>JADRCH010000171.1:1191080-1225512 GCA_019843965.1 Rhynchomys soricoides | reverse complement strand
GCTCACCCTCCCCAGGCATGGCTCACCCTCCCCAGGCATGGCTCACCTTCCACCCAGGTGTATGGCTTACCACAGGAGTTAATGGAAATATTCCCGACCAAAACGCCTGTTTCTCAGTTCCTTCTCAGCCTTCCCAGAGGGCGTCAGCTCTGAGCTGGTCATCTAGCAGCCACAGAATGTTCTCCAGACTCTCCTGTGCTGAGGTGCTCCAGAATCCCTTAGGTACCTGTTCTAAGGTGACCACCCCGCCTTGGGCCATGTGACATATGTGTGCAGATCTGGCCAGAGAGCAGGGATCCTGTTGAGATTCTGCATCCTCATGACTTACAGAGCAATTCTGCCTGGCAGGCCCAGTTCTCTTCACATTGTTCATGGCCATGGGTTTGTCTTTGTTGGTTGTCAATGGAAAGGACCCAACTCTTTTTTCAAATAGTCTTTTATGTCTCTCACCATTTCTTACTGCCACCCCCACCCTGTCCTCAACAGTCTTGGCATGTGCTGTCAGAAACAGCTAGTCCATATCTAACCTAACAAAGTGGCTCGATTCACTGTGAAAAAAAAAAAAAAGATAAGCTCAAAGCTTATGTCTGTTGGACACCAGAGCTGAAAGCAAAAACCACCAATTATACACAAAGCTGAGATCCTGGGCCTTAAAAGGACAAGACTCTATGGCTGGCCCAGGGTGACACTAGTTCTGGGACCCACATTCTAAAGGTTTACTTCACATGTTCATGAGGGAGCATGCTTCCCTCCCAGCACAGGGTGAAAGCCCCACTCTCGTGCTTGACAACGGGAGATGCTTTGTAAAATGTGGCCAATGTTTGGCTGTAAAGGAGATAGTGAGCCTGGCAAGACCCAGACCTGTGCCCTGTGAGGAGTGAGAGACAAGATTATGGAAGGTTCTAGATAGTTCCTGAAGGCCTTCTTGCCCTGGCCCAGTGGGTAGCATTTTGGCTGTGTTTGGGTGGGGTGCCTGCCTGGGTGGTCACTCAGTTTGTTTCACTTTGAGGTTTTGAAGGTTGAGCAGGGCATGCCTGCCACAGGTTAGTTGGCAGATTTGTAGCTCATGGACTGTGTTGTCATTTCTGCGAACTTCTATAAGGAGGGAAAGGTGAGAGCTGTCCCGGTAAATAATACGGTCCTTATTTCCCCTCAGCCAGTTTTCCCGTGTGTTTTGGGTGTTCAGCTTTGCCCTTTGGGACTGGAGAACCCGTCAGTCGTCGAAGGAGGCTTTGGAGCCTGGACTTTAGAGATTCTAGTCTGATTTATCCCTGTACCTTGGCTAACGCACCAGCGACTTTACAGCGTTTTGATTTTGTTATGAGGGGAGCTGGGTCATGGTGGGCTGCACGGTCATGGGGCAGATGCCTCAGCCTGGTGGCCATCGTTCTGCTATGGGGTGAGTGCTCTCCTGCCCAGGAGCCAAGCTTGTCAGAAATGTGGTACTAGCAATTCTCCCAGCCCGTCGAAGAGCCCACCCCTCCCAGGAGACCTATGGTTTGCACGAAGACCTATGTAAGGAGCAGGGCTCCAGACTGCTCTCCATGACCCTGGGGTGCAGAGACCCATGCTTAAATAATGAATCACGTGCCCCTTTGCCCAAAGCAGGCAGCAGACTGATGGCGGCTTCTTGTTTTTGTGCATGCTGAGATCTCCTAACCAGCAGAGCCAGCTGGACCGAGCAGCCAGCAGGAATGGAACTGGTTGGGGCTGGAGACTCCTCTGCCCTGCATCCTTTTGGGGCTTGGTAAGCAGTGGTTTGTCCTGGGGACAGTCAGTATGGCCTGCTCACTGATGCTATATAACACTGCATTGTTACTCGGGCCCCTCCTCCTCTGGGCTGGGGATTAGTCCTTTCCTGTTCAGACTAACTTTTTCCAAGCTGGGGGCCACAAGCACAACCAATTAGAACTGAGTGTGCTCCAGCCTGCATCTAGGAGCTGCTTCCATCCAGGGGGAAAGTTCCTGGGTGAGTGTGATCTGGCTGGCCAGCCGTAAGTGGAATAGCACACAGCCTCTGTTTCCTGTCTTGGCCGTGACCCTTCTCTGGCCTGAGGATTGTGCACCCTGACCCTGAGCCTTGACAGACTACTGTTAATCATGGCTATTGGTCACACGGGTCAGCTCTGAGTTGCTGTCACTGACCAGCTACAAATCTCTCGCCAAAAATGGTCTGTTGGAGTCTGGCTTAAACAAAATTGTCATCCACATGGACATTTTAAATCTGCGAGTTAGGGACTCAGAGGCCCGAAGAGGGGATTATTTATTAGTATTACTACTATTATTATTATTACTACTATTAATTATTTTATTTCAATCCCTGTATGGGCTGGCAGCACCCACAGTGGCCTCTCCCCGGTGGGGGGAAGTCTCCGGATGGTCACACTTGCTGTATATCTTTGTTCGGGAACCTGGTTTGTATTAAATTTAATTGCTTCCTTTTCTGGCCTTAAATCAAGGGTGGCCTCAAAAACAGGGACAGCATCAATTTAATTTAATTACTCTGTGCTGCAGCCTTTGGAGCCAAAATGTGGCTACTGGAGCCTCACACGGGGCCCCAAATTCAGGATGGGCCTAGAGGCCTTGGGACGATGGGGAGATGTATGGGCCCTCGAGGAAGGGAAAGCATCTGGGGTCCCAGCCGGGATCTCTCTGCCCAGCTCCCTGCCCCCACCCTGTGTCCTCTTCGGAGGACCAGACTCTCTGCCACAGTTTTGGTCTCTTATTGACAAGCTTATTTTTTCATTTGACTTTAAAACCGCATCGTTGCTTTAACTCAGAGGCAATTCATTAAGGGCCATTTATTTTTTTTCCCACTGATATTTTTACCCACAGAGCCTCAGCACTGGGCTGTAAAGGAGGAGACAGTATAGACGCTCCACATAATGTATTGGGACATGTTTGTAGATCCTTCAACCGAGGTGCAAGGCTAGACATGGGAGTGAACCCTTCACTAACCCCATGGTGTGTCTGGTCCTCATCTGGGTTCTGGAGTGTGCATCTGAGGACCTGATGGGCTGCTTCTCCCTCAGTCATGTCAAGGCATCCATCCCTTCTGAAGAAAATCTAATCTGTCTGCAGACAGTCCTGGCTGTTCAGGCAGCTGAGCAGGAACATGGGTGTGCTGTTCTCCCCGAGTCGCTCCCTTTCCCTCAATTCGGCGTCCCACGGTCCTGTGACCAGGGCAGCCTTGGAGGCTTCTACAGGCGAAGTGTAATCTTGGACAGCTGATGTGCAGCCAGAGTGGTCCAGCCTGTTGGGTCGAAACAGAACTGCGAGGAAAAACACTGGAAATTATTAAGATGATTTGTTAAATAATAGAAAATGTTTTTTTCATTTTCCAATCCCCAGCTCTTGCTAAACCCATCCTCTGGCAGCCTGTTTCTCATTCCTTAATATTTAGACTTATGGGCCAATTTGAGGGTATTTTCTCTTTCCCCCGTGATTAATGCCTCCATGAAACAATGTCATCACAAGTCACCCACCTGCCCTGTCAGCTCGGCATCAATCTCGCAGAGCTGGACGGTAATTTATGACTGGTGCTGGCAATTTGCAAAGCTAATGGGGAGGAGGGTATGAGGAGCCGGCTCGGAGCGCTGTCTGCAGCCTCGTCAACCTCTCCCCCATTAGCAGAACAAATGGCACGGAGATCAGACATCATCTCCAAGGCTCGATAAATATTTTATCAGCCATAATGGGAATTGTCAAATTGATCTAATTGTACAATACGTTATCAGTGAGATATCAAAGGCGGCCTGGCCTCCGTCTAGACCCTCCTCGGCCGCCCGACTGTGGAGTTGGGAGCCAGGAGTTGCTGTGCCCGTCCATCCCGACGAGATGTAAATAACACCCTGGCCACAGAGGCTCTGTCTGTTAAGGAGATGATAAATTCTGTGGAAATGAATGGCCTTATTCCCTGTGCTTTGCCAAGCTTGGCTTTTGAGAGAGGCAAGTAGAGAGAAATAGCAAGACAGGATATGTGAGGTGAGCTCAGAACTTTCTCCAATCCCACCCCTCTTAGCTTGGGGACAGTGGCGATCTTCCTCAGTGACTCATATGGATGCCAAGGGAAGGACCTAGACTGACTCAAACTGTCCTGTGTGGAAGCTGTACTTTATTCCCCTGGCCCTCAGGAGCCAGTGGCCCTCAGGCCCACCAAGGACGAAAACATATACTATGCTTGCTGTTTTCTTAAAAACTGGGGGTCACACTGTATGTCATCACCCAGGGTCCCTCAGCACCTGGAGCACAGAGTGGCTGGTCCAAGACAAGCACGGGCCTCCATCATCCAGTCTATGGGAGCTGCCATCGGCTTGCAAAGCTGAGCTGCTGAGAATCCGAAAGCCACCTAAGCATCCACACCTCCTTCTGTCTGGGGGCGCTCATGGGTCTGGGCCTCCAGGAAGGGGGGAGGGACTCAGGGCAGTGGTGGTCAAGTGTCTTTCACAACCAGGCAAGACCTTTTGACTTCTAGAACAAACAGCGGCGATTAGGCCTGGAGCAGATTTGCAAAACCGAGTGGAAACATCTGTTTGCTCTAACAATGAAGCATCCTCCTGGACATGGGGAGCGGTGTCCCTGGAGTTGGGGTGAGCACTGGGGCCGCTTAATCTGTTGAACCAAATCTGACCAGAGACCTCCTGTTCTATCTCATGCTGTCCCTTGTAAGCCTTTTCTTCTCTAGCAAAACTACTACTGGGTCTCAGTATGACGCTAGTGGACAGAACACAAGGAAATTGGGGGTTGAATTCACCCAAGGGAGGTAGCCAAGGCTGATGCCCATAGTGTGCAGCATACAAGGTCTCAAGGAGGTCTGGGGCATCGGGACGAATGGCTCCAGTCTACCTTCGACTTTCTGGAATGCAGTCTAGTGTGAACACACATGGCTCAGTAACATCTGGATTCCCATGTCTCCTGCTCTCAAGAGAACGGGTATTTACCTGAATATATATACCTTACCAACCGGGAAGCCCAGGAAATTCATTTAATTACCTGCCACCCATGCATCTGAGAGCAAGCACCACCGGAAGGAGCAAAGGGTTCTGAACAGAGGAAATTACTTTAACAGCTTGGCTGAGGCCCTGTGTATTGTATTATGTGTTGAAGAGAGAGGGTTAGCCCAGGGCACTGGGTGGCTGGAATAGCTGCCTGCCATCTCACGCTCCCCAAGCAGGGCACCCCGAGGCATGATGAAAGTCTCTCGGCAGTAGCTTTTCTGTTAGGGAATCCTAAATGTTTTCTTGGATATAGGCTGTTTCTCATTAGATCACGCAGGGGGCTGGTGGGCTCCTTGAATGCACACAGAAGCTTGAAGTCTGTCTTTCTGGTGACCTGTCATTTTAAATAAAAATAGGGAGAGTGAGTTGGTGACTTAGCAGCTGCAGGCTGTGGCACAGGGGTCTGTGCCTCCGTAAGGAAGAATCGGCATTGTTGCAAAGGGGCCTGAGTGTTTAGGTTCTTGGTTCATGAGCTGCTTGGCCTCCCTGGTTGGTGCCCTGGCCACATGGGCAGATAGTGTCAGTTCAGACAAGGCTATGGGTTGAGACAGAGGAGCCTCCTCACTTGTCAAGGAATCAGGACTCAGGGCACTGGGTGCTCAGAGGCCCCAAGGTATATACCTTGGATGCAGGGCTGTAGCCTCCGCTTGGCTTCCATGGTTGACTCTTCAACTCTCTCTGTCTCCTTTGCTCTTTACAAAAGAAAAGAATAGCTAAGCTTACACTATGTCGTTTTCTATGCCCCCCCCCCCAACCCTCAACTTGAGCTGTCACATTCATGGAAAGGCTTCATCCATGTCTGTCTGCAACTTGCAGAAGGACATCTGGGCTGCCTGGGAAAGGGATCTGAGACCTGGCCTCTGGAAGGAACAAGGGCAGACTGCTTGGTTTATATATCTTTGGCGCTTCTCCCCAGGGTCCTGAAGTAACAATAACAACAATAAAAAAAAATCTGGGGAAATATGGGAAGAGAGTCTGGGGCTTCTGGGTTGTATTTGAAGACATAGACTCACTCACCCATGTTAAACATTCCCCTGCCTGCCTGACCCACTGAGCTCTATTTCATTTCTTCCTCCTTACTCTGGGTCCTCAAATGTCTCTGCTACCTCCTGTGGATACAACCCAGAGGGAAGAGGTGCTCCTGCCTTCTAGACTCTTTCACAGTGAGAGAGGTCCAGAAGCACCATCACTGTATCCCACCTTCCTAGGACAGCACATGCCTGGCCACCACTGCCCATAGAGGGACGCAGTGAGCACCCTAAACAGGAGTCAGCTTTACAAGAACCTAGCAGCTCTGGAAGGTGGGCTGGCTGAGTTCCCAGGGGGGAAACAGGCCCTAGTCGCATGTGGGGTGAACCTAGCTAAGCCTGGACTTGGACACACAGCTCCCAGAGTAAGGCCAACAGCCCTGCCTCACAGATCCAACATGTTTATGCAAATTAGGAAGATCGGTTAGTGCTTATTCAGGCCACAGTGGTCCTTTTGCCATGCAGACCCTGATTCCATCCAGGATGATGGTGGTTGAGCCAGATGGTTGAAGGGGTGAGGAAGAACAGGCCACTCAGGGTGTGTAAATGTCAAGTAAAAACTCCCAGCTCTCCCTGTGTCTATCACAGGCACTGTGTCACTGTGTCATCAGCACCCTGACTGGACCCAGATCTGTATACAGCCTGAGGTATAGATGGGCTAGAGCTAGCCCTACAATAGATGGGCTGGAGCTAGCCCTTCAAAGACTATTTTCTGATCCTCAATCTCATGGCCTCAAGAACTACCCAGGAACAGAAATTTGGGACCTAGATGTCCCATGTCACCTCAACCTCAGGGTCCCTTCTGCTGCCCACATGGCGAAGGCAGGAAATGCACAGGTAAGGCCCAGAAGCCTGTTCTCCCTTCTTGTTCCTCCTCCAGCACTACACCAAGGTCTCAGCTGGAAAGATAAAAGCCATGGACTGAGCTGGGGAGAAGGCTCAACTGGTAAAGGACATTATGTTTGATCCGTAGAGACCATGGAAAAGAGCCAGGCCTGGTGGTATGTGATTGTAGATCCAGGTCTGAGGAAGTGGAGTCAGGAAGATCCCTGAGGTTCACAGCCAGACAGCCTACTCTAATCAGCCTATTTGGGCCAGTGAGATACCCTGTCTTAAAGGGGAAGAGAAAAAAGGATGGAGGCAGGGGAATGGTACCTGGCAACTGAAGTTGTCTCCTGGTTCTAAACACATGTTACATACACACGCATAGGTACTTATAAACATGCACACACACACATGCACGCACGCATAAAGAACCACGCTTAACGGCTGAAGTCACATGGGGGAGAAAGGTTCCTTCCTTTGACTTGGCAGGATCAACCTGTAAAGCCCTATCTGAGGTCCAGGCACCTGGCAGGTGACTCCCTGAATGCCATCACCAGCTGCTTGGGGAGTAGCCCAGACTGTGAGAACACCTGCTCTCCCTACCCACGGAAGCTGAAATCCAAAGATGTCACACAGGAAGAATCTCCTGGAATGCTACAGTGTGCATGCTCTGGTAGACACAGTGAGCTGATGTGTCACTTCTGCACAGCAGAGACATTGGGCCAGGCACTGCTGGCTCCTCCCAGACTTTGGTCTACCATGGGTGACAGGTGGCTTTGGTTCTTTTGGGGGTACACTCTCACTGTGTGGCTCATTTTTCCCTTGAACGTCTTCTCTTTGCCTCCTGATTTGCCACTGATTTGCATCTGCCACTGTGCCCACTTCAGGGATGGCAACTCAGGGGCTGGAAGCATGGCTTATGGGCATGTTCCCACCAGCTTGGTGCCTCCAGTACTCCAGGGGTAGAGTGGCCATGCTGTGTGTTGTCGGTGTCTCTCCCAGCCTGGGTCCCATGAACCTGGCAGATGGGATAGGACTCTGTGCAGTAGACTGGGCTGGAATCTATAGAGAAACTTCCCAGCTTTTCTTGAGGGGAATGGGACCTCTGGTGTCCTTGAGGCAAGTATGCTTCTCCAGGATCAGCAGAGTCTACTGCACCTTTCCCCACTCCCTGTCTCCTGTGGTCACCATGCAGGCATCATCAGAAGGATGTCATAGTGTGTCCTTGGGTCTCGAGGCCAACAACAGAGCTGGCCAGATGAAAACTGGTCCCATTTGAGTGTAGCTTCAGCTGTGGAGACACTGAGGTCATTGCTGCCCACAAAGGGTCTTGATAATCTCATTTACAAAGTGCAATTTATCTAGTTGGGTTCCATTTAATTATCTAACTTGTCTGAGTGAGTCCTGGCTCTCTATCGCCCCAGCACGTGAATGGTTTTGTCACCTAGGGGTCAGCTACAGTCCTGAAGGTCCTCAGACAGCCCCCTGGGTCACACAAATCATCAAGGTGTGAGCATCACCTTAGAAGACATGTGCTTGAGGCTGCTGAGCTGTGCTAAGAGTGGACAGGATGCAGCTCTCTGCATCACTGTGAGCTGATCTCCCGTGGGCTCCCCTTGGGTGTGTCAGGTTTCTAAATGGCAAGCGCTTCACTCCCCAGGCATTTTGGGGCTTCCCATCTCCCTCTCACCCTCACCTCACCCTGTTTATATTGTGTCCTACTCACACCAATGGGTAGTTAAGTTCATATGGAATTCAGAGCCTCTCACCAAATGCTCCCACTCTGAAAGATAGCCGTCTGGGAGATGGACGTGTAAATCACTACCAAATAAAAGTGATTCACAAAATCAGTGTTCATTAGAATTATCATACCATGCTGTACTCTGCTGTCAGGCATGGTGTGTGTGTGTGTGTGAGGGGAGGGGGGAATGTGTGTGTTCACTCTAACTAGCAGTTTAAGGGTGCTTTGTAAATGCTGGTCCTTTGGGGTCCTGAATGGAAGAGGAAACGTTGTATACTGGTGTGTAGTGTGGGAACACTGGATCCCACTCTTATTCCTGATGTCCATTTCTACAGATAAATCATTCTCAGACAGGACCATGCATGTCTAGAGGACCTGGGACTTGAGTCCATTGGCTCAGGCACGCTGATGCCAAGTCTGGACCTAGGAGCTCAGGCTTCGAGGTTGTATGCTTGTGCCCTTGCTCGGCTTTCTAGCCTGTGAGAAGCAGGACCTTGGTGCTTGGTGTTTGGCAGTGTCTTCTGAAGGAGGAGATCCCCAAGCATAGAGCATTGTTTACAAGTACAATTCAGGGCACTTGGAAGCTGGCATCCTGGTTCCATGATCCTCCTCTGTGGAATCTGAATAAAGCTACCTCCCCTGAAGCTTCCTGGTGTGCAACCACAGACCCGGGGTGTAGACCAGTGGAAGGGTCTATTATCACAAAGGCAAGTCAAAGATTCCCCATGGTGGTGGGGAGGACAAGGGACAAATATTGACCAACCTGGTCCAACTGAAATAACAGGGTCCTTCTGCACCTCCAATATACTCACAGACCCAGGTCCTTAGGTGTTAGGTGGGCTGTCCTGTGTCATGGTTAGGATGATGTCATCAGCTTTCCTCTTGTTCTCTCCTGTAGTTCTATTTGTATCCTAGAAGCTGACACCAAGCCACGAGCAATGATGCAGGAGGTGGCCCAGAGTTAGCCAGCAGAGTTCAGAGGCCCCAGAAAGACCAACTCCACATTTCCAGATCCATTTCAGATATGCTACAGTCAACACTGCCAGTGAACTGTGTGGACCAGGCTTAGTGCCTGCCAAAGATCTAGGAAAGACAAGGCTGAGGGCAAGGATCTGATGGGTGGGTGATGGGCAGCCGCCACTTAGGAACAGGCCAGGACAATATGCGACAGAGGTGAGGCGGGGAGGGCAGGGCATCTCTGGGGTGTGGCCTTTGGCATCCTCACAGCTATTCTGGGAATGGGGGCCTGTAAATGTAGAGACCCTCTGTTCTGTGGAACCAGCCTTTAGGGTTGTGGGGAGAACTTGGCTTTGGTATGAAGGTTGTTCAGGGTCAAGTCTTCTCCATTGTTGGGAGGGTGTATAGGAAAGTACTGATGGGCAGGCAGTGAGGGTGGACTGCTCACCCCTAATCACCACCTCATTCCCCATCGCTGCCTCTACCTAAGTGACACCAGGGGAATCTACAGCCTCAAGAACTCTATAGTGAGAAGCTTGCCAATAAGCTGACCACAATGTAGTTGGCATGTGTACACACACACACACACACACATACACACACACAGCTCTTTCCAAGGAACAGAGGAAAGCATCAGGACTCTGCTCAAAAGCAATTATGGCAAGTGTGCCATCATCAAAGGGCAGAGGTGCAGCAGGGCCTGGGATAGCCCTGGCCTTCCGTGTCTTTGTTAGGTATTTTCAGAAATGGTGCAGCTTTGATCACATAGGACAGCACAACTGCTGTGTGCACCAACAGAGGGTTGATTGCTTATGGCCATCTCAGATGGTACCAGGCTTCCCAGTCAGTCTGTGCCCGGTAGCCTCTCCCTGACTCTGGGCTTCATTTCCCCCAGACTTACCATCTGCTACAGGGCTTTGGTGTTTTCCAGTTTAGCAAATGATTAAGCAGTGTCCCTAGCATCTTCACAAACAACGCAGGGTACCGGGGAGGTTCCTTCTACTGCCTGATTCAGAGACCTTCTCGTGAACAAGACCTTGTTACTCGTGTCAGAAATAGTTCAAGAAATAGTTCAGTAGAGTTAGTAAGCAATCTGAGAGCTGCTGTGGAGACCAGAGTAGTCAGGAAAGCCCAGCCACCTTTCAACGTACCAGTGTACTACCATCTTCTCCTTGAAAGGCCCATCAGGCCTGTGCGTCTTTCTCACTGAGCGGATTCGTTTTCTGGGTATGTTGACTTAGAATGGCCTCGAGGGCTTCATCGAGGAGAAAAAAGGAGAGGGTTGGACCATGCAGATACCTGTGTTCCTGTTCACCCACACAAGGGCACCACATGGCTTCTTGCAATCCCCTCAGTGGGTTTCTCTACATCCCTCTCTGACAGAAGCAACAGCAGCTTCATGGGGAGCAACTGGAATACCTTAGTGTTTGTTTGTCCTGTGTGTGCACACATGTATGGAGACCAGAGGTCAGTGGTAGGTGTGTTTTTCAGTTTCTCTTTTTAAAATAACCAAATGAGTTCTATCTCTAAGGCACTTGAATATTTTACATTAATTTTTACATGTGTGAGAGGGTTTGGCTGCATGCATGTCTGCACACTATGTGGTTGTCTGGTGCTGGAGTTACAATAGGGAGGTGTGAGCTGCCTTGTGAGTGCTGGGACTTGAACCTAGGGTGCTCTGCAGGAGCAGTCAGTGCTGTTAACTGCTGAGCCATTGCCCCAGCCCTTTTTACCTTGTATTTTAAGATGTGATCTCTCACTGCACTTGGAGCTTGCAATTTGGGCTAGACTGGCTGGCTGAGGAGCTCGGGGCATCTGGCTAGCTCTGTGTTCCTAATGCTGGAGTTATAGATGCATGCTACTGTGCCTGGTTCTGAGGGTCTGAACTCTGATCTCCATGCTTTTATGAGAAGCACTTTACGTACTGAGCAGTATCTTCAACCCTAGTGAGTGCTAAGAGTCTGGTGCTTCAGAGGTGAGAATGGAAACCTCTCTCTCTCTGCCCACTGTGGCCCAACATGCAGGTAACTTGTACCCTGCTTTGATTCTAGCTCTTATAACTACATGAGATAACCTGTAAAAGGGATTGAGATAAAAAGGGAGTGTTCTACCCCATTTCTATGAATCTGGGGGGTCACAGAGATAAGGCATAGAGAGACTGTTGTTAGGGCTGGACCATCAAGGGACTTGGTATTTAGAGCCAAATGCCTGGTGATTCACCTGAGAGACTAATCTGCCTCAAGCCAAGTGGGCCAGCCTGGGCCAAGGCATTTCACTTGACGGGTAACCTCCTGCCAGCTGTCCCCTCAACTTGGTTGGCACCCTGAGCATTAGTTGTCATAGTGGTTTTTGCCAACCTGACACAAACCTAGAATCACTTAGGAAGAAGGGACCTCAATAGAAGAATTGCCTTTATCAGATTGGCTAAGTCTTTTCTTAATTGATGATGGATGCAGGAGGGCCCAGATCACCGTGGCAGTGCCATCCCTAGGCAGAGAGATAGCTGAACAAGGCGGAGGAGGCAAGTCAGTGAGCAGCCTTTCTGTTCCTCCATGGTCTCTGCCTCAGTTCCTGCCTCGACTTCCCTCAGGGATGGACTGAAGCCTGTGTAAGCCACACAAACCTTTCTCTGTCTGTCTTAGTTTTGGTGTCTGTTCTGAGACAAAACAAAACACCATGACCAGAAAGCAAGTCGGGGAGAAAGGAGCTTATTTGGCTTATATTTCCATATTGCTCTTCATTATCAAAAGATGTCAGGGCAGGAACTCAACAGGCAGGAGCTGGTGTGAGGCCATAGAGGGGTGCAGCTTACTGACTTGCTCCCCATGGCTTTATCAGCCTGCTTTCTTATAGAACCCAGGTCTACAAGCCCATGGATGGAACCACCCACAATGGACTGGGCCCTCCCTCCCTCATCAATCAGTAATGGAGAAAATGCCTTACAGCTGGGTCTTATGGAGGCACTTTCTCATTAAGATTCCTTCTTTTCAGATGACTCTAGTTTGTGTGTCAGCTGGACACTGTGCAGCATACTGTCCAAGTTGCCTTTGGTTAGTGATTTCTCATAGCTACAGGTATGAGAACTAGATAGAACGTGGCACATACAGAGGAATCTTGGTATCTTGGGGAGAGAAGACCCTCCACCCGTGTCATCCACCTCCATGTCCTGACTCAACACAGAGCAGATTCTGGAGTCCCACTGGACCTATCTCAGCCACAGCAGCAGCTGCTCATGAACCCCTGGAAAGCTTCACCTCCCAGCTGTGTCTCTCAGGAAGTCAGGGTCCCTAAGAGCTTGTTCAGATTTCCCTGATTCATCCTTGACCTGATTCATGTTGGAAGCCATTTTAGAAGACCAACTGTTGTTAATATGTTTCTCTAGTCCGTGAGGTCACAGTTCTGACCAAGTACCTCTCTTGTGCGCAAAGGCAGTAGGTGATGGGTCAAGAAGTTAGAGCTCCGTTGTCATTTGTGCCTCAGCTCAGTCCTTCAGCTTATGAATTCCCCCTTTTAAGAATGTTGGGAAGCTGAGGTGTGTGTATAGAGGCTGGGGACGTGTGGCCGATACAAGTGGTAGTGGGGCCGGGTGGGCTTGTAGGGTGAATTGAGATGGAGATGCTGCCAACCTTGACCATGGTCTAAGTGCGCAGAGGAGGCATCTCTGTGGATAGAGATCTTGGGGAAAGAGAAAGCCCAATCCTCAGTTCTTTCTTTAGGATAGAGAAAGCTAGCTAAGTCTACTTGCCAGAAAGGATTGCTCCTCAAGAATCCGGAGATTCTCCTGAAGATGGGGACAGAGCCAGAACCTGGGCAGAGAGAGAGGAGAGCAGAGAGGAGGTGGATCCTGTTGTCTCTGAAACTGACCAGGCAGCTGTTGAGTACCAGCTTGACCTGAGGAGGCTGAGGAAGTGGCCAGCCTTGCAGGAG
This sequence comes from Rhynchomys soricoides, assembly GCA_019843965.1. NCBI lineage: Eukaryota > Metazoa > Chordata > Mammalia > Rodentia > Muridae > Rhynchomys > Rhynchomys soricoides. The sequence goes on along the minus strand of JADRCH010000171.1, from coordinate 1,212,037 downwards.
AATGCTTATCAGCTAATCCTACACTGCCCTCTGGGGCTTGCCTCATTTGGCTAAGCTGGTGTGCATGAGCTTCAGGTGGACACTGAGCCTTAGGCTGGGAGCATTGTTTAATGCTGAGATTTTGCTGAGCATAAGGAAAGCTCAAAGAGTCATGAACTTAGCTTTTATTTACTTCATGGATTAAAATGGAGAGGCCCTGGCCCACTCAGGACACAGTTGATTTGGGGAAGCACACTTCTAAGAGGGGCAGTGGCTTTTCTGAAATGGAATCACACTCACTGTTACTTGGAAACAGCCCCAGTCTCTCAGTTAGTGTTTCTATGGCTTCGATGAAATGCCATAACCAAAGACCAAGTTGGGGAGGAAAGTGTTTATCAGGCTTACACTTCCATATCACTGTTCATCATTCAAGGAAGTCAGGACAGGCAGGAACTCAAACAGGGCAGGAACCTGGAGGTAGGAGCTGAAGCAGAGGCCATGAAGGGATGCTGCTTACTGGATTGCTCCCCATGGCTTGCTCAGCTTGCTTTCTTATACAACCCCAGACCACCAGCCCAGGGATAGCCTCATTCATAATGGCTTGGGCCCCCTACATACTCATTACGAGAATGCCCTACAGGCTTGCTTCCTGTCTGATCTTTCTGTGTCATTTTCTCAATTGAGGCTTCCTCCACTCCAGTGACGCTAGCTTGTGTCAAGTTGACATAAAATGAGCCAGCATACCCTAAAACCTGGAGCAGGTGTACACTCTCTTGTAAATAGCATTCAGAGCTCTGGGAGCCCAGGAGCCCAGGTGTTTTTCTGGACTTTGCCATCCAAGAGACTAAGGTCTGAACTGGGGATATGTCCAGTATTGATTCAGTGTATGGTGCATGGATTTTACCCACCGTGGCCCTGTCAGGGAGAGAGGGGACAGTACTCTCACATAACTAAGATGGGCTGCAGATGTTTGCAGAATCTATGAGAAGCCAGCGCCTGCAAGAAGCCCCACTAGTCTGAAACATGCATTCCCTGGGGAATGGCTTGAGGAGAGCAAGCAAGGTTCCAAAAGGTGTTTGCTTCCTGTTGGACAATGATGGCGGAATTTGACATGGCTCCTAGCTGTCCAAAGAGCAAGGCTGGAAAGATGACTCAGGGGTTCAGAGCACCTGTTGTTCTTACAAAGGACCCAGGTTCAGTTCTCAGAGCCCACATAGTGGCTCACAGCCATCTGTAACTCCAGCTCCAGGGGATCTGATGCCCACTTCTAACTTCTGTAGGTACTACATCCATGTGGTACATAGACATACAAGCAGACAAATACTCATATTATTGAAATGCTAAAATAAAAAATGTAAAATACAAAAGTTAAAATGAAGAGAAGAAAACTTTCTTTAACAAGACTGTCTGACCGGTGTTCTGGGAAGGTAGCTCGGATGGCACAGTGTGCATCTAGAATGAGCAAGGCCCTATATCCAACCTCCAGCATCAGCATAAACTAAACTAGGTGTGGTGGTGCATGCCTGTAATCCCAGCCCTTGGGAGGTAAACACCTGAAAATAGGGAGTTCAAGGTCATGCTTGACTACAAAACAAGTTCAAGACCAGCCTGGGCTATGAGAAACACCATCAATCAGTTAGTCAGTCATCAATCAGTCAATCAAATTCTAGTTTAAAGCACACCTATGCTAGGTGGGATATTCTTTTTTCTTCACATACTAAAGAGTCTTTTAAAGGGGGAAGAAAACAGATCCACAGAAGTCACCCTTCAAGGGCCTCTGTGTTGGCAAGCTATCTAGGGAGTTAAGTTGGCCTGAGCAGCTCCTCACTGGAATTTGCCCAGTATCTACAGGTTTCCTTCACCTCTCTACTTCTCTGTGTTCTTTGGCCAGGCATGGACATGGTGGGTAGGTTGGTGCCAGAAGGGATCTGGGAAGGTTGAGGACCTTGAGTTGGGAAGGAACAAGGGTGGACCTAGAGTCCTGGGCTAGGTATGTGCATATGTGTGCAGGTGTGTCTTTATCTGCAGAAGCATGCAAGTGCATGCAAGCCTGTGCGCTGAGTCTGTGTCATGTGGTTTGAGTCATATTCTGTCCAGCTACAAGTACTGGGAATGTGGCCCGTGTACAGCTGAAGCAGACACACAGCTGACACATAGCCAGTGAGCAACTGGCTGTCCAGAGGCAGAAGCCATACGCACAGACTCCTGAGGCTCCATTGCTTAGGGCTGACCACAAGGCTGGACCACAGCAGGCTCAGTAGAAACAACCCATCTTTTGCCAAAAGAAAACTGGATTGGAGAAAGTTACTGGATGTCATTTTGGAGGCTGATCCCCAACGCTGGCAGTGATTTCTCTTGCTACGGTTTGGTCCCTAGAGAGCCCCCGATTCACCCTTCTGGAAAAGGCAATCCTGTTTGGATCAAAAAATAATTAGGCAGGCTTTAAGTGAGGGTTTCAAGTACACATTTAATTTACGTTGATTAACAGTCAGATGTTCAGTAAACACCAGCTGAACGTAGCCCTTGTACCATTGAGAAGCACGGAGCGCAAAGCGATAGAGCAAATGCAATAAATACACCGTTTCCACAACTGGCAATTATATTAATAACATGCAGCACTTGTCTTAAAGATTCAAATTAATATGTGCATATCTGCATTGCCATCCACCATCGGCAACTTTTGATTTAGCGTGTTGCCAGGGAGTCTTCCCTTGCTTGCTCCATGTCAAAGAAAGCCACAGCTTCCCAAGCAATTAGGCTGATGAGGGAAATACAAAGTGAAACCAGCCTAGGGATTCCTCCGGCCTAGGCATCCCAAGCCCTTTGAGTCTGTGAGTTTCTGATTTTAGAGTTGTAGGTCCCACTGGGCCCTACCACTGTTTGCCTGTGTGTGCTGCTGGGCTGTCACCGGGCTGGGTTGGTGATGAATCATTAGGATCTGCCTGACAGTCCACCACTGAGTCCCTAAATGGACTGTCGGGCTGTCACTGTAGGCTGGTGCACTCTCCCACGGAGTGGGGGCTGATGAACACTTTGGGCAGGGGGAGCTCATACCAACCCATCAATCTGGTGGGTGGGTGGGTGGCTTTAGGGACAGAGCTATGCACTTCCTGGTGGACTTCGACATGTTTCAGAGGAATGGCTTTAAACTTTAGAGAGGAAGATGCTGGAATGTGGGGTATGCTGGCTCCAGGGTGAACCCTCTGCGTCCCTCATCCTTCTGACAATGGGCTTCGCCCATAGGCGGCTTGGAAGGACATGCTTCCAACTTCCCTGTGTCCCAGATTCAACTGGATCCTCAGTTCTCTTGATCCCCTCAAGATGAGCCTAATCACAGCTTCCAGCAGATGAAGGGATGACCTGAAGAGGGAGAGGAGCAGAGCCCAGGTTAGGATGCCTGCAGATGCAGCCAGCCCAGAGCCCCAGCAAGTAGTTCAGAGACAGCCCTATGGAAACTGCTGGGGAAAATCTTTCTAATTCACAGAGGGAAGCAAGTCTGGGCAAAAAAGAAAGGAAAGGAGGCTCTGGTTATAAAGTAAAATACCCAACTAGGCCATTGGTGCATGTGGGTGGATAAAGTTTTTCTGTCGATCAGCTTCCCAGGCCTCCCTATGGTCTTGTTTCAGACTCTGTGAGCTATGGGCTCCTGGCAGGTCCTGACCTCTCGGGGTTTTAGATCCTCCACTGCACCTCTCAAATCTGTGAGATGCTGTCATCCACCTATGGCTCCCAAGGAAATCTCTGGAAGAGATGCATTTCCAGGGAGAAGCTAGCATGATCTCCGGAGGCATATCTTGTCTGCCAGAGGCAGGTGTTGAGATCCAGGGCCCATGCTTCTTTCTTGGAGGATTTTGAAAGAAAACGGGAAAAGAAAATCCAGGCTTCAGGGTTTGGCTGTGGCTGCTGCGGCTGCCCTGATTTGCGTGTGGTCTCTGGGCCTAGGGATGCCCGCATTATTGCCGTTAGCTGTGCTGTTCTGGTCTTTGCAGCAAGCAGACTTGTGGCGATTTCTCTTCAGGAGAAGAAAGGGACCACTCCATTGTTGTAACACCCCTGCTCCTGTGCAGCACCTTCCGCTGGCTGCTTCCTTTTTTCTTTCTCCTGGTGCGAGCAGTGTTTCTGTCTCAAGGGAGGTGAGGGAGAGGCATCCACTCCCCGTCTCCATCGCTGTCAGAACCTGGCTTTTGCAGTTACTGAAAAATGGGGTCCTTTCAGATCACACCCGTCCTCCACTTTGCAAAATGAGATTGTGTGAAGGAGCAAATGTTTTCTTTTATTAACTAAGAGTGAGGTGGTCAAGAGGCTTCAGGATTTGGTGAAAGAGCAGCCTGCGCCCCCTCCTCAAGGGGTTGATCTTGCCTTTTCTTTCTCTGACCCCCACGGGCAGAAGCCATACTCTCCCATTACCCCGTTCTCCTCTTCAGAGCTGTTGGGTGTAATGGACTCCTTTAAATTAATAATGCGTAGAGGGAGATTTACAACACATTGCTCAAATATTGTCTTTGCGTTTTATTCATGCATTTGTCACTGTGGCCTCTAATCGAGGTGCACAGAGAAGGGATAAATAATGAAGAGGGGAAAGAGGTCTGTCACAATCCAGAACCATTTGCAAATTCATCACCGATATTCTTGGGGAAGGAAGGACAGAGGCGATGACGAATACCCCTCCACGTTAATATATCTCCTTGATTTCTTCTCCCATTTATTTAGATAACCTACTTTGAGCTGTGATAGAATGAGGGAGGGTCCGGCTGCCCTGAGCAACAGATGGGGCTGTTTGCAGCTCCCAGTAGGCAGGTTTCTTGCCCTGTGTTTGGCTTTGGCCCTTTGAACATTTTGTTTCTCATCGGTCTGATTTTAGGTGACTTTGGGGGAGGTGATTCTGCCAAGTGCCCATAGCTTCCATTTTCAAGGTTATATCTGTGTCAGTGGCTGTCATTCGAAAGATGCCTTAGCTAAAACCCAAATCTGCACCCCCAAGGATGGGCAAAGTGTTTTTCTGCTTTGGAAAGCTTTTGTTAACTGGTGAAAGGTGAACTGTGTATTGAGTCACTCTCCCTCTCTGTCTCTCCCAACTGACAGGAACCGGGAAGAGGAAACATGATTTTGCTTTGAGGGTTGTTTTTCCTTAGGCCTGTTTAGAGAGGCCACACTCCACAGGCTCCAGGGAAGGACCCAGCGTGCAGCACTGGTTATGATAGGACTTAAGTCGGACCTTGGATCCTGAGCCTAACAGCCGTCTGGGAAGAAAGCAAAGATCAGTTTTATCTGTGACTCCACATCAACCATGTGGCTTCCAGGACTCAAGGGTGGTGTTAGCTCTCAGGGAGCCACCAGATGCCTTCATTCAACACGCTGGTGGTTCTTAAGTGTCAGGAGCAGGGAGCCGAATGGATTTAAGGTCCGGTTGCTGTACTTGCATGCAGTACTGTCTGGAGTCAGTAAGCCTCTGGGCAGGGCTGTGGCTAGGACTAAATAGGAGACTCAGAGCTGGCTGTCGCTGCTCAGTCTCCCATACAGAGGCTTCAGTACCTACCTAGCTGATCCACCTTGCTCACAGAACTAGATGAGGAGGGTCACTGGACAATGGCTGAGCTGCAGTGAAAGCTTCACCCACTAGGGTGGCCAGACTGAGCAGACAAGTGCAGGATACCCAGTCAAATCTGAATTCCAATAGACACCTCATGATCTTTTGGTAAGTGTATGTCCCAAATGTAACCTGTGTGTTACTGTATTCACAGGGCCTTGCTGCATTTTCTTGTGCTTGTGGTGTTTTGTCTGCCATCCTTCTTCCAGGCTCTGGTCCCTTCTGTAACCTCTCAGAGGCTGGGGCATGGCTCTTCTGACTTTCCTTTTTGTAGAAGGACTGATGTAGGAGCTAGCTACAGGGAAGAAGGTCCAGGGCATAATGAGAGATTGCAGATGAGAGGGACTGGGCCACAGATTATAAAGTTGAGGTGTCGGGTAAATGACATGGGAGTTCTAGACTCTTCTGCTTCTGGGAATAGTGAGCCTGAACTGACTTCTGAAAGAGTCTCAGACTCAGTACTGCGGAACCCAGTCATCTGTCAGCACACATTATGTCCAGGAGGCTATGCTGAGTGGTTCTGAGTTTGTTGCCCACCAAGATGGCCACATACAAGATGAGCAGAGTCTCTGGGCTTGTTGGGGCCAGCCAATGCTGCCCCAAACTCCTAGGTTATCCCAGGACCCACCCTGGATCCTGGCAGTAGCATCCAGAGGTAGGCAAGTCTGCTCTAGCTTCAGAGCTTCATTTCCCTCCATTCTTACCTTTCCCTTGACATAAATGAAACTTACACAGTATAAAAACACACACTATAGAAATGACAAACAAATTCTGACCATAGGGAATGCAGACCCATGATCCTTAAAATTAAAGCTGGGTCTCATCTCCCTTACACACGCTCAAGGATTATTCCTTTTGAGACATTGCGGCTGTTCACACCTCAGCCATTCTGTTTTACAGAAGCACACAGCAGACTTCCTGATTGGGACATCAAGCTTCTGTACACTTGAAGGGCTTGTGCTCCTGGTAAACAAACTTTTCTGCACTGAGCGGGACATGACACAGCACCAAGGCTGAAATCAGTTCCAAACGGTCAAACTCAGCCAGACTAAGCAGACACTAGTGTAGGACACTCAGCCAAAGCTGAATTTCAGCAAACATTCCATAATCTTTTGGTATACACATATGTCCCCAAAATCAGCCTGTGAGTTATTATTTTTTTATGGCACTTATGTAGTTTATTAATTCTGTTTGTAGTGTTGTGTCTGGCAGGGGTTCCCCCAAGTTCCAGCCATGTCTTCAACCCCTTTGAGGAGAGAGAGATTTGACCGCTAATCATTGTGAACTGACTAGGGCATACCTCACTATTCAGGAGAGTAGGCCCTGGCCGGAAAGAACTTGCAGATCCCCTCAAGGAGCTGATTTTCCAGAAGCAGGGATCAGCGCTAACTCAGACCTTAGAACTTATCTTGTGTTGAATATGTGGGTGATAATTTAAATTAGAGTCCTTAATTATTATTTTTTTAATGTATCCTTTTTCCACCTTGAATTTTAAAATCAATATTTTTAATTTGATCTCACGAGACCTGGAGGAAGCTACGATTTTATATTATGATTCTAGGGGAGGCTCCAGCATTGTGGAGAAAGAAGAAGGGGCTGAGCTCTGAAGGTTTGTTGAGTAATTTTCTTTAAAAAAGATTAGGAAGTTAGTCTACCTGTAATCCTTAGGGAAGCCAGCAAGGCTCTGCTGGAATATGGACTTGGGGCCCTAGAGGCAGACAGGTAGATAACCTATGGGAAAGTAAGAGCACACTGTGTCTGTTTTAGCAGCCATAAGGAACTGACCTGAACACAGAACTGTAAACAATTCAGATATAGTTCTGGAGGTCAGAAGCCCAAGGTCTCTGATCTGACTCTCCCAGAGGCTTCTCTCCTTGGCTTGAACATGGTACTTCCCCACTGTGCCGTGTGTGTGTGTGTGTGTGTGTGTGTGTGTGTGTGTGTGTGTATTGATCTCTTCTTACAAAGGCACAGGTTATGTTGGCTAAGTCCCACCCTGGCCTCATTCGAATGACAGACATCTTTAATAAACACCATTTTCAAACAGTTGCTTTCTGAGGTGCTGGAGTCGGGATTTCACAGGGGAACCTGGAGTCAGCATATCTGTCATGGACAGCAGAACAGAGACCAGAGAGAGGCACTGCCTAGGGAAGCAGCTCGGGAAAGGTGTGCTCACCAAAAGCCAGATTGTTGAACAAAATGCAAGACACATGGAGACAGGGCAGAATAAGCCATGGTTGCTTCTTGGGTGTCAGAATACCCCACTCTTGTGTGGACACACTTGCCCACCAATTCTTTGCTGATTATTATAATGTTACAAACACGTGTGTGTGTGTGTGTGTGTGTGTGTGTGTGTGTATGTATGTGTCTGTCTGTCTGTCTGTGTGTCTGACCTTTTTGTTTTCTGGCCAGCCATCTAGACTGGGTGCTTAACAGACTCTACTGGGATCATCTCTGGGGAGTTCTGGGCCATAAGTAGAGCTGCATGGCTAGACTATGGCCAATAAATGAGTAGGCCCTGCAGGGACTAGCACCCAGACACTAGCAGTGAATCTTAGGTCGTTTGGACAGGAAGAAAGAGGACATACAACCAGTGGATGGCAGGGCCTTTTCTTGGATACTGTACCCACACACATGGTGTCCTGGGTGCCTAGTGCACACAAAATCTGGTGGCATGGCCAGAACGGCTTATCTCCTGCCCTCCCCCCCTCGCTCTCTCATTTATCAACTCGTCATCCTTTCCTGCATTCCTTTTATACCTACTATGTGCACAGAAGCTGCTGGTATTGTGAAGGTCACAGTAACTCTGTGACCTTCAGAGCTGCCCCTCCCAATCCTCCTTGCCTGGGAGGACAGGCCCTAAATCTAGGGTCTCTCTCTAGGTGTCCTAGATCCACATCTAGCTGAAGCAGCAGCTCTGCCCTGACACAGCAAGCTGGAGGCTACAGTCACTACTTGCCACTCCCTCTACCCCCGCTGTGCAGGTGAGTTCCTGTCCTCCCTGGACTTCTGGGGAGAACAACCAGGGCTCCTAAATGTCAGCTGCCTTATCAGATCCAGTGCCACACAGCTGGTAAAGGGCTGAGCAGGGCGTGAGACCCATGGTGCTATTTGTCGGTCACAATGCCTCTGTGGGTCTGAGCCTTTCCCGTATTCCATCACCATGCCTCCTGGCAATCTAGAGATCCTAAAAGGCTCAGGAAAATACAGCACAAATGTAGGTCTGTGATCCCCGTCCCTGCTGTTCTTCATCATGGAGAAGTCGAGAGGTGGGCTGGGAGTGGGGTTCCTATCATTTAAACCGAGGCCCCTCCTTGGTTCTTTATGGTTCCAAAACACACAGGGTTCAAGAGAGCAACTGACAGGTGAGAGCATGCAGTAAGAAAGGAGACGACAGAATGTTCTGGCAGGATGCAGAGTTGTTCAGAGGTTCTTAAGAAGTGGCAAGGGAGCGTTCAGATCTTACCAGAAAGTACACACAAAAACACACTTGCTTGGTGCGTCCGGAAAAGTTTACTTGAAACTTGGCCCCCGGATCCGGCAAGGGTTCTTTGTTTTCTGGTCACAGCCACACAGAGCACAAATCGAGGTGGTTTCCCACATCTTGTCAAAGGACGGCATTTCCTCTTTCCTTTCTCCCCGAGCTGATTAGCAGGTCGGGCAGTGGTGTGAGGAGATGTTGGGGGTAGGAAAATGGGGGTCATTTTGGAAACCCTCTTTGTGGATGGGTCGGGAATAGGGAGAAAATGAATAGTTATAAGCTCATTTCCATAGAAACTGTCTCATTATCATGCTGGCTGCCCGCTGGACAAGGCAGGGCTTCCTGCCAGCAAACCGGCTCCACAATTAAGTGTCCCCTGCCCGCTCGGCTGCAGAAGCTGGTCACCAAAGATGGCCCCCAGCCGCAAACCCACCCCAGGCCAGGAGGGAGCTGGGATGGTTTTTCTTGAATACTTGTACAGGGATTGTACCCAGCATATAAAAATTTGCACGCGGCGGCCCTTCTTGTTTTCAGGCAAAAGTGGCTGTTTCTCAATCTTGTTTACGCGGTGTGCGCCTTCGCTGTACTCTTGCGGAGCAGATCTCCAGGCACCCCTAAAGACATTTAACAAAAGGAACGGGGAACAATTAGGTTTAAAATCACTTTCTTGGCAATGTCCTTTGTGTTCCCAGTGACACAGCTCAGCCGGCTCAGGAGGCACTTTGTCGAGAGCCCCTGGAACACGAAGGGTCTCTGCCAGCTGCTTCCTTTCTGTACCCCCCCTCCCCGAGGCCGCAAGGATCCAGCCTACCTTGGACCTTCTTCATTTCTTGTGCAAAGTCACTTTGTGCTAGCTGTGTCATCCAAAAACCAAGCATGACTGTTGCTGGCAGGAGGTCTGATCCCGGCCGGGAAGAAAGGTTACTTCTGAAGACCACGGGAAAGGTTGTCTGTGATGTGGGGAACAGGCCCGAGGAATGGCTTTGTGTTTTGAATTCTGGAAGACTGCAAGAGGGAATATTTGTCGATCCAGTTTCCCGTTAGCATGCCCTTTGGTGGCATCGAGTCTGTCCTGCAGGCCGGCCATTACCACTCTTTATAGTACAGCCTCTTTATCACACAAGGTCACCGCCCCTTTAGCTTTCTGTCTTTGTGGATCTGCCAAACCATGTGTTTAGGAAGATTACTTATACCGGGGCAGCAGACAGGTTCTGACCTCCTCAGGCTTCTTTGTGGTTAGCAGCCCCAGGTCATAGGCCCACCAACACTGCCAGGCATCAGCCATTATTAAATCACCCCTTCCCCAGCTTTGTGAGTTCATGGTTAGGAAGATGACACAGTTTCCAGGAAGCGAGTCATTGAGAATCAGCAGCAACCAGGCAGCTGGGTGGAAGGCAGTGACCACACTCAATTAGAAAGAGGTTTGCTTTCCGGTAAATACCGCTGTGTCCTCTCCTTGTTTGCTTCTGCTAGCCCTACTTTGTAAACGAGGAATGCTAGCAGTCAGAGAGCAAAGTTCAAAGGTGAAAGGGCATTTCAGCCATACTTCTGGGGTCCTGGGATCCCCAGAGATTGTGAAAGAAGATATCTGTAGAAAACCCTTGCAGGATTGTCTTTCTAAGGAGTTAGCATCACTGTTTCTACCTGGGAATCTCCAGGTGGGGCATATGGACCCACCAGGTTTGCATAACCACCAGACCTCAAACCCCTCAGTGGCTGACACATTGGGGTTTGTTAAAACCCCAATCTTATCTACTAAGATTTGGGGTATGTTGGTTTTCCAGGACTGGCTAAGCCAGGAGCCCAGACTGGATACCTCAAGCAGGAGTTCATCCTTTGGAAGTTCTAGAGTCTGAAGAACAAGTTTCCCAAGAGGCTCTGAAGGCTGAAAAATCTCCCTTTGTGTCCATGTGAGGTGAATGGTGTATGTCTGTGTCTGTATTCTCCGTTTACGATAGCACCACCCCATGGGTGAAGGCTCAACCTTCAGCCCAAGTCTTGCAAACATCCTGGTGGCAGACTGAGCTAGGAATAGAAAGCCACATGTGAAGTTGGGGGACACCAGGACACAGGGGGCAAAAATATCCACTAGTGTCCTATTCCTTGAGTCTCCAAGGGAGCCCCTGGGGAGAGTGTGCCTCTCCCAGGCTAAGACACCCTCTGGCCACTCCTCTCTACAGCTGCTTCTTCTGAGACATCACGATTGCCCATCAGCCCCAAGGCCCATATCTCCTGTGGATTTTCTCTGTGGTTTATGCACCAGTCAGACATCTAGCCAAGAGCTAAAGTGTAATATGTAATAAAGATACCTATTCTGTTTTCATGGTTTTCTAAGATTAAAAAAAAAAAAATTAAAGTAATTTAGGTTGTCTGAGGTTGGCAAGCAATGTAAACGGGCCACCTGAGAAGACAATGTTTTGTTGACTAAAAGGTTTTGCCTCCTTTTTCCTAGTTTTTGGAAACGGGATCAGTGTCAGCCTTCTGGGGGCAGGAGGGAGACTGACAGCTTGCAGGAATGAGTTTCTTGTGTTCTGAGTGTAGGGCTTACTGAGTGAGAAAAGCTGAACTCTGCAGATTAGAGCTGCGCCCAGATCCTTCAGCTGGGCTCCATCCTAGTGATCCAAAAGCCCTGCTGACCACAGAGCAAGCCGCAGCAGAGGAGCGCCTGGAAGGCACCATGGCCCGTGAGAGATTGCTCTCTAAGTACCCGAGGCAGGCCAGTGGCTTGTAAGAGGCATGGTCAAGTGAGCTGACCCGAGAGGGAATGAGGTCATGGTTTTGTTGTGATCGTGGGCCAAGGCTTGCATCATGGGAGGAGACTCTGCTATGAAAAGGGGGTAGAGAGCTCTGCATTCTAAGTCCCAAGTGTGCCTCAACCTTCAGACAGGTGCCCAGTGTGTGGCAATGAGTACGGACAGACTCTTACCATTAGCAGACTAGCCCCTGCCCTGGTGTTCTGGAGTATTAGCGCCACGTGCTGTCTCCCCACGATGTTCTTCCTCACTGTGGTCGCCTTTCTTCTGCCATTGGTTGGCTCATGCTTGACAGCTTACCCAGACACAAACCACTTGGATCAATAACGAAGGGTCTGGGTACCTTCTCTGTCTCATCCTCCTGAAGAGATTGAGACTAGAAGCCTTCTGATGTGACCTACCATATGGCCAAATGCTTAATAAAAGAATAGGTTGAATGGGGCCTCAGGTAGGAGTTGTTGTGGGGTGTGGTTGGGGTGATGGCCTCTCTACTTCCCATCTTCTGCCTGTTCTGGATGACACATGGGATGGTCACCTTGTTTTCTTTTTTGGTGATGTTAATTAACTGCTGGGAAATCATGGATTTGCAGGTCTAGCTTTGCCCATCACCCCTTGCTTAGCAGAGAAAATCAAACTGGTGCAGGCAGGTAATGAGAAACAGTCCAGGATGCTGCCAAGGTTGTGGTTCTTACTGCTGGACTGAGGACAGTGGTACCCAGAGACACATCTCAGGTGCCCAGGAAGTCCAGCCAGGTACAGTGGGACAAGTATGTTAGGCTGAGGAGCAGCACTCCAAGGGTCTATGTATAGAAAATTCTAGACACAAAATGGGCCTCCATGCAACCTAGGGAGAAGCTCAGATGTTAGGGAGCATCAGTTCTGCTATGCATGGCTGCTTCAGGCCTCATTAAATGGAGCCTTCTTGGCCACTGCCACTGCCTCAGGAGTGAGATTCCTTAGAGGGCTTAGAAGAAAGAACTGAGGGCTCACAAGATAGCTCAACGGGTAAAGGCACTTACTGCCAAGCCCCATGACCTGAGTTCAGTCTCTAGGACACACATGGAACCATCATGGACAACTCCTGAACCATCATCCCCTGACCTCCACACACGTATATTAAATATATGGAGAGATAAAGATAAGTAATTACTTTTGAAAGTAATTAAGATAAAGAAATAAGAATTAAGGGAATAGGACATCACCCAGTGTCCATGGCCCGAGTCTGTGCTGCTGACTCATTCTCCTGAACCACAGGGTGTGAACCACATGGGTCCCTGCAATCACCAGCACATTTTGGTGGTTAGAGAGGCAGGTGGGCAGAAGCCAGAACCAAGCCTGAGACAGTGTCCCTGCCTCGTTGAGCAAGACCAAGGTTCTCCCTTGTAAAGTGAAGCCTTTCCCATGCCAGCAAACCCTGGGTGCTGGCTAGAGCAGGGACATAAGTGGAAGTCACTCATCCTCAAGGTGGTCTTGCTACAGTGGCTCAGACACCTCAAGACTCTTGGACAAGTACCTACAGCTGGACCCTAGAGTAAGGGTACTTAGACCTTAAACCAACTTCTGTTCTTCCTCTCCCTGCCTTACCCTGGAGGGACTCCTGTGGAGATAGCATGAGCCAGTTCAGATTGTGCCTTGGAAGTAACAAGGGCTTGGTGGATGCTGGTCCATACTAACACCATCATCACTGAGCTTGAGAAAGTGTCATTTCCAAAGCCAAAGTGCCCACTACAGATACCTTTTTATTCAAGAACTTCTGAAGAAGATCCCATTCAAGGGCGTTCTCATAATCAGCAAGTGTCCACTCTCAAAGCTGCCTCAGTTCCCTGGGAATCTAGACTCAAGTCTCAAATTCAGGCCACATGACTAGGTGGAGACTTAGGCGGCAGGGGAGGGGGGTCAGGGTGCTGGCCACGGGGAGTCCTGTTCATACTGAGGTAGGGTCTGTATGAACCGTCTCCCGTCGCGAACCCCCCACAGGCAGAGAAGGGCCCCCCTCTTGCCACTTCATGGGGCTTTGGAATTGTCTCTGATCCCACCCAGCATCGGCCCTGTTTTCTGGAAGCTGAGAAACCAGCATCGTACAAGTGAGCAAGTGGCTATTTCCAATTTTGCAAAGTTCTCGATGAAAGGGACAGGTGGAAAGAGTGTTGAGACTTGTAAATTAGTTGCTAATGAGGAAAATTAGGAAATTTGCTGAGGCATAAAAAATGAGAAGTCCAGAGAAAGAAGACAAGAGTGTGAGGAGGGGCCCCTCCCACCTCCCCAGCTCTTTCAAACTCTGATTCAGCCCAGACTAAGATACTGATCTGATGCCTGGGTTAATTCGAAGAAATTGGTTTAAAACGTTGAGCTGATTAATTGGGTTAACCTGGAAAATATGGTGAATGTCAAGGGAAGGAAGGGCTGATGACCTGCCTGTGAGGTGCTCACCGTTCTGGAAGGTCCCAGCAGGTGGGTGCCATCCTTCCCTTTTGAGGGTGAGCAGCCATGGGGCATCCAGACAATTCCCAGAGCTGGTAGGTCCAGCTCTCAAGGCAGGTGAGTCCCAGCCACGCCCGGGGGACACATTTGGTGTCAATAAGAGGGATGTAGCCATAGCCCTGGATCTGTGATCCTCAAGAGATGAGGTTTTGCAAGACAAAAGTCTCAGGAAATGGCTGAGATGCACAGCCCTTAGGGTCTTCTTTGGAGGAGGGGTGTCCAGCGGCTTTCCCCATCTGAGCCTCTGTGACCCTTTCTGCTCAGTAGGGTATCCAACATGCATGAGAAGAAAGTTCTCTTTTACACACACACACACACACACACACACAGACAGAGAGAGAGAGAGAGAGAGAGAGAGAGAGAGAGAGAGAGAGAAGAAACTAAACTCCACAAGAACAGTTCCTAAGACCCTTGGTCCTAGGGCCTCATCGTTGGGGGCAGGTTTAGCATGTCTTATCATTTGGTGTAGGATCCGCATGCCTTCTCTTGAAGCCCAGAGCAGAAGTCACAATCCAGTGCCTCCCTTCAAGACCTCGAGTGGCAATTTTAAGAGCCAAGATGGGGGACTGGGAAGTCACTGGGCCCAGATCAGAATTCTGGTGCCACTCTTTGAAGACACAACCTTGGTTGGGTTCTGGTCTCTCCCTGTCTGTCTCCTGAACTGTAAACCGGGATGCTAATGGCTGTGCTCCCAGGCTGGGTGGTGAGGAATGTCTCTATAGCACCTGGGCAGTGAGGGTCACAAGAAGACAGGAAAAGCATCAAGGACCCTGCTGCCTTCAGCTCTGCCATCACACTGCCCCATCAAGGCCACCAGGGCTTGGGGGCTCTCCTGCTTGCTTTGTCAAGACCTTAAGGGCCGTGCAGGGAAAGGCCAGGTGCCCACTACCACACTGTCACCTCCCCCAGCTTGCGGCCTTCTCCCCGGCTGCTGTGTCCGTGGGCCGTGCTCGGGTCAGCAGCGAGCTAACGCCTTTGTCAGGGTGATTAATAGTGGTGGGGACTGCTGTTAATTCACTGCCTAATGACCGCGGCCGGCGCGCTCCGAGTAATCGGGTGATGTATGTGGAGAGCGCGCACCTCGTGGCAGAGGTGAAAATCATTTCGACAAGTCAAATATTGTCACAGGGAACAAATGGCTCTCCCTGTTAATAAAAATTAATGAATTTTTTCTTTCTCTTTCCTTCTCCTCTGCCACCCTCCCTCACCACTGGCTTGCTAAATGAAGCTGCAGAGTGGCTGAGCAGAGAAGAACCAGGAGGAGTTAAGCACTTTATTTGATGGTTAAAACTATAAACGTCTTTATTAGACAGAATGGGCCACAGGGCCAGGGCAGCCATTCACCTGCAGCCTTCTGGAAGGGGAGTGGAGGAGGAAGAAGCTGTTGGGGGTGGGCAGTAGAGGGTACCGCCCCCAGTCCCATAGGGAGGGGGCTCTGGTCTGAGGAGGGAGGGGCGCTCTCAGGCTGATCCCTCATCCCTGCAAACACCAGACTCTGCCCCAGCCTGCAGACAGCATTTGGAGGGAGAACAGAAAAGAAATGAAAGCATCTGCCCCCTGGGAAATACAGTTCCCCCCAAACTATCTGCCTGGCCCCTGGGAGCCAGGTCACAAGGTGGCACTGTGTTCCCACAAAGCCTCTTGGTGGCCCCCTGCCCCAGCCCTGGTGGCAGAGAGGCTCAGCATCCATAGCTCTTTCCCCCTGATTTGGTGGGAGGCCAGGACAGGGCACAGAGCCAGTGGCCATAGTGCCCAGAAGAGGCAGAGTCTAGGAATGTACAAGAAGTACACTGAGGACCCAGGTCCAACGCAGACAACAGAGCCACTCCAGCTGTTCCCCAGTATCAAGGCTGGAGGCCCGTGCCCCTCCCTGATGCTGACCCCCACTTCACCAAGCATTCACTGCTATTTGAGGACCTAAGGCTTGCCTTGTCTATAGCCAAGGCCACGTAGGAAAAGGCTTAGAAACTGTCACCTTTTATCCCCTGCCACTCACACAGGACCAGTCTTCCCACTGTCCACCCTATCAAGAGAGCCTGCTAGACTCACCTACCCTAAGAGCAGCTTAGAAGAATGACAAGCCAGTCCAGGTACCCACGTTCCCAGAAGCCAGCCTTCCAGGCAGAGGGCAGGACCTCCTGGCCTGCCACCTCACCCCCGTTTTCTTGGGTTTTCTTGCGACCTTACTCTGGCCTGTGAATGGAAGCTACAGGCTGGCTGGTAGGAGCCACAGAGATAAATGTGTCCATAAATAGTTTGGTGACAGTTGTCATAGCGTTTGCTAAGCATTTAACCCCTCGCTCCTCCACCATGCTGCCGGGGACAGAGAGGCAGGGAAACAAAGCAAAGAGCAGAACACGTTCAGCTTGCCCTGGCTAAGCACAGTGCAGCACCCAATGGCCTGGAGCTTTCTCTGGGACCCTGCAGCAGGTAGGTGTGGATTCTGGGAAAGGTGCAATTCCTATACTCCATATTCCAAGTGTTCTATCATGGCTTCTGGGTCTGTAGACAGGTGTGTGTGAAGAACTTGGTTTCTCAAGCCTTACTATGCCTGGGTCCTCTCCCGTAGGCCTCTTTAGATTGAGTAGGTCCAGGTCCCTCCTGGTCTCTGGTTGACTCTATTAAGAAAGTCCTAGAGAATTCTGAAATGCCGAAGCAAGCCTAGCTAAGTATTCAGGAGGGGCTGAGGTAAGTAAAGCTTTCTCTCAATCGTGAAGGACTAGGAATCCTCCAAGCACAAAACCCCCAAATAACAATTCAGCCAGGAGAGCAGAGCTTGGGTTTCTGACCTGGGGCCACTATGCACCAGAATGGGGTGCCCATTGTATAAGCCAGTCACCCAGGCCACTCACCCTAGGTGGCCACATGGACAAATTGGAGGAACTGCCTAGCTAACTGTGGGAGAGGAGAATCAGCTGAGGGTGGGGTGGTGCGGTGGATGGGCATCTTTGCCTCACCTCCTCATTTCAGGAGAGCAGCAACTGTTGGCCAGAAACAGGTTTCACTCTGGGAGAAGAGCCTGTTAAACCAAGTGTTCAAAGATACATTTGTGTTCACTCTTGGCATTATTCACACCAGTCAGAGGGTGGGAGCAACTGTGTCTTTGGAGCCACCAGTCTACACATACAGTGGGGCACCACTCAGAAAGGAAGTTAGTTACAATGTACCCTGCAACCTGGGAGGGACCTTGAGGACAAGGTGCTTGGTGAGATAAGCCGATCTGCAAAGGCCAAGTCCTGTTTGAGTCTGCTTACATCGGGCCTCTAGAGAAGTCTGATTCGTAAAGACAGACATCAAAATGGTGGCTGCTCCCAGAACTGAAGAGGAAAGGAGGGGTGCATTGAATGGACCCAGAGTTTCAGATCCAACATGGGAAGTGTTTAAGAGAAGGACCCGTGTGAGTGCATTGTGCTTCCTGATGCGGGCGCTTAATGTCACTGATCTGTCACTAGAAACAGCTAAGATGATAGATTTTATGTGATGCATATTCTGCCACCAGTTAATTTAATTTTGTTTTCTTCACTGCTGAGTGTAGAAATCAGGGCCTTGCCCATGTCAGGCTGAGTCTGGGCCACCGAGCTCCGCTTCATCCTTACTCCAGTTGTTTATAAAGACTCTGTCCCACTACCTGGGTTGGAGGTTTCAGAGCTGGTATCTGTAGCCAACCCTCCCACCCTGAAATCTGAGGTGACAGCATGTTGACCATTCAGGAGGCAAAGGGTTAAGGAGGGCACCCGCTCCGCCGCCAACTCATACTAGGCTCAGCGGGCCAGGGAGCCTTGCTGTGATTTAGAAGAAAAAAAAAAAAACACTAAGATTTGAGCGATCCGTGGGCTACCTCGCTGCCCCCGGGGCTCGGGGAAGTGGTATATTAACGAAGGAATAAAGGAGAGGAAGAAAAAGGCCAAATCACATCTCTCTGAAACAAAGAGGCTTTTTACCAGGAACAAGCCTTGATAAAAATTACAGAGACATCACAGCCATTCAGTGCCTGCCCCGGGCGATGGAGGCGGCCAGGAAATGGAAGATGCGGGGTTTGCCGCAGAGCTCAGTGTCCCCAGAGCATTGCAGGACAAATAATCATCTTGGAATAATGCATCAGCTTTAAGTGGGGCCAGGTGGTCCGGGCTGGCCAGAGCCTTCCTTGGCCCTCAGTAAGGGCTGGGTTCAGGTTGCTGGCCCTGGGCTTCTGGACTCCAGTGGGCTATGTGCTGGTCCTGGGCTGCACAGGAGTGGGGGTGGGGCAGGGTGGTGGGCCTGCCTATTTTGCCTCCTCTTTGGATAGATTTGGTTATCTTTGAGCCTAAAGGCATTCGGTTTCTTTGAGGTAGGCTGGGGTTTGTCTGAGCAGGTGGCTCAGACACTAAGAGGGGTGGTCACAGGACCCCTAGGCTGGTGCTTGGGTTCAGCCATCAGCTTCTAGGCCCAGCTCTTTGTCCTCAACTTGTGGCCTCTTTGTCTGTAAAATGGGTTGAATAGTAAAGAACAAAAGAGACTTATGGCTGCAGGAAGGGCTTGCCAGCGTGGCTTTTGGGACCAGAGGAACAAATTGTCATTGGCTGGGTGTTGTAAGCTGGGAGTCTGCAGTTCAGCTGTGGTAGGGTTATATTCTTCCAAAGACTCACTCTGGATTACAGTCCAGTCTGATGTCTCATCTTAAGTCCATACATTTACAGATAGCTTACTTCTAAGTAAAGCTGCATTCTGAGGTATTCGGACTTGAGGACCTGAGTGAGCCAGCCATTACTAAGGGTGGCTGAAGGATCCACCTCAAGGCTAGTGTAGGCCCCTACCAGGGACAGGCTTGGAACTGCCTCATTCTTCATCTGCAAAGAGAAGGC
Organism: Rhynchomys soricoides; assembly: GCA_019843965.1. NCBI lineage: Eukaryota > Metazoa > Chordata > Mammalia > Rodentia > Muridae > Rhynchomys > Rhynchomys soricoides. The sequence continues at coordinate 1,192,915 of JADRCH010000171.1, read as the reverse complement.
AGTTCTGTGGGTCAGGCCCTTGTTTCCCCTTCATCACTCTGACAAAGAGTGTGACAAAGGTGTGGATGGCCAGGTTGTATGGGTGACTTCAGCCAGGATAGAGAAACCAGGTGGGCAGCCCAAGCTCCTTGCTAGGATATCTCCATACACCCTGTCTTTGGAAAAATGACCCCTAGAGGCCCATGCCAGATTCAGGTCAGCCAGCACTAGCCACCAACCTACCTAGGCTTCCCCCAAGCTCTAATGGCAATTTGGTTGCATCAGCCTTGCAGCTGGGGCCATCCCCATGGACAAGGTTGAGAATGTAAATGACGATTGATTATTATTAACATTTAGCATGTTTGCAGAGCCATCATTCCTTGGCCCTATTAATCTGCTGTGTTAACAGCTGCTGGGATCGGTCCTGGCTCTGGAAGAATGCTGACTGGCTGCTCGCTGCAGATGAGGCAGGGCCCTGTCAGGAGAGGGGTGCACAACCTCTAACCAGGACGTTCTTGAGAGTTTGAGTCCTAGGGCTTGGGACAATCAATGCAGTACAGGGTGTTTCAAAAACAGAGGGCACAAGCATATGGGAGCCGATCAATTCCTGGACATCCCTTCCTAACAAACCATTTTGGGGGCGAGTCTTCAGGAAACTCCTCTGACATCCCAGAATCCTCCGGAGGAAGTGTCAGTGTCTGGTTTGTCTGTCACAGTGGCTGTGTAGAAATCCCCCATTAGGTTTAAGGACCTCTCACTGTCCCTTGAGAATAATGTCTGCCTCTGTGTTCCTCAGTGGCTCCGGCAGGCCTGTAGACCAAGCAGGATCTGCCCTTTTCCTTCAACTTAGCAGTGCTCACAGCTCCTGTGACGTGTAGCTTTCCAGGCAGAGACCTTTGCTGGGTTGCCTGAAGAACTCATTCACAGCCCTTCTCCTCACTTGTCTCTGAGGAGGAAGAGGAAACAGAAGTTAAGAGGCCAAGCTCTGCCTTTTCTCCAGGAGAGCTCAGGTGGGAGGCAGCGTCTCAGAGCCAGGCAGGCCTTCGGTTGAGACCCATAATTCACAAGCGTCACCGTGGCATGCCCGACCAGACAGGCTACCCCACGTGAATGGAAGGAAGGTCAAAGGGCTGGCTTTGAAGGGACATCATAGAAACCTCTGGCTCACTTTCAAGAAGAGGGAGCCGGGGGTGGGGTCTTTCTAGTTTAACCAATCAGAGTGGAGGAGAACGGATGCTGACTCATGTGAGCGAACTACCATTCTGAGGAAGAAAAGGCAACCCCCCCCCCCCACGTTCACCACCCCATTGGAAACTTTCTCCATCAGCTGAATGTGGTAGTGCAGACCTGTAATCTCTGTACTTTGGAGGTAGAGACAGGAAGTTTGTGACTTCCAGGGGAGGCTGGGCTACAGAGTAAGTTCAAGGCCAGATGGGGATACATAGTGAGCCTTACCTCAAAGGCAAAGCCAAAACAAACAAAATGACTTGCCCTAGGATTTTCCCTCCCCCCACCCATCCTTCTGTAGATTCATCCATACTCTGATCTACCCATTCATTCATTCATTCATTCATTCATATACCTACCCATTCACCACCTACTCGCCTACATATCCATTAAATCATAAATCATAAATTATCCACTCAAATCTATTTACTCATCTACCCGTCATCCACTTACCTTACCCATTCCTTCCCTCATCTTCCTACTCAGCTACTCAGCCAGCCTGCCACTTATCCATCCATCTAGCCAACCAACCAGCATCAATTGACAAAACCATTCATTCAGCCATCTATTCACCCATTTCATCTGTATATGGATACCCATCCTCCTGCCTACCCACCCACCTACCCACC
>JADRCH010000171.1:1173333-1186080 GCA_019843965.1 Rhynchomys soricoides | reverse complement strand
CCATCCACCCGTCCACCCACTCACCCACCCACCCATCCATCCATCCATCCATCCATCCACCCACCTACCCATCCACCCATCCACCCACCCACCCATCCATCCATCCATCCATCCCCTCATCCACCCACCCACACCCATACACTCATTTATCCACCTATCTGCCCATCTCCACCTATCCATTCACTCACCTACACATTCATCCATCCAGTCTGTCCCCATGGTAAGGCCATCAGTAAATGCCTCTAGTGAATAGCTTGTCACTGTGGATGTGGATAAAGTGTGGCTACCTCAGAATGAGTATTGTTCAATTCCTTAGCTAGCTTCAACTAAATGTAGGGTTTTAAGTGTACCACCACTCTCTAGTCTTCATGTCCTTGATGTAACAATGTTGTCTGTCTTGTGGACTCTGAGAGAATTAGATAAAGTGCAGTATCAGCCACATATGCCATGGGCTCAGTTAGTAAGTGACTCTCCAGACAGTGAGCTTAAATTAACGCTAGCAGTATCCAGCAGGCCTGACAGGAGCAGACAGAACCAAGGAGAGACATCATAAGACCCCCTCGGGTCATCTCAACAACTTCCAGAGTTTGATGCCATGTGGCAAGCTGGGGACTGCATCCTCAAAGCCTTAATGACTGAAGGTTATCCATCCTGAAGTATGGTCTCACTTCTGTGGCCACATGTATTACCTAAGTCGAACTGAACTGATGATCAGTGGGTGTTAAATTCTGCTTAAGCTAACTTGAGATACCTTTGGGGTGGGGTGCCCTGTGGTTGGTCACACTATTTTATTCAAGAGAAAGCATGCCTGGAGTCCTTGCTGCTGGCTTGCAGGATGGTGGCTTCAGATCATTGCTGCCTTGCCAAGTGGCCACTCCTCTGGAAGACATGGTGCTTGTGGCACCTGGCCACCACCATATTCCCTTTTAAAAGATGCTTACATGGCATAGCCAAGGTTGGGTTTTACTCATTGCTCATCCTTCTGTGGAAAGGTGTGTGAATCTTCTCTCTGCCCACATTTTTGAGGGAGGGGATGAGTGAGGAGGCTTGGGTGGTTTCTGAGACAGTTGGGGTATAACTTGTCTCAGGCAGGCTTTCTTTTCTTCAGAGCATGGGATGGTTTCTCCTTTGCTCCCAGGTCAGTTCTGGGTAATTCAGAGCAGACTCCCTTTGACCTTTCAACTCTGTACTGGGTCCCTGAACCCCAGGAAGCTTGGTAAAGATCCTTCAGACTTGGGTCTGCTGTTCTGCCAAACAGGATGATGAGCTACCTACAAGAAACCCCAAGCCTTGCAGCTTTCTGACAAGTGCAGCTATAAATCCCACGGGGAAAGAGCATGCACTGGTCGGCAGTGCACATTACTCCTGACCATGCCTTATGAGGCTGGGTCAGGCAGCTTGTGCAGAGCCAGCCTTGACTTTAGAAGGATGGGCTCCTGGGGAGAGATAGAGTGACCAGGAGCTGCTAGGAAGCCAACAGGCTGGGTCTGGCCACCACACACCCCTCTGTGGATTCAGGGTGTGTGGTCTGATCTCAGCTGTATAGTAGGAACATAGGAGCTCCAAAGAGTCAGCCAGGTCTAAGGGCCACGGTCACATGAGCTGCTCAAGTCCCCTGAGAATGACCATGAGGGCGGTACCCTCCATGCCCCACAGCAGTGGGCAGAGTCTGGGACAGGGACTCCTGAGGGCCTCCATTCTGTGACGTATATCAGGAACTCTTCCCTTGTGAGGCCCCTGGACCCTGGAGGTGGTTGTGATGGCTGTGAAGTAGAGCTGCAGCCAGCCTTCATGACCTCACCAGGAAAGGCTGCCTCTTTCCACATCCATGAGCAGGACAGGCCTATGCCGCCCACCCAAGTCCCCTCCTGGAGCTGCTCGTGCAAGGGTCTTGCCCCCCTTCTTCTCTCTCCATTTTGGGACAGTAGTGGCCATTCAGAGTCACCATCCAATCAGATGAGGACAGCGGGTTGTTGACCCTCTGGCTTCAGGATAGTGGCCAGAGGGATTGTCATAGAGTGGGGACAGGGCCCATTGCTGGGTGTCCCTCAGTTGTCTCTCCATCTGGCCTGTAGGACTGATCTCAAGGCATTGTCTGTCCCTTTTTAGGTGCTTCTGTTTCTAATCTTACAGGATCAGGGTAAATGTGACTAAGCCAGAAAAGAAAACCCTGAGTTTTCAGTTTGTAACAAAGGTCACTGTTCAGTCTGTGCTTCTGAATAGGCTCAGGGATTTCTTCTCCAGGGGTACGTGTATGTGCTCCTGTGTGTGTATGTATCTGCCTGTGTGTATGCGTGTGTATGTATGTGTACATGTTTGCATACCTATATGTCTATGTGTGTGTGCACCTGTATGTGTCTACATGTATACATGTGCCTGTTTGCATGTATCTGTGTGTTTCTCTCTGTGCGTGTTTATGTTTCTGTAGTGTATGAGTGTTTCTCTGAGAGAGAGGGGGGAAAGGAGAGCGCGCACTCCCGTATGGACATCACACATACGTGTATTCCCAGTAGAGGAGAAACCTCAAGGAAGCCCAGCCAGAGTCTGGCCTGAAGGAAACATGCCAATCACCAGTGGTAAAAGTGCCCAGGTGGATTCTGGGATGCATGTTCTTCCCAGGCCCCTGACTTTTCTGCTCTGTGGCTTGTGAGTGACACAGAGCAGATACCCTCCAAAATAAGACAAGGACCTAGACAAAGAATAGCACCGAGGTTTGTGGTGGGGGAACTGGTTTCCCACAATAGGGCTTAGATGGGTCAGTGGGATTTGGGCTGTCGGCATAGCCTGCTCTGTCTCTTGCTGTGGGCCCCTCGGTGGGCTGTGTTACTCTCAGAGACCCCATTTCCCATGAATCAGTGAGAAGACAGTATCTGTGCAGGAAGCACAGGCTCAGTCTTTTTCCAGGGCAGATGCTTGGGGAACTGGTGGGATTATGACAAAGTTTGGGGCTCTCAGAATGAGGAGAATCCTGTCCTGGGTCAGAGGGGTTCAGCCATGTTCTACTTTGGTTGACACAGCTATTCTCTCTCAGGAGAATATTAGCCATCTCTCAGGAAACTAATAATAAGCCATCATGACCTCAGGGCTCCAGGGTCCCAAGCAGGGTCTCTAACTCAGGAAGCTCTGGATTGTTGTGGAACATGTCCTCGGCCCCATTGAGACACGCACTGCCCTTCTTGACTGTAGAGCCTCAGCTCACTGGAGGACCTGGAGTTCTGTGCATGCTCAGTGACACTGTTAGATCCATTCACACCGAGATGCAAAAGACGCGGGATGAAGTAGGTTCTAAACAGTCACATTTTAGATCCACTGAAGTCTTAGTCTAGAGGTGCCCATCTTCCGAGATCTCTCTCATCTAACTCTCTACCTGGCAAGGGGCAGAAGGTAACATGCAGAATTGTAGAGAGAGTAAACGTCCTTCCTGGGCTCTTACCCTAGTGTTAGGCCTGGACTTAAGCAGCCAGGGTGGTTTGTTGGTTGCAGAATTTAAGAGCACTGCCTTAGTTACTTCTCTATTGCCATGAAAAGACCGAATAACCAGGCAGCTTACAAAAGGACTCACTCAAATGAGGCATGGCTTACAGTTTCAGAAAGCAAGAGTCTGTGTCCATTATGGTGAGGAGCATGGCGGTGGGGAGACAGGTTCTAGAGCAGAATCTGAGAGCTTGCATCCTCATCTGGAAGTTGGAGGCAGAGAGCCAGAGGCTGCGCCTGGCATGGGCTTTTAAAACCTCAAAGCTTACCCCCCAGTGACACACCTCCTCTAGTCCTTCCCAAATCAGTTCCACGAGCATTTAAATATATGAGCCAATGGGGGGGGCGGGGTCTTCTCATTCAAACCACCACACATGTATCTACTCACAGAGCTATGCACTATGTCTTGTACCTTTCTACCCCATCTTGCTTGGTCTGATTTCTTTAGAGAAGAGGAAGATTATGAGCTGATCGGGTATTGCTATTTCCTGGTTCTGTACAATACTGAGAGAGTTAAGGATGAGCTAGGTGCCTCAGGAACCTAGAAGGAACCAGGGCCCAGAGCCCAGGCTGCTGCTTACCCATGGCCACTTTTGAAAATCATTCTAGCTGTGTAGATGGCACCAACACTTTCCTTTGCGTGTGTGTGATAAGGAAATTAGTGCAAATGTATAGTGGTGCAGGGCTCTCAGCCCCGTGGTTTTCCATCTGTCCTCTTGAAATGGCCTTGAGTTTTTCTAAAACCAAGAACGCAGGTCAGCGAGCCTGCTGCACAGTTCTGCCAACTGTAAGGCATCCCATTCCACGAGCACAGGTTGTTGGTGTAGACAACACCCGGGACTTGTTCTTAACGTGTGCCATGTACACTGGTCTGTGCCCCAGGGTGGACCTGTGTTTCTACCACAGTTAAGATGCAGATCATGAATGGCCACCTTGTCCTGACCCAAACACTCTGCACCTCCAATAAGCATTGTTGCACCTGCTTAGGACCTGTCCTGGACACCTCAGATCTGAGGTTGTGTTCTCTTTAGAAGGCTCGGTCCTATGGTCCTGATCCCCCTCTCTGCCTCCTCCATTTCCAGGAGATATCTGCCTTGTCTTTGCTGAGTTGAGCAAACTCTTGGCTTTACTTCTTCGATCTTGAGTGTCCTCCTTTCTGGGTGCAGCTGGCATGGGCGTGTGACCTACGACCTATGACCTTATGTCACAGTTTTGGGGTACAGGATGAAGTCAGGATATTCCTGTAGCCACTTGGAAGTATCCTGAGAGAACAGTGAGTTGAAGAGACTGGTCGATCCTCCTGAGGGAGGTGCCAGCTAACGCCTGTAGTTGCCTTTAGGAGAGGTCTTACCTCCTAGAAGTGAAGATCACCCACAGTACCACCCAGGCCCTATCAGGGTGCCCCAGGGACCTCTCAGAGCCTCTATGTGGTGCTTGCTGAATGTCTTAGTCAGGGTTTCTATTTGTGCACAAACATCATGACCAAGATGCAAGTTGGGGAGGAAAGGGTTTATTTAGCTTACACTTCCATGCTGCTGTTCATCACGAAACGAAGTCAGGACTGGAACTCAAGCAGGTCAAGGATCAGGAGCTGATGCAGAGGCCAAAGAGAAATGCTACTTACTGGCTTGCTTCTTCTCCTGGCTTGCTCAGCCTGCTTTCTTATAGAAACCAAGACTACCAGCCCACAGATGGTGCCACCCACAAGGGGCCCTCTGCCCTTGATCACTAATTGAGACAATGCCTTGCAGCTGGATCTCATGAAGGCATTTTCTCAACTGAAGCTCCTCACTCTGTGATAACTCCAGCTTGTGTCAAGTTGACACACAAAACTAGCCAGTACACTGAGCATGTGGTTAGGGGCTTCTTGCATGCTTCCATGTTCCCCCTTTCCTCCAGAACCCTCCAGGCAGAAAGCAATGAACTTGCAGAGGGCTGATCTGTATAGGCTGCAAGGGCCTATTTTTAGGGTTTCCCACCATTACCTGTGTTCATATACATACATGCTCACATGAAGCTCTCACATGCCCACACATTTGTATATATACACACATGTGTACACACGTACACATGAACACACAGAGACACTCAGGCATGTGTATACACACACAGGTACATGCTCACAAGAGCACATACGAACACATGTATACACACTCTTATGCATACACACAGGTGCGTGCATATACACACACAAAAGCACACATGCATGTGCACACATTTGCACATGTGTACACACACATAAGTACACACCCTGGCACACACACATACATAGACACACAGGCACATGCATGCACATGCTCTCACACACATACACACGTGCACACAGGAGATCGTGCACGCACGCACACACACACTGCACTGATTGACTGATTGACAAGCAGAAACACTTCTGTTGCCATCACTGCCCTGTGTGACTTTCACACTGCCTGCTTCAAGTCTTCAAGCAAGATGACTTCTCCTTTAAACCGACCTTACAATCAAACAGGGACTGTAGCAAAAGATCCATCGACTGGGAAAATTCCTCAGATTCCCTCTGGCCACTGATTAAGGTTTAAATCTGCCTGCTGGTAGCAGGACAGCCAGTGATCACCCTTTACAGATGTTACTGGCATGTCTGATGCAGAACCCCAGCCTGGGGGATGCCATGACAGGCCCTCTGCTGCTGGTCGGTGCTACTGTTTAACAAACTGTCCCAGAGTTCAGCATGTGAGCACACAGTTTGCTGTCTCTCTGTCTGTCTCTGTCTCTCTGTCTTTGTCTCTGTCTCCATCTGCCTTCTGTCTCTGCTTCTGTTTCTCTATCTCTGTCTGTCTCTGCTTCTGTCTCTGTCTCTCTATTTTTGTTTCTGTCTCCATCTGTCTCTCTGCCTTTGCTTCTGTCCTCTGTCTCTGTCTCTATCTCTGTCTCTGTCTACCTGTCTGTCTCTGCCACCCCCCTCTTGTTTTTCTAGGCCTTGGTTTCCCATCCATGTTTGTTCTTCAGTGGGGTTTCTGAAGAAACATGGCTTGTGTTCTCAGTGAGGGGACCGAAAGCCCCCTGATGTGAGGTCAGAAGAGACCCAACACTAAAACCCAGGTTGTGTGGAATCCAAAGCAAGGTGGAAGATGAGGTCATGGTGGGTTCCCAGCTGATGCTTCCCCTGTTCCGGGGAAGAATTGAGGTCTGATCCCCACCATAGGGTCATGATGGTCACTGGAACATTAGCTGGCATGATCCTTAGAGGTGTGGAGTTCACTAGGAACAGGCTTAGCTGGAGCCTAGGGCATCCAGCAGGTGCTTCTAGGATGAAGAGCAGAGGTGGCTATGACTAAGAACCACTAGCCTCAAGGGCCAGCCAACGGTGCTCCCTGAACCCTCCCCTCCGTGTTTAACATTTTATGAATGACAGCCCCAGCCAAGAATCCCCAGCATGAGAAGCCATTGCAAGGTCCAAACAGACTGTAGGCCTCCCGACCAATCGATGACACCCAGTCTCCCAGACACCATCACAAAGTGCCCATAACTGGGCACTGCTCTTCTGCCTGGACGAGAACATGGTCTGGAAAATGCATCTGCCATTCCGGCCACCTAGACTGGGGTTGGACTAAAGGGATCCCACTCCGGGAGTATGTCTGTCTACCCTGGGCAGAAGGGTGGGCTTTTATCTCCGAGGACATCTTACCTGGAGCTCAGGAGAATGAAAGGCTGGTCTCTAGGTTGAATGTAAGACTCCCCACTTCCCCCCAACACTGAGTCACTCATGCCTAGCTCCCCCAGAACTCCAAGATTCAGAGCAGGGGACTGCTTCTTCAGGGCCTCTGGAGCCCTTCCTTCATTCTCTCTCAAAATATGCTCCATGCGCACTCAGTAGGCCTCCTGGACCCTCGGTGCCCACCCATAAACAAAGCTCTCTCCCCAGCACAGGGAGAGGACAGCAGAATGGAAAGAAGGAAGCTGTCACTTAACCTCATGACCACCTGGGCACGGAGACTGGGCCGGGACACAGGCCTACCTCTAATCGGCAGGAAACACTGCCTTCTCTCCAGCTGCTTGCTGGGCCTCCAGTTAGGGCCATTCTTAAAGTTTCTGTGAGTAGGAGAAGAGTTTGAGGAAGTAGAACTCAAACTGAAAAAAAAAAAATAAAAGAAAAAGAAATAGCCCCAAGTGACCACACACCAGACTGGACATTGCCTTCCTTGGACCCTTCAGAGTTCCCGATGGGCTTCCTAGCCACTCTGGAGGGCAGATGGCCTCTGCGCTCTGAAAGAGTTAAGGAACAAACCATGGGGAACGTGGGCTTCCAACACGACTTTGTTTGTGAGCTCTGTGCAGTTACGAGTTCCGAATAATAAGGTGGCTTGTTAATTACCCCCCCCTTCTAATTTACCTTTCTGCCTCACACAGGCAATGGGAAGGTTTACGGGGGTGTTCTTTCAAACCTAAACAACACCAGGCTTTGGGTGGAGGGAGCTGCCGTGCCTTCATGTTGCTGAGTCCTTGAAAGGATCCCACCAGCCAATTAAAAAGGAACCGTTGCCCACTTAAAACATAGTCATTACTTCTGTGAATGCTGCTAAATTAAATAAGTGTTATCGGCATGATTTTTTTTCCTTCCCCCGAGACTTCAGTTTCTTTTGAAAGAAAACAGTTTGTTACCTCCCCAGCCAGTTTGTTTGCAGCCAACGTGCAGGATCTGAAATCTTTTTTTTTTTTCTTCTCGCACTTGAAAAGTTCTTGTCTCCCTGGAGGCTTCTGTTTCACCAGCCAATGTCAAATAGCAGGGACAGGCATGGGACATGGCTCCTGGGTGACTTCCACAGGTCAACAGACCAGTGGCAGGACAGAACTGACCTGGGAGATCTGGATCAGGGGTCAGCACGCTGAGCAAGGAGCCATTCTGTGAGGTCCCACCTCCCCATCTCTGGCTTTCTACACTGACTAAGGCCAAGTTCGAGGTACAGAAAAAGTGTGCGTTTTAAAACATGCAATGTGGTGGCTCTTAGCACACTTTCCTGCCTTGTGAAACCAACCTCTACCTCTGTCTAATTCTGGAACATTCTCACCACCCACAGGAGAATGGCCCCTATTAGCCACCACTCCCCAGCCCCTCACAACCTTTACAGATCTGCCTCTTTTTGGATGCTTTGAAGAAGTGTGGTGTTTGCCTTCCATAACTTTTAAAGTTTTAGCAGACAAATCATGATCATTGGTAGTGACAAGACACATACTGGAAAAATGAGCAAGCCTTTCTGGGATTAGTGTGAGTTTTACATTGGGGGATTTACGGGCTACGGTGTATATTTTCAGTGTATACCTGGGGTAGGCATCGGGGAATGGTCAAGTCAGGGTGACCGGCATGACACCACCATGGGGGAGGGGCAGGGAAAGGGAAGACGAAGATCGGTGGGGACAGAGTCACAGCTAGAGAGGACAAATGGATGCAGGTGTACCTGAGCACATCAGTATGGTTTGTAATAATGCACTGTGTATTTCAGAATAGCCATAGGACAAGGCTCCAAATGTTCTGGGCAGTTGGTATGCTCCCGAGGTCTGTCCCCATTGCAACAAGGTGGGCTTCATGCCCCTGGTGGATAGACCCTGGTGTGGACAGACAGAACACAGTCTGGTCATTTGCTTATTCGTATTCCTGGGGCCATGAGCTGGTCTGGTCTTCTGGCTCCGTCGAGTCCTTGCTGGTTTCACTCTGCGGTGCCGTGGGGTAGATGCCAGGGACTCCTGTTTTCTTTTCTGCCTGATCTCTTCTTTGCCCTCTTAGACCCTTTCTTTCCAATACCATCACAGCCTTCCTGTGCCAAGGTGCCTCTGTTATATATGACATCAGCCTTTGGTTATGACAGCCCCTAGAGAAAAGTCCATCCCCCACAGATAAGCTGGGGGCCTCTTCCTCTTGCTCAGTCCTGTGACCTGCAGCTCAAGCACCATGCCCATGACCTCAGCTATTCCTGACCTGCCTTGAGAGGTCACCAGGAATTTACAGAAACCCTGTACAGACCTGACCAGTCCAGCACAGTGTCTGGAGTAGCCTTGTGCTGGGATGGCCATTTTTGGCAAATCTTACATGAACCCAAATTCTGAATTTTCTCAAAAACCTTCCAGTCTACCAATCCCCAAGGCTACAGACAGGCACTGGAGTGATTTCACAGCAAATATTTCACTATCCCCACGACAGCCTTGACTCCTCTGCCTTAGCTTTGCCTCAGCTTCTCTGTAGCAGAACTGGGCAGCACATCCCCAGGTGGCTGCGATGAAGCCTCCACCTGTAACACATTTGGAAACAGTGGGCTGTGCTGCCTGTAGCATGTTGGTCCCTTGAGGAGCCTGGTGGGATCTCCTTTGTGGGGAGCCGCTGGCACTGCATGCCTGCTGCCAGGTTTAGGATGCTGCAGAGGTGGCATATGCTAGGCAAGGGGTAGCAGCTGTAAGTCTGCTGGGCCTCTGGTGCCCTTTGGGGAGTCCCTGCTGCAGAAGCTGATGCTACCTTATCTCTTTAGGTGACGGTGACGTTGTAAATAATATGTATGAACCCGACCCGGACCTGCTGGCCGGCCAGAGTGCCGAGGAGGAGACCGAAGACGGCATCCTGTCCCCCATCCCTATGGGGCCACCTTCCCCTTTCCCCACCAGCGAGGACTTCACTCCCAAGGAAGGCTCGCCTTATGAGGCTCCTGTCTACATTCCTGATGACATTCCAATCCCACCAGACTTCGAGCTTCGAGAGTCCTCCATACCAGGAGCTGGCCTGGGGATCTGGGCCAAGCGGAAGATGGAAATTGGGGAGAGGTTTGGCCCCTACATGGTGGCGCCCCGGGCCACACTGAAGGAGGCCGACTTTGGATGGGAGGTGAGTGTGCCCAGTCTGAGCATGATTGATCGTGGCCATTTATCTTGTGTTCAATCTATTTATAAAGCTGGTGCAGCCACTGCCCCAGGCAGGAGGCTCTGTCTGTTGGAGAGAGACTGCGCATTCGAATGTCACATTTCCCAGGGTTATTTTATCTAACAGCTTGCATGACGTGACTCAGAAAACCTTGCAGTCCCTTCGGATGCCCATCAGCCCCGACGGCTGTGGCACCCTCTTCCCAGAAATGTATCTTTTATGAGCTCATGTTTTAAAACATCTTGTGCCTCCTCCTGGATGGGGGTGCTAACCCACCCTCACTGCAGGATACTCAGATGTCCAAAAGGAAGCAGCTTAATGCTGAGAGCTCCATTCTGTATCTCCATCAGGCTGAGGCAGCTTGCAAAGCAGGCCTGGTGGCCACACAGCCCCCATAAAACCTATCACAGTTTGACAAGGCTCCTGATGGACCACGGAGGGGACCTCGCCCTCAGATTTGTGAGAAGAAGCCTTGCCTGCTAACACTTCCTTATCATATCTCCACAGACCTTTGTGGGGGTGGAGTTCATGTGTGTGAACCCACACAGAGGGGTTGGAGAGGACTGTGCATTCGTTAGGCGAGAGAGGGTGAGCTTTGAACCCGAAACTTTCAGAAGTGTCCACTCAGGCCGTGAGGCACACTGACCTACCCCTGCTTTGAGGGGGCTTGTCAAGGTGGCCTCGTGGGAATGAGGAGTGCCACAAAAAGCAGGTCTTCCTGTAGGCCCCAGCCTTCCTGCGACCCACAGGACTGGTTTCCAGTGGTAGTTTTGGCAGGGAGCCTGCCTGGGTGGAAAGCAAGAATGTGAACCCAGATTCCTTTTGGTGTTTCACAACCTCCACAAGTGCCTTCATGGAGGTCAATGCCAGGAAGGGCAGATGGTCCAGGGGAGGGAGAAAGTCTGCTAGCCTGCAGTCATCCCCTTACAGTGGGGCTGGAGGTGGGTGTCAGGTGAGACGAGGGTCCACCTCTGGTCTTTCTGTCTCTCCCAGCCTCTCAACAACCTTGTGAAAGTTTTTAAGGGGATTTGTAGGTTTTCTTTGTAGTGCAAGGAACGGCTTGAGGCCTGGCTTTCTCTCCCTGGCTGTTTTACAGCCTCCAAGCTCTGCATACCTAGACTCCACAGCTGCCCAGAGACTCTGATGAAATGTTCTCCTGTGCATAGTGTCCTCTTGCAGACCCTGAGAAACTCTGGATACTCCAAGTATATCCCTTGGTCCTGTCATGTGTAAAGCCTTTTGGAGGTGGGGGTGGCATGGCGACCCAAGGAGATCCAAGTGAGTTGATGCATCTGCTGGAGGTACCTAGATCACATTCATATGCTGTGCACGTGTCCTACACACCTGAGGTTGAGTGCCTGGACCTCTGTGTGTCTCCAAAAGCAGGTGAAGTGAGGTCTCTGGTATCACAGGGTCTGTTGGGTTCTTCATCGAGGGTACTGGGCTTCTGATCCGAGTGTGAGCCCCCCCTTACTTGCTCTTCAGAGGGTTTGGAGGGTCCAAGTGAGATGCTGGGCTCACCAAATGGATGAAGAGACTGTGAGTTGGGTATCAGCAGGGTAGGGTCTGTAGCTCCAAAGTTGACTTGTCATGTCTTCAACCATCAGATGTAGCTCCAAAGTTGACTTGTCATGTCTTCAACCATCAGATGTAACAGATGCAGGGTGTAGGGACCATGGTTGAGATCTTCATGCCTGATCTGAGGGGCCAGGGAACTGGGTAAAGCAGGAGAGGAGGGGTTTAGAATCCCATCCCTCCAATGGGCCCATACCGTGCTCTGTGGCCCAATGAGTACTTTTAAACAGCATGGTATCTGAATACCTTGGGCTCAGTTGAATTTGGCTTTGGGGGTGTGTCACTTCCCCACTCCCTGCTGCTGCACTGGAGAGAGGTTGGAGGGTGTTTGTTTAAGACACTTCAAGATCTTCATTATTTAATCATAGGCTAGCTTTCAGATGCTTGGAGGATAAACAAACCTTACAGGTAACAGGTAGTTCTTTGCATGACCTTGAAGTGACTTTGTTCTTTTCTGCTCTGTGGCTGATACAGGTTTCTGTTTGATTTGGATTTTTAGAGAAGTGCTCCATATCATAGTGGTTCCCTGGGTGCCAGGCCTGGTACAGGCTGTCGCTATCACGCTTTGGGCCTGTTGACTTTTGCAGTACTATTTACTCTTCCTGTAGGTGCTTGAGAGTGAGAGGTAGAGGGTAGGGGAATGCGTGTGTGGTGTGTGTGGTATGTGTGTGTGTGTGTGTGTGCATGGTGTGTGTGTGGTGTGTGCGAGTGTGTGTGGTGTGTGAGTGTGCATGTTCATGAATGTGGCTGTGGGTGTGGTGTGTGTGTGTGTGGTGTGTGTAGTGTGTGTGTGCATGTGGGTGTGGTGTGTGTATGTGATG
>JADRCH010000171.1:1077941-1168861 GCA_019843965.1 Rhynchomys soricoides | reverse complement strand
AGGCAACACGTTAACACATCAGCCTCTGAGGGTGAGGGATGTCCCTTGGAGTCCCTCTTAGGTATCTTGGCCTCAGAACTAAAGTATAGGCTCATGACTCTCATCTGACTGCTTTCTGGTATCACCTGATCACAGCCAGCAACTCAGGAACCCAGGCTCACTCCAGGTAGGAGCTGGTTATCTCTGTTTGTCAGGAACATCTGGGGTTAAGACCCAGAGTCCTCAGAGTCATCCAACGACAGAGCTGGTGACAGCACCCAGAGATTATAATCCTCAGTCAAGGTCCAGAACAACTTACCCAGGAAGGAAGAGGGGAGTCTCTTCTCCTATGTCAGGTCCCACCAGGAGGCCCAGCATAAGGATGTCTGTGGCAAGGCGTGTTCTATGCACCCAGCATAGAGGCCATGAGGAACTCTAAGGGTGGACAGTGGACTGCATTGAATTGCTCCTCAGGCAGTGCTGCTTCCGGGAACAGGCAGTTTTGGGAACTACTGGTCCTCTGTGTTAGCTCAGTACCACACGGGAAGAGCAACACACAGCACGATGCCTTCCATGTGTACTCTGTGGGTTCATACTCCTGGAAACACTCAGACACAGGTGGGCACACCCACACACTTAGATTCTTTCAGGAGCAGGACATGCTTGCCCTGTACTGCAGGGGCATCATGACCCTCTCTCACTCTTGAGACCCTATGGGGCAGCCACCCTGATCTCCCTTCAGCTCTTGTTATGATTTGCTCCATAGTTCCATCAGTGGGAGGGGAGAGCCACTGGAGGTGTTTTACAATGTGATTGGTGGATCCTGGGCAGCTTGACCAGCAAGGGCCTGCTGGCCATGGGGTGGCCATGCCCTGTGTAGAGTTAAGGTTCTCAAGCTTCTTAACACTGTGACTCTTTGATGCGATTCCTTCTGTTGTGGTGACCCCTCACCATAAAGTTATTTTTCACTACTATTTTATAACTATAATGTTGCTACTGTTAGGAATTTTGGTGTAAATATCTAGTAGGCAGGACATTTGATACATGACCCCTGGGGAGGGGTCATTCAACTCTTAAAGGGGTTGAGACCCACAGGTTGGGCACCACTGCTTTGGGGCTTTTTAATGGTAGCCAGAGTCATCCTCTGATTGTGCTTGTCCTCTCTGGCCCCAGAATTTGCAATGTTTTGCCTTCTGTCTAGCACTCCATGCACTCTTGATGCTTGGCAGCCTCTCTTCATCTGGTGGCTGGAGTTCCTTGAGACTAAGGCATGCCGTGGGCTTTTCTTCCCAGTGACAGTTAGGACTATGGAGGCAGATGAAGCACCCAGAACTGCTGAAGGCACCGCTGAGCAAACCCTCCCAGGCAGACACCATGGAGCATCCAGACCATGTCATGATGCCTTAGGGGCCCCTTCCCAGCCTCAGCCCACCACGGCTCACTCAGGAAGAGCTGAGCTCAGGACCCCCTCAAAATCTAGGGAGAAAGCCACATCTAGCCATTGCTCAGGGACCACTGTGGGACCCAGTTGGCAATCTTCCCCGCGTCTCCCGAGCACACTGACAGCAGCCCCACATTTTCAGGCCAGGAATGCCATAGAATCCTGTACTATCTTCGGCCAGCTCTGAATCCGGGTATATAAGGAATTTTAGAGACAAGGAGAGAGAATGACTAAGAATACCTCCCCGGTGGCTCTCCCTCACTTCCTTAAGGGGTAATAACTCAGCTGCAACCCAGCAGAGGGCACTTTCTTTAAATAGAGTGCTCTGATTCACAGGAGAAAAAGGGGGAAATAAATGTTTTCTTTTCATATTCGAGAGACATCCATGCATGCCAACTTCTTAAATGGTATTTTGCCATCCGCCTCACACACACACACATACAACCCGGTGACAGCCGGCGTCCATCCATCCGGACTCGGACTCGGAATGCTGCCTGTCAGCTGACTTGTGGAAGTTTAGGGTTGAGGGGGAGGGGCATTCCCAGTGGGAGGGGAGGCTGGGGTAGGAGGAGAAGGTGGGCTTCTGGGGCTCAGCTCTCGGTCTGTCTGTGGAAGAGGACCTCTTAGCTCTTTCTGTTTCTCGTCTCCCACCTCCTTATTTCCTTAAGGAAAACAAATATGGGCTGTGTACTGATGAATGCTCATGAAGTCACCTGGGCTAGCTGTGCCTGGCAGGCTTGATGAGCCAGGCCACTGGTCTGTGACTGGGCAGGAGCAGAGGCTCAGCCCTAACATGGTACCTCCTCAGGTCCACATAAGGCTCTGCTACCCAGGGTGCTCTCTCCTCGTATTGCTGTGATTAACACATGGCAGTCCTCCTTTGGCCGAGAGGAAACCAAGGCTGGGGGTCCAAGGAAGCCAAGCCCAACAAGCCAGGCAGGGGTGGCTTGGCCACTTTCCTTCCTCCCCAGTCATTACCCTCCTCCCCTAGCTCCTGGGGCAGGAAGCTGACCTGCTGATACAAGGGGAAAAGGGAAAGCCTGGGGTAGTGACCTGTGAGGAAATGATATAAGCCCACAACGAGGCCTGACTCTGTGGGGTAGGGGTGCAGTGGGGAGTGGAGGGGTGGAGGGGGTAAGACCCAGGCTGAGCTGCCAGAGGAGAGTCCAGCCCTGAGTCCTGGCTCCTTGGGACTCACTTTCTCCCCAGAGCTGTGATCTCTTCTCTTGTAAAGATAAGTCCCCCTCCGCTAGGGACTGTAGTCAGGCCAGTTGAGGACTACTTCATGCTCATGGTATCTGTGACATAGAATTCTTCAGACAACAGGGAAAGCCATCACCAACCTGAAATGAGTGTGAGGGTTCTACAGAGCCTCCAGGATGCCCATGGCAAAGTGGGAGCACTCCAGGAGACAGGGGTCTACTCAGGCAAGACCTGTGGGTCTCTGGCCTGACGGCCCATAACATGCAGTGTGTAGACCTCCCTGTCCCATGGTCTTGAAGTTTCTGGAGCAATCTTTAGAGAATTGCCTGATACCCTACCCATCCAGGGCACTTCCAGAACGCCAGTTCTAGAAGTGTCTCTGTCCACAGGGCTAGGATGCCTGCATTCAGTCCTGGGAATCTGCGTGTCAACAGCAGCTAAGGAGTGGGTACTGGTCCCTGCCTTGAGTGTCTCTCTGCCAGTGACTTCTGCCTTGCCTCTCACGGCCCTTTTGTATGGCCGTTACAGCTGTTATAAGCAGACCTGGACCATGGTGTGTGCTCACTCAACACGGTATCTGGTAATCATGGAACCTCTGTGTGCTTCTGGAACAGAGACACAGAAGGCTTGGAAGGCACTGCCAGTCCCAGGCAGGGAGTAACATAGACACAACACTGGGTCTCAGTATGCACCCCAGTACATGCCCACAGGTATAGCCTGGGCTGCTCTGGACTGACTCTTGAAGGCAGAAAGCAACCAGACCCCCCAAGGCTGCAGAAACTGTAACATTAGTCATTTACACTATTTCCCAGCTGTGTTTCTCAAGGAACAGGATGAGCCAGGAAGAGGGCGCTCCCCAGGCATCTCCCTAAGGAGCCCAAGCCACCATGCTGACATCTGTCCCTTGTGAGCCCTCCCTGCCTGCTGTGCATGGGGTCAGACAAGAACCCAGGCGTTCCAGGCCATAAAAGGTCTCCCTGGGCCTGGGTTGAGATGGGAGCCCGGGGGCTCCCTCCACAGGCAGAGGACAGCCCTGCTTGCTTATCATAACTTCTCTGTGGCTTATGTCCTGGCATAGGAGTGTGCTCTTCTGGTGTCACAGCCACCTTGGCTTCAGACAAAGACAAGGGTGATGCTGCTACTTACAGGCCACTGAGAACACTTCATAGTGCACCTGTGCTGTCTGCTCGGTGGCAGGCAGGCAGGCAGGCAGGAGTTGCTTGGGCCTGTACAGGACACCCTAAGTAGGTTTTCTTAGCCCTGAGGATTGAGTTGTCTCTGGGGTTGTCCTGAATGAAGGCAAGCAGCATGTCCAGGAAAATTCACCCCAGAGCTGTCTCTTTAGGGAGAGGCTGACCCAAGTTCCCCGATGAAGCTTGGGACATGGTGACGCTGAACCTCTTCCTGTGTACTAGGTTTGTCTGACACAGCCTGGACTCCCTTTCCCCATAGTTTAAAACCTATGTCGGGGACAGAGATTGGGCCCACCTACCGTTTACAAGCTCTGGATTCCATCCTTAGCTGCACATAGATCAGTTTGGTGGTACAAGCCTGTAATTCTAGCACTTAAGAGGTAGAGGCAGGGTTTTCAGTTCAAGGTCATTTCTACTACATAAAAAAGTTAGAGACCCACCTAAAAGACTTTCTTAAAATAAACAAACGAGCAAGAATCTATGTGCATTTTGGTGCTCGGACACCCTTAGGCCAGTGTAGGCTTGAGTGGGAACCCTGTGCAGACTCCCTGTTATCTGTAACACTGGATTGAAACCACCTGCACACTGTGGCTTTACCCCTGCTCCAGGACTGGTGGGCTCTGCCATTATACTCTGTGAAGGCCCCAGCCTCTGGTGGCAGCAACGGTAACAATGCAGATGTACTCCTGTGTCCTTCCCCCCGCACCCCCCCTGTCCCAGCTGCACCCCTCAGTCAGCCCATGCAGGGCAGAGACAGGGATTACCAACCCTGAGCTGGGCCACAGGAACCACCTTTGTCAGCCTTTCAGGCTGTTTCCCCTTCTGGGCTAATGCCCAGTTTAATTGTACATCCTATTGTGTCATCCCTGTTCAATCATGTTCAAAAATACCTACATCCACTCCTTTCCCATTTAGATCTCTCCAAAGTCCATTCTGTCTTATCAGCACAGTAATTTCACGAGCAGAGCTAAGATTTCTGCCATTTAGGCCCCGGGCATTGTCTGACGCCGTGGCAGCTAAGATAAACCCTCACCCAGAACAAAGTCGAAATGACCTTTTACAAGTAGAAGTAGTCTTGTTTCCCTCTAGACTAATTTATCAGCCTTCACTTCAGCCTCTGCGCTCGGCAGCGTCCCGGAGTGCTGGGGAGAGAGGGGGATCAGGGGATTAGGATGTTTGGCTGGTTCCAAGCTTTCAACAGAGGCCTCTGGAGCCACTGGCTGCCAGTAGTCTCAGGAAGTGAAGGTAGGCCCATAGGCCAGAGGACTTAGCCACAAGTGTGCTGAAGAGGCTGGGGTGTCTAGGTCTGGGTGAGTAGGAGAGGTGGCTGAGATCTCCTCTACCTTCCTTCAGTACTGAAATACAGCCGAGTGAGCCAGCCTGACAGGTATGTAAGAAAGAGAACTCACAGGCCATCCTGGGTGTGCTGATCCTAGACCCAGCACTGTGCTCACAGAGCTCAAGCCAACTCTGACCTCTCTGCCCCCTCCATGAACAAGAATCCAAGAGGGACTTCCGGAGCTGCTGGGCTAAGTTTACAGTTCTAGAAGGTTTCAGTCCACCTGCTGCAACTTAGTTCATTGACCTCTTCAGATATTAGCATCCCATAGAGTTATGGTCCCCTTGTGTGCAAAGACGTGAGCTTTCAGAGACGTCCCCAGATCCGTAGCTAGAGGGATTACCTGGACATAAACTTCAGGGACAGGTCAGGACTCAGTGACCAGAGCTGTGGTCAAAGGATGCCTGTCTGCTGGTCCTAGCATCTACCCACTCTTTGATGTATCGAGTACTATATTCTCAGAGAGATCACTGGTGACATGCTCTCCAGTTTAAGCCTTTAAGGACAATTCCACACCTATCACCTTGAAAGAACAGCTAAGCAGGGTTCTCAGACAGGAGCTCATGTTTTCCCTTATGCTCTCCCTGCCTGCCAGGCAATGTTCTCAGGATCTGGGCGGGGAAGGGCATCCAGGTGGCCACCCCATATAGCAGCAGCACATTTCAGTTTCTCCTTGTAGAGGCATAGGGATCAGCCATATTTCTAGTACTTAAACCTGGGACATGGGGTGGATGGGGGGGGGAGGGGCGCGAGAGCACTCACACTGCAACTGAGTCAGGGCCTGGGAAGAAGAAGAGGAGTGGAACTGGAAGATGAAGGTACAGGATCTGGTCAGGCCTGCTTGCTGCCAAAGATGCCTAGGCTCTTAGACCAGAAGCCAAGCTCTCCAAGACCATCTCATATCCTTCTTTGTCTGCCTGTGTATAGTTGGCTTTCCTAGTGCTTTCAGACCTGACGGGTAATTCCAGAGCATCCTTACTTCCCTGCGGCTGAGTGGGCTCCACTTGGAATCCAGCCCCTCAGAGTTCTGACTCAGCTGGAGCAACCCTGTTCATTTGATAGTAGGGGACATCTACTGTCTTCAGGCTGAGGTCATAAGGACCTCCTAACTTCCCTGGACTTCAAGGCATGGTGCTTCATATAGCCCAGAATGACCTCAAACTCACTCCTGATGTTCCTGCCTCCTCCTCCCACAGAGAAGGCGGGTAACACTCATGTATTATCACTCATACCCAGTTTGTGTGATGCTGGGAACCAAACCCAGGGCTTTATGCCTGCTAGTCAAAGCTCAGTTTGAGACACCAGAAGCTCAGAGGCAGGTCTCAGTTAGATGGAGAGAGAAAGGTAGCTCAGACTCTGGTTTAGAAGTCTCTGGGTCTCAGTTTTCCCACTTGTTCAGTGGGGATATTGAAATAAATTATCTAGAGATTGCATCATATGCATCATAGCTTGAATTCTCATACTTTGCTCACTGTTGGGATTTTTTTTTTTTCAAGACTTAGTTTTTCTGTGTAGCTCTGGCTGTCCTGGAACTTGCTCTGTAGACCAGGCTGGCCTTGAACTCAGAGATATGCCTGCCTCTGCCTCCCAAGTGCTGGGATTAAAGGCGTGGGCCAGCACACCTGGCTTTTTAATTACGGTAAAGATATGTAAGAATGCCCCTGGTGGACCCCGGAGTATACTATTTTAATATTAGCAATGACTTTCCATTCTGGCTCCTCCCAAAGCTCCTCTCCTTTCTTGAGCTCCTCCCTCCACAAGGAAGCACCTGCTGAGGTTACTGAGGTTTCACCAGCAAATAGACTGGGCTCCCATGGCCTCCCTCCTGAGAGATTTGGAAAAACCTGCAGTCTGAAAGCATGTCCCTGGACTATGTAGGCAGATTCTTGAACAATCTGTGCTGCAGGAGTGGGCCCAGCCTTCCATGGGACCCTGCCGACAGACAGTGTCTCTGATGCCCGAGACAGGTCTGGTAAACTGTGGTCTTGCTGCCCAGTCTCTGGATTCTGAGTCGTCATTGTTTCTTAGGGGAATGTCAGTTAACCGCACAGTGGGAAATGCCTGATCTTAATACATGTGGCTAAGGTAGGTGCCCATTTTAGGGTCCTGAGGCTGCCGTAACAAATATTGGGCTGTGTTCTGGTGTGGATGACAGTGGTCCATTCCATGTCCCTCCAGACTTCTGGAGGCTCTCTGGAGGCATTGGCATTCTCTGGCTTATAGATCTGTCACCCAGAATCCTCAGCTTCGTACTTACGTGATCCTCCTGCGTGTGAGCATCTGTGCACTGCATGCATGTACTGCCTGCAAGGACTGGAAGAAGAGGGCATTGGATTACCCAGAGTTGGTATCGCAAATATGTGGGAGCTGCTGTGTGTGTGTGGGGGGGGTGTGTGTGACTGATTGACTCAAGCCCAGGTTCATTGGAAGAGCAGACAGTGCTCTTAACTGCTGAGCCATCTCTTTAGTTCCGAATGTCCCCTTCTTGACAGGATGCCCTCAGACCAGATGAGAGGACACTGTACTTACCCTAAGGCAATTCATATCCTTGGCAGAGACTGCCTCAAAATATGAACACATTGCCTGGTGCTAAAGGCCTGGGCTTTAGTGTGCAGATTCAGGGGGTGGCACACAGTTCAGCCTGTAACAGATCTCTGGGGATCAAGTGTCTGGGCTGAGTAATTCTCAAGTGGAAGAAATGACTGCTGTGCAGAGTCACACCTAAGCTAGAGTGCTCTGCAGCCATGGTGATCCCTGAGACCCCTGGGACACAAAGAGTGAGCATGCCCAGCCTGGGAATCTGTGTAGCAGTCCCAGGCATGGGTGAAACTTACTCCTGGTAACAAATGGACATTGAGGCCATGCCTGATCGTAACAGTAATACACTATTTTAATATTAGCATTTTTATTTTTAGATTTATTTTATTTTATGTGTATAAGTGTTTTGCATGACTTAGTTACCCATGGAGAGCAGAGAGGAGTTGGAGTTGGATTCTCTGGAGCTGGAGTTATAAATGGTTATAAACCACCATGTTGGTGCTGGGAACTGGAACATGGGTCCTTGGCAAGAGCATCCAAGTACTATTTCCTGTTGAGCCATCTAGGTAGCCCCCAGAGTTAGGATTTTATCCACTTTCCACCTAGCAACTCACCCTTGCAGGTACACATGGGGGACTCGTCCCTGGAGAGTTCTAAAAACTTCTCATTTAGGCAGGAAGATTGGTTTGTGAGTAAGCTCTGGGGTATGGATTTTCAGGATAAAGGTAGAAAGGAATTTCAGATTCATCCCTCTGGTTCTGAGTTAGCAAAGGAGAAGAAAAAAAACCCATTCAAGGTCAAACTCAGGAATACCCCAATTCCTGCTGGCCAGGTAGAATCATCTATCAGGGGTCAGACAGCCTGTGGTGAGGCCAGGGGAAGCACAGAGACATGGGTGTTTATTGTTCATCTTTGAAGCTGACGCTTTCAAACAGGATCCCGACCCGCTCGACATGAGCACCCCACGTCCATGCCCGCTGACCACTAAGGGCCCGACCCGACCCACAGCGTGAGATGCTCGATCTTGAAGGCTCTTGGGTATCTAATCAAAAGGGAAATGGTGTTTTTTTTAAAAAAAAAAAAAAAAAATGGGCGGGCAGACAGGAAAGGAGTGGAAAGGGACAGGCCCAGCAGTTGGCTAATTGGAACGGGGACCCCCGTGTGGGGGGGCTGCTAGGCCTGGACAATGTGCTCCGGAATGGGGGGCTGAGAAGGCCCAGTGGGATTATGATCGAGTTAGCTGAAGTCAGAAGCCCCCTGAATGAGGTAAAGAAAAGAAGGGAAATGAAGGTCTCGTGATAAAGCTGCTAAATGAGGGGCCCCATTCACTGCCTTGAAAAGCCCAGGACTCTCTTTCTTGGGGAAGCTTACTTTTGTTTGGCTGGGGGCGGGGTGCCCCGAGGACATACTTACCTATACTGCAAGTGACAGGCACAGAAGGAAAATGGAAAATAATCCCAGGGCCGGTGGTGGGAACCCACAGGCTCCAGATGCTTCCCCGAGTCCCCTTTGGTCCCCAAGTTCACCAGGGTTCACTCTTTAGAGACCTACCCTTAGCTTCAGTCACCAAGTGCCACCATGTAAAAGTTTGAGGCTCCACATAACTGGTTATATAGTAAAGCAACGTCCTTAAAGTTGCATCGGACAGAAACCTGTTGTTAGAATCAGCAATAATGCTAATGTAATAATAAAATTCTGTAAAATACAGAAGCGGACCAGCCCAAAACTTGAATGGCCAAAAAAAAAAAAAAAAAAGCGTGAAGAGAGGTAGGCGCCATGGGAGGAGAGCTCACCAGACTTCTGTGCTCAGTAAATATTTGTTGAATTCATATATTAATTAATTTTCCAGATGAGATTTGCCTAATCCATCTTTTAAAGAAAGTGAGGATTAAGAGGGACTCTGAGGGCTGGGGAGGCCTGGCTGAGATGAAAGGCTTCTACGTGAGGCTTGGGGCCCAACCCTCCTGAGGTGCAGCAGGCAGGCAGGCAGGCCTCTTTCCTGGCCAGGCCTGGCCTTCTGTAATTGCCTGTTGCACAACCCTGTTTGCTGCTAGAGTTGAGCTCCATCACTGGAAAAGAATGATCAGGTTCCCATCCCCCACCATGGCGCTCAGCTGCTGCCATCCGGCCTCCTTACCACTTCCCATGTCTTGTCCAGCCTGTGAGCATTCCACCACTTTTGCCCACCCACTAGTGGGATCAGCATGGTCCTTCCTGAAGATGTTCTTGCAGGTAATTTAAGTAAGTTAAGGGGCTGCAAATGGATTCAGGGCTAGTCGGCCCTCTCCCCCATCACCATTGCCACACAGGCCCCGCCCATTACTTTTGTCCCATTTCCGGAGCTACACAACCAGTGCATGGTGACCTCAGAGTGATAGCACCCTAACGTGGATCGCTGGCTGATCCACCCAGGCCTGCCTCCTGCCCCTGCAAATCTGATTGACAGTCCTATCCAGGAAAGACCTCAGCAAACAGCAGACTTAGATCCTATCCCCGGGTGTTGAGAGAGCTCCAGTATACCAACAGCTCCCTGGCTTCTGGGATCATCTCTGACACAGAAGAGACGGCCAACACAGAGCCCATCTAGGAGACAGAGGCACCTCCAGAAGTCCTTGAAACCCTGCAGGGTCTTGGCTGTGTGCTGAGATGGAAACTGGACAGTTTATAAGCATAGTAAATCTGTTTCTCTGACTCAAGTTGGGGAAATTTTTCTGGGGATGCTCAGTGTGTCCCACCACCTGGGTCTCCCTACCAAGTGCAGTCCCCACCATTCCACCCCAAGTTTGTCCTCTCTGGTCCTGGTGACATCATAAATGAAGGAAGGAGACGGAGCTAGCCTCCTGCACCCTGTGAGTCTGTGTGGACAGGTTTGCCAACTGGCAGGATAGAGATGAGAGGGAAAGACCCCAGAAATTGTATCTTAGTGAATGAATTCCAGACTTGCTCTGATCCTTCCCAAGTCCAGGTCTGAGCATCCACATGACTCCTTCATGAACAGCCATACTGTCCTGCACACCCATAATTGTACAACCCCATTCAAATTCTCCCACTCCCCCGACACACACACACACACACACACACACACGTAGGAAGGAAACATGAATCCCAGATGTAGGTGCACATCTATGCATTTCAGGGAAATGTGACCAGGACAATCACCCATACCAACTCCTAGCTAGTCACCATTCTAGAAGTCTGCAAAAGGTAAGGCTGACATAGCATGGATCCCAGCAGGCCTGGAGGGAGGCTGGAAGCAGGAAGATGGGAGAGACACCCCAGGTATATAGGAATGAAGGGTGTGCTAACCAGGAACAGGGCCACAGACAAGAACTGATGGGCCCTTTGAGAAGCTTGTGCATTGCCTACACTAGGATCTGGAGGCTGTCACCCTACCTAGGACTCCCACGATAGCTGGTATCCAGGAGTACAGCCTGGTGGAAAAGAGCACACACCCACAGAGCCCAGCTAGCCAGCTCCCTGGCCTACAGCCTCCCGGGAAGACTGACTACCAGCTTTGTCTGAGGCCCTCCAAAAGAAATTCCTATCCATAAAACTCAAGTTGCAAGACACCTAGTCTGTCCCGACCCATACATGTCTCCCTGCAGGTGCAATGTACAGAACTAGGCCTGTCGTTGGTAAGGAAGCTTTCCAGTCCCAGGGCTTTGACTCCACGAATGGTGTTGCTTTGCTTTCGGAGTCCTGTGCACCTTCGTGGACAGTTTTGAAAGGGTTAGAAGGGATTTCAGTTTAAAAACACCAGCTGATGATCACAGGTGAAGATGACCCTGTTCTCAGAGACCATCTTTCACACAGTGGCAGCAGCATGGACCCTTTACCCTACTCTGAACTCCTGTCCCCTTCCTCTTGCCCCGGCTGACTCCAATCAGCAGAAAGACTGCCGCTTGCAATCTGATGGGTCCTCTCTAGACATGACAGTGGTTATACTGTGAGTGTGGGTTAGCATGGGAAGATTCGGATGCACCATCTTCCTGGGGACTGATAACAGGAACTCCCTCCCTGGAATCCAGCCCTGTTTTTTATAACCAGCTTCCTAAGGACAGAATTTTCTAGATAATTGTGAGTCCAGGTTTTGCTCAAGGCCACCGACACCCGTTCTGTCACCCCAGAACAAATTCTTAGTCACAAAGCTCAAGTAGCAGGTAAGGCCACCTGCAAGCTCTGAAGCCACCTGCAAGCTTGCTGTCTCCTGGTGAGGCCTCTGGAGTTCCCAGGAACCAGAAGAGACTCGGAAAGCCCTCGGGTGGCGGTTTGGGGTGGCAAGCCTCAGCCTCATGCTCATAAAGTGGACAAACCACACTGGGCAGAACAGACCTGGGCTTGAGCACTAGTTTTGCCACCTGCTGATGGTGACCTGAAGATGTGTTACTGTGTTACCTCCTGCCTCAGTCTGCCTGTCTGTCAAGTGGTCCTGGTGTAATAGCTAGACTGCCTGACTCAGCACCTGCCCGTGGATTCCATAGGTGTGCCTGCAGCCCAGCAGGCCAGGCTCCACTGTTTACTAGGGTGCCTTCCTTGGGGCCTCAGAGTGAAGTGGAACCGTCTATGCTTCCCCCCCCCCCCCCCCCGCAAACCCCCTCTCCCACTGACACATGGACCTGCTGATACTCTGCTCTGTACCGGTCACCTGCGTGCTTCATAGATTAAAGCTACAATAGACAGCAGGTCACCCTGCTTGATCAAGGCCACCAAGTCAATGGTGGGAGAGTTAGAATCCATTTCCCCTCTCTCAGGGATCTTGCTGACCCCCAAGGCCCCCTTCAGGCAGATGGTTTCTGAGAACTGTGAGGGAAGGTTGGCATTCCTTGGGCTTGTGGTGACTCGTTTTTAGCCGGTTTCCACTGGCAAGTGCGTTAGTGAGAGCAAATAGGGGCAGTTCTATCTTTTTCCTGCATGTAAGCTGATGTGGGTGGGGACATGGGGGGGAGAGCAGCCTCAGAACGTGGAGTCAAAAATATGGGAAAGTATCAGCTCCAAGGACAAGAAAAAAAATTAATCATTTATCTGGTAGACGCTCTTGCCTGAGTGGAAAAGGAACAGTGTGATGGGGGGGGGGAGATAAATCATAGATTGGGATTTATCAAGCAAGCTTAAACACGATGGAGTCCAGAGAACGCCCCACCTTTCACTTCAGGAACACAGTTGTTTCATGGCTTGTCCTGACTCTCACACCCTCTCGGGGTCATCTTGGACAGACTTGAGTCAGCCCCCAGCTCCTTCTCCATGGAAAAATTGATGAAGGTCGTGTTCACTCATGTGTGCCCAGGACAGAGGGAGCAAGAGCCAGAACTAGGCATGGAGCAGGCTGCTGGGCTGCCGTGGGTGTGGAAGCTGATCTTCCCTCTGTGGAACATTCACATATGTTAATATATGACTTATATTCATTGCCACCTCCTTCTTGGGAGTGGAAGGTTTTTACCACTGTGAGTTTGAGGGCAAGTCAGTGGGCACGAATAGGTGGCTGGCTTCCCGGCAGCTCACAAAGGTTTGCAGAACTCGTCCATTGGTCTCACTTACTTGATCCATCTAATTCTGAGCTGCTGGGTTAAGGGATTCTTTCAAAGCGGCGGTGGGGGAAACTGGGGCCCAGGAAGGCATGAGGCACTTGAAGATTCATGAAGAGACCCCGGCAGGCTCAGAATCCAGTCTCCCGACCCGAGGCCGCAGCTCTGACAGACCGGTCTGAGATGAGCTGGCATCTTAGAGGAGAGAAACTTTACTTTCAGTTCTGACCGGCTTCGGCGCTGTGTGTCATCGGCGCTGCTGATAAGACACAGCAAGGCATACTTTGAAGGGCAGACCTGCGTGGAGGGAGCTAGAGTTCTGGAAAGTTCATAAGTGACTGTGTGCTCTGGGGTCATAAGCCTGGGAAGAGCCCCAAGCTGATCTCTGGGTGGACACTTGTTTCCCTTCTCATTCAGAAGATGTGCTATTTATTTCCTTACTCATCCGTTACAAAGTCGTTTATCTATTCATTCATTAGATACATTCTTATGAATTAATTCATATAACGTCTGTCCTTAGAGATTTGTTCATTATTTCTTCACTCATTTTTACATTTTCGTTTATTCATTTAATATTTAGCTATGAGTTGTGTACACACTTACATAGATATTTGTTTATTGGCCCACCCCATACACGTTGGTTGATAACACAAATTATTGTCATTCCTTAAATGTTCATCTTTATTTAGTAGATAAATTTGCTGATTCATTTGCTAGCTATGAATTCATTAGATTTATATTTATAGAATCACTGGATATTAGTCTACCTGTTCGTTTGAGAGATTATTACGAATTCCTTAATGCAGTATTTCTACCGTTCCTCATCGGGTGTATATGTCGTAGCCATTCATGAGACACCATGTTTGCTTGCTCACCGATCACTTGCTGGTGTGGTCAGGGCTGCCATGCTCTCTGGTCACTTGCTGGTGTGGGTTCAGGACTGCTACCTGCCAGGTGTTCTGCCATTCATTGATGGTTGTCAGGGTCAAACTGTCAATCTAAGTAGATGTGTCTTCCACCTCAAATGTAAAACTGATAAAGCATTAGTAAACATCCAGTGAGGTAGAGTCGGGCTTGGCAAGCTGTGGGCTCAACCTGGTTCGATGTAGTCGCTGGTTGGGTTCCTGAGAAAGCCACTTTAGCTGCATGGAAGCTTTATTGGTAGAGCTAGGTTTACAGCTGACCTGAATCCTGGAGGTAATGTCTTCCTTGGGACTGGGATTCTGTCACAGAGGCCCTGGTCCCAATCCTTGGTCTTGCTGACTATGTGGAGCCATCTGCCCCACCCCTCCCCTGCCAGGGTCAAGCCAGTACCAGTTCTCAGCAAACAGAGTCCCACAGTCGTTGCTACTGTGGCCTGGAGTGAGCATGTGGGTAGGGCAGGCATGGGCCAGAGTCTTCTGCTGGAGACGCCTCAGGGCCGGCAACGGCAAGATGGAAGGAACATGAAAGAAGAGACAATGAATAGCTTCCTACCTTGCTTTGATAATGGGCAAGCTTTCTGGATTGATTAATCCTCACGTTGCCTCTGGAGCTTCGGTTTGGGAGTGACAGTAACGAGGCTCCCGAGGACTTGGCTAATTTGCACGCCATTCACCAGCTCCTGAAAACCCATCAGGGGCTGCGGAAGGACTGCGGCGGCGCTTGACCTTGTTCAATGGGAGAGTGATACGCTGGGAAAGGGGCCAGTTTGCACAATGCCCCAAAGAGCAAATTGGCAGAGCTTTGTTCTCCGGCCTCCCTTCCTCTTTCATGCAGCCCGGGGCTAGCTAAGCTCCTCGTTGTCCTACAGGGGATCAGGGCTT
Source organism: Rhynchomys soricoides (assembly GCA_019843965.1). Lineage (NCBI taxonomy): Eukaryota > Metazoa > Chordata > Mammalia > Rodentia > Muridae > Rhynchomys > Rhynchomys soricoides. Next base: position 1,153,841 of record JADRCH010000171.1, on the reverse strand, counting down.
GGGTCACCCTTGGCGGCCTTTTCAGGTGATCCTGACACCCCTGTCTAGTTTGGTGGAGGAGGGGCACCCCCAAGAATCCCTGTCATTGCCCACCGAGGACATGCAAGGGCTTTCAAAGCTCTTCTCACTTACTAGTACCTGTCCTACTTTGTCATGAAAGTCTCAGCTAGAACTAGCCTGTCCCTTGTCTGGAGAGGAGGGACATTCCTGGCCTGTCTTAAGCCCCAGCCACTGTCATATCTGTCACAGTGTAGGGGTTCTAGCATATTAAAACAGGTGAAATGAGGTCCTTCTGGTTCCTGCCAGTTTTCCACAGCTACCTGCACAAGAGAAATGCCCTCTTCCCTTGTCTTGGTCCCAACTTCTTGTCCCATCCCTCAAAGTTGGCCTCCAGAGACTACCGTTGAGAAGTGTTCTTCTTGGAAGGCAATCATCAGACCCCTGTGCTGGATGGAGTCCCTGAACCTTCCCTGTTACCCTTCTTAGTGACTGTTCTTCACATACACTTAGAGATAGATACCCTGCTAGTGGAGCTATAAGTAGGGGATTTGTGGGCCTTCCTGGAAGTAGGACCGGTTTTCATTTCAGTAAAGAAAGACCTGTCCTCTCCCCCCCCCCCAAGCCTCTCACCTCCCACTCTGGCGATTACTTTCCTGGAGGGCTGCACCTTCAGAAGTGGCCCTAGATCACATCCTGCATGATGGCAGCTCCCATTTGACAGAAGGGAGACATTACCCCTAGTAGCCACAAACACAGATTTTTGGATCCCCAAATTAACCAGCCAGCACCCCCAGTTCAAAGATGGGAAGAAAAGAAACAACAGGTTACCTCCCTGCCTCAAATTTGCATGAATTAAACATGCAAACCCATCCAGTCATAGGCGCGTGCTTTGCTTAATTTGCTGACACGTAATCCCAACTGCCTTAATGGGGGCATGGGTGTTATACACAGGGCAGGACCGCAGGATTGCAGTACCATGATGACTATAATTTGCCATTCGTGTAGTGACAAGGTAGTATATAGGGCTTCATCTTGGGATACTTGATGAAGCTTTTTTTGGTTTCACCCGAGAGCCCAATGGCTTTCCCCAGGGGCTCAGATACTGTAAGCACCCCCATCTCAGGACTAGGTAATAGGTTATAGATGCACTAAAAACTGCCAGAGCGCACCACTCAAAGGAGGACTGTTCTTTCTACTGCAGAAGTGGGATTTCCAGGACACTGTGAGCTCTTGAGGTCACCCACAAACAAGGTCACCAGCAAGGCTGGAGGCCAGGACTCTGGAGGCCGAATGCCACCCTTCCGGGAGGCCTCCTCCATTAATCCCACAGTTCCAGATCTTTATCAGGGCATACTGCCTGGGACATTAACTCGGAAGCATGCAGGTGAGAGGGTATGCTCTGAGCCAAATGATGGGGCCAAGAGAATATTGCCAGATAGGTGTCCAAGTCCCATGGAGTCACTTGGTAAAACTGATCTGGAGCCTGCAGCCTTATCATAGCCTGCTGTACCTGAAGGTCATGTGACTGGCCTGGCAGAAATGTGGGCTACAGATAGAAAGCATAAGAAATAGAAAAAATATTTCCTATCTAGAAACTTCCAGAATGAGGGGGGTAACTTCCAGCCTCCCTCTTTCTTTTCAAGCAAACAGCGCTGGGTTAGACGGTCTGAGCAGCAGAAGTCACAGAGGATTTGGAGAGCTAGTTTCCAGAAGGACAGTCTTCCTGGGCTTAGACTCCAGGCTGTGGACAACAGTCACCTCTGTAGAAACTGCAGGTATGAGAACCTGCCCCGACATACACACGCACACACACAAGATGAGTATCACTCTCAGAGACAGATGCAGCTCCAGAGTTCCTTCATTGTTTGGCAAAACATGGTGGGTTCTGCTGAGCAAACATGTCTGTGGGCAGAGCTCAGTCTGACAGCCCAGCCTCAGCAGCACAGAGCTTCCCTGGCAGACACAGGTCTAGAAGCCCCCAGAAGCTCCCTCTTCACTAATTTGTGAATGTCCTGCTCTGTGACCGAGGTCTCTATGCTGTGCCTGGTCCTCTCAAGGTTCCCTCCAATCGATGGAGCCTGTGTAGGGAGGCTAAACCCTGCTGCCAAAGGTCATCCTTACAGAGTCACCACACAATCTCCCCTGCTGACCCTGGTACCCCCTTTTGTCCTGAGGATCAGTCCTGAGCTCCAGTGTCACCTTAGGGGAGGGACTTAAGTCAGAACTAAATGACCATCTTGTAAATTAATATGATTTTTTCTATCCCCGGCTAGCTTCCAAATGAACGAGACTCAGACTGTGGTTTATTTATTTAGCTTTTGTACAATTACTGGGGGATTACCCCCTAATCTAATTCTCAAAGAGCTCGACTCTCTACTTCCCTACCTGTGCTCCCCAAATACTTCGTGTCTTCCTGGGTTGTTTCTGTTACACCGGCCTGTCCTCAGGGTCCATTTGGCTCCGGCACAAGATCCTGCCTGATCCTAATGGAGACCTCCTGTCCCTTCCGTCTTTTTCTCCTCCTGGTCCCACCTGTAACCCCGAGCCAGGTAACTGAAAACCAGCCTGCCTCTTCCCTCCAGCAACTGGCTGTAGCCACCTTTTATTTAACCAATAGTTTAAACTAGGGAGCAAGGTTTGCACAACTAAAGCTGGCAGTGTACGTGAAAATTCTCTTGTCTTGGGGCAGCCAGATCTTGGGGTGCAGAATTTAACCCTTGAATACATAGCAGCAGCAGACCAACTCCCAGCAGCATCTTCGGTGAAAATGTAAATGAATAGGAAAGAGAGGGTAAGAGGAACAGAATCCTGCCCAGCATAGCTTGTCTACGAGCACAGCTCATAGCCTTTATACATTGGCAGGTAGCTTTCGAACCTTGTCAGGAAGTCTGGCAGGCCCCATCCACAGACTGAGATCCGTCGGGTTTCCGAAAAGCAGAACCTCTTGGGACTAGGGTCATTCTGGGTTCAGATCCCAAGGCAGGAAAGGGCACATTGGGGAAGATGTGCATGGGGCTGGAGTAGGCTAGGGACTTGGGCAGGGCCACCCTGCTCGATCGCTCTAGCACAATGGCAGCTCCACCCGTCCTCTACCAGCTGAGCAGATGCCTGACAGGCAGGTGGGCATCGGCCCAAGGACCCCCACTCTGGTACTGTCTTCCACGGACCTGTTGAGTCACCCGTCCATCAGTGCTGGTGGCTCTGAGGCCACAGATCCCCCGGTCCTTTCCCACTGGGCGTGGAGGGCGGCTGAGGCCTTCTCCCTGCCAGTCCCTGCCCTCCTCCTCGGATGCCCTCAGGTCCCGATTCCCCCTCGGCTCTCACAAATTCTGCCCGTGTCCGCACCCTCATTAATCAATGTCAGCGCGGCGTCGGCAACAAGGGCCGTATTCTTCCTCGGCCCCTCAGCCTCTTACATCCCATTGTTCCAGGCCGATTCAGATGGCAAAAAACAGCCCATGCAGCACATAAAAGAGATGAAGCAAAAATGAAAGGAATCAAGGGAGAAAAAAGAAGAAGCATTTTCCCCCCGAAACACTCGAATAAATACTCCGCAATGATAATTTAAATTATTCATACATTTATGAAAACATCCATTGAGAACCGAAGTGTGTGATGCTCTTTGTCTCTGTCTCTTGTCTCTTGTTCGGGATTAATCTTTACTGTAACTCAGGCCGGCCGTGCCCTCCTTACAAAGGCCACACTTTCTTTCCATGGGAAAAAAATGTGTCCGCATATCACAGAGAAATGTTGGGGGAGAGAAATTTGTGCTGATGTGGCAGTTGCCAGGCCCTCGAGATGTAGGACGAGCCATGTCCAAATAGTGTCCCACCAACAAAAAGGGCCGCACGGTTCTCACAGTGGTTGTCGCTGATGCAGTGGTGACATCCGTGCCTTGGGGCTGGGCAGATGCAGAGCCGCAGCAGAGGGGAGTTTCACGGAGCTTGTGTGCCTCTGTAGCCCTGGCCTTATACACCCCCACTGCCCCACCCTGCCTAGCCCCACCCCCACCTCCACGAAGGCACTGCAAAGACTGCCCCGTGCAGCCTGCCTGGGAAGGATGGTTCAGGCATGTTCCATCAGGGTCCAGGAGCTGACAGGCTTTGGAGATATCTGAAGTGGTTCTTGCTAGCAAGCTGCTGCAGACAGACTGAGTCCTATAGCAGGTGACTGGGAAGGTTGAACCATCCTAAACCTGGAGGAGGAGCCACTGTCCTTTGGTCCCTCACAAAATGGAAGGCAGCCCCGAACCAGAGACATTTAAACTGTTTAATAGTACAGAAAGTTGGGACTTTGCCAGTGGCCAGCAGCACTGAGAACTGTGGTGGACAGATTCTTGCTCATCACCCCTCCATTACACTTCCGTCCTCATCCCCCTTCTCCTCTGTCTCCCAGCCCCGTCCATGTCTTTCCAGGGCTATGGCCAACCACAACTGGGCTCAGACAAGGTTTCCTCCTGTGATTAATCTCAAAGTCTATTGCTTTCCCATGGCAGCATTGTAAAGGCAGAGGAGAGACACCCTCACCTGAGCCAGTAATGTCACCCCTCTGATGTCTTCCTTACCAAGAGTCTTGATCAGTGTTGTGGTATTTTTGAAGCTCATTCCAAAAAATGGGATTTCAAAAGCTGCAATTATCTCCAACACTCTCTTCCACAAGGAAGCTGGGCTTCTCGGTTCTCAACCGGCAGTGATTGCTTCCTGCTGGAAATGGCCCAGGATGGCCTGGCCTTTGGAGATGCCCTGCCAGCTCATCAGCGAGTTCAGGATTTGGTAAGCATAGAGATGAGCTGCCTTGAAGGGGTTGGGGGTGGGGGCTGTTCAGTGACTCTCGTCCAAAAAGCAGCACCATGACATTTGGCTGGTGCCCCATCCCCATCCAGACTTATTTGGTCTGGAATAGAAACAGGACCCCACGGGAACAGCCCTCTATGCTGGATTTATGGTCTCTCTGGCTCGGGCCAGGTCAGAACCAGAGAAGAAAAGCATTCTTTTCACTTCTCACTTTGGATCAAAATGAAGCTTGGGAGCCCCAGGAAACGGAATCCAGCCCCTCTGAACCTGGTGTTTTGCACAGTTTGTATTAGCTCAGGTTCACGGGCAAGAGCTGGGTGCTCCAGCCCAAAGCAGCAAAGCTTGTGAGTCTAGGGCAAGATACTCTACTGAAGTCTCTCACTGGCCTGGCTGCTGCTGCCCAGCCTGAACTCCTGGAAGAGGCAGTCTGGCTTCTTATGACCTCTGCCGGCTGCTGCCTACAACTATCAAGGGTGCTACCTTCATTCTGCCCCCACACCACTGCCCCCCCTGCTGCCAAAATGAGTTCTGGGGATGCCCCCATCTCTTCATCCTTCTCTCCTCTGGCACTGATGTTGAGGTCTTGGAAGGCAGTCAAGAGCAAGGCAGAGGGCATCCTTCACCTGACAGCAGCAACAAGAGGGATGACCTTACCACTGCCACCTCTCCTCAGCCATTTCTGACAAGACACTATTGTCACGCCCAAGTGAGGAAGACTTGGCCACTCACAGAGGGCCTCAGAAGCCTCAGCATGGACAGGGGGATGGGAGGGGTGGGGGTGGGGGAGCTCCTGGCTCCCAGCGGGGAGCTGCAGGACCGGCTTCCTCCCTCTCTGGTTGATACTTTTTCCTCTCTAGAGGAGTCCCCCACAACCTTTCATCCAGATTTCATATTCACATAAAGACATCAAGAAAAGATTCTAACAGAAAGAATTATTAGGCACGGCTGTCAAAAGCTTTATCAGGAAAGAGAGAGGGAAGGAGGAGGCTCAGTAACCCTTTGTGTGCTGGCCTGCAGCCTGGTATTCCTGATCGGCCCTTGACATGGAAGGCAGGGTCTGTACGTAGGGATGATCGATCACACTCGTGGGCTCGGGTGCCCAATCAGCCAGCCATGTACTCACATGCATGCACATGCACACATGGATGAACCTGTTTATTGGCAGACTTCTGAGATGTAGCTCTCTAGGTTTGGGTCCAGGCAGCCCTCCTAGATGATGATTTTGGCTCCGCCGTCTGTTTCTCTTTGTTCTCCTTAAAGGACCCTGTTCGGCTGCTCTCTAGACTGATGTCTTCACATCTTTCTCACAGACTGGGGTCTCTGTACCTTGGAACTAAGATGGAGCCAGACTGGGGATGTCTTCCACTCTGGACACCCACTGGGCACATGAATGGGGGCAGATATCCCTCATGCTACTCTGGAAGTCTCTTTACCTCCCTGGCTCTCTGGAAGATGTGTTCTGTGCTCAGGAAGACACAAGCTGTTGTGGGTCTCCCTCTTGTTTTCAGCTTTTCCCTTTTCTGGTCCAGAACTTCTTCACCACCTTGCCCCAGAAAATTTTGCCACCTGCTGGACCCCAGTTGTTCCTCAAAGTACAGAATGGTCCTCCAGAGGAAGGGTCTTGAGGACATGGGGATATTCAGCTGGTTGAGCAATAGCTTCTGGGGTTAGAGTAGGGGATATCTCTGCACCGCTAACAGAGGACCCCTTCGCATTTGTAGCAAGAGGCCCCCAGCCCCAGGGTGCACAGTGCCTTGGGATGTGTTTTCTACGCAGCCTCCCTGTGCACAGAAACCGAAAACCGCATGCCGACAAACAGCTCCCTCGGCAAACGTTTTTATTTCCAATTAGCAAAAGAAAAATTGCTAATTTGCTGTAGTTGGACCGGGCTGACGTCTCAATCTGCGGAGTGTCAGAGCAGTGAAAGAAAATGCTTCACACTGTGCTGGCGAGAGCCAGCAGCTCTAAGAGGGTCAGGGCAGCGGGCCCAGAAACCAGATTGACTGGCCACAGCGCTAAATTACTCACACAAGACACACATTGTCTGCCGTGCCAGCTCCCGGAGGACCTGCTTTCTCATTCTCTCCCCTCGGAGTGCAGCGGAGCTGGGCGGGGGAAGGGTCCAGCGTGGGAGGAGAGGGCCAGGGCCAGGCAGTGAGTCTTTGGGAGGGTGGAATCGTCTTCAGAAAGGAGCTGGCAGAAGCGGGTTAATGATTACCCTGGCTGGTCCACATCAGTTGGGAACTGAACGATAAAATCCCCTGAGCCCAGCCATAGCTCTGCCCCCTGAGATCAGGGTAGATAATGTCTTAAGGCTGATGGGGGAGGGGGGATCATCTAGCAGGGAATTTGGAGTCTCTTTTTCTGACCTGGAGGACCTCACTCTCCTAGAAGTCTGGGCAGTATCTCTCCTAGTCTGGGATGCAAAGACAAGGCTGTGCCTGCTTCTCGGGTTCCTCTAGTCACAGTGTCTTCTTCACAGAGTTTGGGTAGAATAAGGACCAGGAACCACTGGAGTCAGACAGTGAGGCGGTTGTTGGGCCACAGATGTTTGGTATTCAAGTAATAATGAACCTCCACACTGACCACATAACCTCTGCCAGCAGAAGCCTCCTGGGCTCTCACAGGACCTAGACAGCGTTGCCCACGGCTCCAGACAGAGGACATCCATTATGTGCCCACACCAGCCGTGATAAAAGCATCCGTTCTCCCTGCTCGGCCCACACCGTCTGTCCATCTGTATGCGACATCTCCTTCTGCATGTCTCTGCGGGTCTCAAGCCCACTCACCTCATAAGCCTGTTCCAAAAGGAGATCCCAATGCCAGGAACCACAGGTTGTCTCAGTATTCCAGCCAACCAGGCAGCCCCAGGACTGGTTCTCTGACTGGTGCAGACTCCCCCCAGGGAGATGCCTTGGCCTCTCTAAGTCTTTTCCACCTCCATGTAGCTTGCACCCCAGACCAGGTCGTTCAGGACCAGGTTAAAGGAGGAAGCAACTGGGTACAGGAGCATGAGACCTCACTGGCACTCAGGTCCTGCTGCCTTGGTTCCCTTCTGCAAAAATCACAGGGAAGGTGACCTCTCTAGAGTGCTTGACCCAACTGGAGGAAGCTCCTCCATTCCCTTCCCTATTCCCTGGTGACTTTGTTGTGTTGGAACCACTTTAGGGGTGCAGCCTACTCATCTCCTTGGAGGATCTTGTGCACAGAGGAAATCTTGTCTGTGGAATCCTAGTCACAGGTGTCTAGAGGAGCTGAGCCCAGCCTAGCTCTGGGGAAAACAATACCACAAGAACAAAGGTATATACCTGCCACTGGCCATGCAGATTCAAGTGTTCCTGAGTCCAGCACACCCTGTCTGGGGAGCACTTGCCATTACACAGCCCAGGAGGACTCTTGAGGCAGAGGCCGGCGATGGATCTGGTGGCGGCTATGTTCTGGCATCAGAGCTGCCCACTGCTGATGCCTGGTTTAGAGCTGCCATATGCAACTCAAGTGTAAAGCGATCTTGGAGAACATTCTGGTGTTTAGCCCGCCTCAGAAGGACCCACTACCTCATTCTAGCCTTTAGGGAATCAGACACTCCACTGAGAAAGCCCAAGGCTGTACTTGGGCCCTCTGGTAACAGGCAGACAGAGCTCCCTGCTGTGTGTCTTCGAATAGTCACTTGGCCTCTCTGAGCTTCTGATTCACAGTGTAAGAGACACACTCAAACCAGATAATGTATGTGGGACTTTTTTTTTTTTTACACAAGATGTGAAGAACAGCCTGGGTGTGTTGTCTTTGTGCGAGTAGAGAGGGAATGCCTACAGCTGTATTGTTGGAGAACCCTTTGTCCTGAATGGAAGCAGTCTATAAGTACTATATTTTCTTCAGTAAAAATAAAGAGTTACTGCCGAGGCCATCAATCACTGAAAGACACGCAGCACTGTTCCCAAGCCAGTGGGGGCAGGACAGGCATTTGGAATTTGCCCCTTTCTCCTTGGCTCCCTTTCCTGTCTGGCCCTGAGCTATCCAGAGCACGAGTGTGCTGGACACATGCACATAAACACATGTGCACATACATAGAGATGAACATGTGTCATGTGTGACCTGTATGAGTTTATATGTAGCAATACCACACACGGCATACATGTGTGTAGGTGTTCGTGTGTGGGTGTGGGGGTGGTCCCACATGGAGAACATACTCTTAGCTCAGAGCACAGAACCACAGATCTCCAGTAGCAACATGCAGACTCGGCATAGAGGCCTGGGGATGGGAAGGAGAGGCCGTAGCAGATGCATAGCAGGGTTGGCCTCAGCAGCAGGTGTCCTGACCTTGAGCTCAAGTTCCCTCCCACTCACCCTTTTACACCCAAAGCAAATAGATCCAGGCTGACCTCCCCCAGGTAGGAGAGCCAATAACAATAGTAAAAATGTCCCCAGCTGCTGGCCAGTGCTTGGGAGGCCCAGGCTGCAGGATGGATTTTTTTTCCATCATTCTGAGCAGAAGGAGCCAAGCCTCCTAACACATCTGAGTACCTGCATACTCTTTCTCCAGTGAAGCCTCCTCTTTCCCCTGCATCTGAGGGGTAAAGGTATCAGAACAACTGTCCCACCTTTACTCCCTGAGGAAACCTGTCTGTGGCCTCCAACAAGCTTCAAGTGTTGTACCACACTGGGCCCTGCCCAGAGATGGGCCTGGCACGCTCTGGGCCCTGCCCATGAGGCCTTGCTCACTAGCTACTGTTCGGGGCCTGTGTTCTGTCCTGGCTGCACTCCAGAACTGCTGGCGGCTTGGCCCAGGCAGAGCCCAGAACATGACCTCTGGCAGTGGGCGGGGCCTCGGTACTGTGCAGAGCCCTGGCTGTTTCCCACGTGCTGCTTGGGCAGAGGACCAGCACTCCTCCTGTCCTTGGAGTTCTGGCTGACATAGAGCTCAGCCCTGATCCTTCCTGCCTTCCTGAAAATGATTAGATTTTCAAACTCTAAAGCTGATGTGCTTTGGGTTTAGGTGGCCCATCCATGTGCATGGACTCTTAATTGCAGGGCAGTAGAATCTGCCATGGAATCTATAGCTTGAGACCCCATCTACAGAGTACATGTACAGCAGGCTGTGTGAGCTAGCGGAAGCCCTGTCCTCACCATAGCCCCAACCATGTCAACCACCGTGTCTTCAGAGGGCCCCATGAAACCAGAGTGGCCCTGCCTCTACCTTAGCTAAAATAAAAGTCTCTCTGTACTATTAAGAAATTATCAAATGAGTACAACCTGGACCCATTTTGAAACAGGTACAGTTAACCACAGTGTTGATTACAGGGGCACTATCGATTTTTGAGGTGAGCAAACATTTTCCGAGTTTATAACGCCTGTTATCTTCGGACTAATAAGAGCTGTGCTGTGAGCCGAAGTTCATCTTTTGTCTGGGTGGTTCCTGGGCTCAGCAGACCTTGCTCACCCTACACAGGTGTGCTAGGGTCACACACAAACACAGATCTCTCCAACATGGCTGGAGGAAGAGAGACATTTTGGCTACCACAGTTTGACAAAGAGTTGGGGACAATGCCTCAGTCAGTCAAGAATGAGGACCTGGGTTCAATTTCCCTGGAATCCATTTTAAAAAACAAAGCAGGACACCCTTATCTTGGTGCTGGGGAGATGGAGACAGACAGATCCCTATGGTTTATTAGCCAATCAGCCTTGCCTACACAGTGAGCTTCAAGAGACCCTATGTCAAATGCACACACACACACCCCCATGCACAAGCATGTGCACCCACATACATGGATCTGTACACACAGACACAAAAGTATGCCCAAAAATCTAAAATAAAATTGTTTGGATCGCCCCCCCCCCTTAATTTAGGTCAGATTAAGCTCATCTAAAACCTGCCTTTCCTGTCGTGAGTTGTGAGGAAATGCAGTTTGAATCAGGTATTTGGATGGTGGACATAGGTTGTAATCTTGGGAACAACTTTCTCGACAAATCACAGAGCTGGCACAAATGTCCTAACCCTGCATGGCTTCCTGGCTTTCTGCTCTCCTCAGCCCTAACTACCTCACACGGGTGCAAGCGTAGGGCCATTTCCCAGCTCCATCCTCAAATATTAAGACAAACGGATGTCACTTTCAAGAGCATTAAATATAATAGAAAATCCATGGAGGTAATTGAGGGATTTCTCTTCCAGAGAAGCTCCTGTGTCAGGTAAAGAGGCTGCTGTATATCAGTGTGCTCCACCCCTCAAATAGATAATCAATTTCCCTGAAAGCATCAATAATCAGAGTGGACATTTATTGCCCCTCAGATGGTTTATCTCTGGGGCTGGGGGCAGCAGGGCCATGATGAATACCAAATCTGCCAGGGAACACAATTAAATGCTGTGTGGATAAAGGATTTTATACCATGCATCAAAAAAAGCAATCAAATTCATAATTGAACTCTATTGGATGAAATCGTCCAGAAATAAATATCACACCCAGAAGAATATAACTTGAGTCCCGGTATTATAGGTCAGGCAACAGTGTTGCCAATATCCTGTTTGTTTAGGGTTAGAGCCCCAGCATGCAGGTGTGACTGCTTCTCTCTCATCTCCCCATACATTGCCCAGGGCTAGTGCTGTAGCTTCCTGTTTTCTTTTCTTGGAGAAGGAAAAACACTTCTCTGGTCTATATTAGCTCAGACTTATAGGAGAAAGGGTGTCTGCTCACCTTCGTGAGGTGTGCTCGCAGGAAGGTTGAGCAATTTGGGCCATGGTTGGGGAAGAATGTTCTGAAAGTCCTACTGGACCAAAGAAAGAATCCCATGGGAAGCAGGGACTGACTATCTGAGGGCCTGCTCTGCCCCCTCTCTGGTGTCTAGATGACCCTGAACTGGCCTAAGCAGGAGCTCTTGGAGAGGCTTAAGGATCTGGTTCTCAGATTCTTGTCCCCAGAGAAGTTGCTGCCTCCTGCTGGATTCAGATCTGCCAGAGGCAGAGATAAAAGCTGCCCACATTGCAACATTGTATCTCCCCCTTGGGTGGGGGCCGGGGATAGGGGGTAGGAGGGTACCTTTGGTCTCAATTCAGGTCTGCTTGGACATCAGGAACTTGATTTTCAAAAGATCCCTGAGAACGTTAGAGTTTTAAGGTCATGCATGCTTGGCAGAATATGGCTTTTAGTTTGGAAAGGGAAAAAAAAAAGCATAAAGGGCATTTTGGATACAAAATAGCTCTTTAAAACAGCATTTTGATGAGTTAAGTATAAATAAATCAGAAACACACGGATTTCATTTCCTTTAAAATACCCGCGGGCTCAAACACTAGCGGGAAAAGTGCCTGGCAAACGGCGGTTTGGGATTTTGACAAACCCAAATATTTTGGAGAGTTTTCTGAGCTGTTTGCACCCAGTCTCCTCTTAGCTCTGCCTTTTGTGAGGTGCCCATGTTGATTGGTTCCCAGCAGCCTCTGGGGGACAGGTCCAGTGGAGGGGGCATTCCCCAGCTGTGCACTTCTAAAGAATAACCAAGACGCATTGCTCAGGTGTGCACAGTGGGCACCTGCATGTTGGTGTATACAAGTCTTCATTCAGAAGACGGAAATTCAGAGGAAGGAAGAGGAGACATTGAGACGGGATGAGTCTTTGCAATTTTGTTTTGGTGTGGACTAGAAACGCGCGCGCACACACACACTCAGGCACACACATACACATACACCTTTCTTGAAGGCCTGAAATTAGGCCCCATCTGTACTGCTACAAGGCTAGTGTTGTCTGCTCAAGGCCCAAACCTCTGGGCTCCTATAGAGAGACTCTACCTCATAAGTGTCAGATCACAGGGAGCACAGCTCCTGGATCTCCAGGAAGGCCAGATGTGTGGGTACAGTGAAGACAGAGCCATGGTAGCTGCATCTCACTGTAAGCAACTCCTTCCTCTGTGCTAGAGCAGATCTGACTGGGTGGGGGCCTCTTTACCTGTGTCTGTGGCTCAGTGTGATCCCTACAGTAAGCCAGGCCCCTGAGCAGCTGCTTCAAGCAGACATCAATCTGAACTTACGCTTAGGAAAGACCAGAACTGCCTCGATCAGCCTCAGCGATGGCAGTCTCATAGGACATAGAAACACCAGTGTTCTCCCTTTTCCCAGTAGCTCAGGTACCCACAGGTACGACTTTTCACAGCTCACTATGAGTAGGACCAGCTTCCTGCTCAGAATCCAGATCTGGCAAGACATGCTGAGAGAGCTCAGTCTGGTAGAGCTCACTCTGCAGTTTTATAAACTAATAAAATTTAGAGGCACCCAAGAGGAACGTGGAAATGTCATCTGTATCATGGGGCTTTCTGGACAACCACCTGGAGTCACATCATTCAGCCAGGAGTCTCAGTGTATCTCTTTATGTGGTTCTTCACTGGGGGGGGTGTGCTGCTCAGGGTCTCACCCAAGACCCCTGAAGCAGCACACAGGCAGTGCTCTTATCTAAGATCTGGCCCATCGTGGTTGGCTTGAGAGACATAAACAGAAACGCCACTTGGCTAGGGCTGCCTGAGACATCTTTCCCTCCACAATGTTCCTTTTGGCATCTGATTAGAAAAAAAATCTTGCAATCAATACCCAAAGTTGGATTTTGAGATTTTCTGCAGGATTGGGCTTGGAGCATTTAATAACAAGGTTCCTTACTGTACTCAACCTCTAAATTTATAGCAAAAACAAATATTTCCCCCTTCCTGACGCAGAAGGCCATGCCAACGGCGTGGAGGAGCCTGGATACAAGGGAGGAAGCAATTGGATCCGCTCAAATGCCACAAACATAACCTCCCCCCCCCCCACCCCCCGAGCTTCTTAGCAAGACCAGGTCCCTTAACGGGGACCCCGGGGAACAAGAACATTCCGGCTAATCTCCGACCACTTCTCCTAATTGTATGATGTTACGCCGCGCTAATCAACAGCCAATGCCCTTTCTCTGTAAGACCAAGACAAAGCCCCAAATTACTAATTACACAAATACAGTGTCTTTTGCTAATTGGATTGGTTAATGTTAGTTCATAAAGCTCTTTAAGGATAGTCAGTGTGGTATGAAAGAGGTGATTCATACGTTTAATAACACGCTAATAACTGTCAGCAATGAATAATCAGCCGTTGTCGCGTGTGCGGAAGGTCCTGCGCTCTCTCCAGCTCTTTGCGCGTCTGTTACAAATTAATGCCTTCGCAAGAGCCAACTGGTGAGGCAAGCCCCTGTCTCCTGCCGCTTGAGTCCCCACCTTGCCTCTGGCCTGTGAGCCTTGGAGCACATGCCTGACCACAAACCTGGTGGCCTCCTGGGGAGTGGTTCTCTTACATAAAATGCAACCCTGTTACTACTTTATTTATGAAAGAGCTGGGTGATTAGGGGCAGGAGCCAGGGTCCTGCATCCTTGTCCTAAGGCCATGGGCTAAGCTGTTTTACTCAGTGACCCTGGGCAAGCTCCTCGACCTTCACAGGCCTCAGTCAACTCAGCTGGAAAATTGGGTAAAAAGATTGTAGTGGCCCTCAGGCACAGAGCTGCTGAGTGAAGCAGACCAGACTATGGGCAGTCACCATGATCTGGTCTGACTTCCTCTAGAGAAGTCAGCGATGAAAAGACTTTGGAACCCAAAGATCTGGTTGGTGAAGTGCAAAGACCAAAGTCCCCAGCCCCTGTTCACACTTCACAGTCTTGTGGGGCCTCAGACTCAAGATCACCATAAGATACTAGAGAAGAAAGATAAGCAGTCCCTGTTGTGAGAGTCTGCTAGGAGAGCCCAAGGACTTGTGAGGGCAAACGACAGCTATCACCTGGGGGTGGGGTATGGGGGGCTTTTCCTGCTTGCAGTTAAGAAGCTAATGCAGGGGCTGGAGAGAAGACTCACTCAGCAGTTAAAAGCACTGGCTGCTCTTCCAGGGTACTAGAGTTCACTTCCCAGCATCCACATGGCAGCCCTCTACTCTCCGTAACTCCAGCACTGGGGGTTCTGACACCCTTACACAGACATATATGAAGGAAAAACACCTTTGCGTAGGAAATAAATAATAATAATAATTTTTTTAAAAGAAGAAGCTAGTGGGATCTGAGTGCACCAGGTTTGTCCCTCTTCCAGTCTGCTTAGAGATGTGGGCTTCCTGCTGTATCCCATTTTTTTCTGTCTTATCTGAGTATGTTTCCATCAGAAATGATCTTGAGGACAAAAGAGCATCTTTTTACAGGTCACACTAAACAGTGAGTGTGCTTTGGGGTGAGAAGCAAGCTCAGCAAGGGAGCATGCCTGGTCCTGGAGCCTTCTGTTTTGCTCTGCAGAGGTGACTTGGGAAACACCAGGTGGCCCGTAGCCCTCACTAGCCATGATTTAGTTTTTAAAAATTTAACTTTCTGCCAACACAAAACACTGTATTCAGCAGAACGTGAACTTTGATTTCTGTCCTTTGTTATTTCCTGGGTTGGCCACACACAGTATGATCCTTTCTTGCGGTGTGGGGCAGCCACAGCCCCCAGGAAGCCATGAGATCTCCAGGGACACAGATAGCTGGCATTCTACAGTGAGCTACGATATGCTGCTAAGCTGGGATGTTCAGAATGCTAGGTGTAGCCAGTGCATTTTTGATTTGTGATATTTTCAATTTAGGTTGTTTTCCTGGGACATGACCCCACAGCAAGCCCAGGGGCATCATTGTAGCAGTTAGTAGTAATTAACACCATTAAATCAAAACAGGCAAAACGGGCGATAAAGAGAAAAGGGAGTTTTGCTGCCTCCCAGGAATGCTCTCAGTTGCTGTGGCCCCTCTGCAGGCTCCCAGGAGAAAAATCATCGTGCCAAGCTGAGGGGAGTCACAAGAGAGGCAGGAGCAAAGCCTAAAGGATCTTTCTTAGTTCCTTCCTCCAGCCCAGAGCTGAAAAGATGCAGCTGGCTCAACTGTGGAGCCAACCCAGGTGAGGCAACCTGAGGCTTGGAAAATGCATGGCCCTTGATGGCTTCAGGTATCCCAGCTCAGATGCCCCTCACCAGAGATCTCTTTTCATTAGACCCCGTATCAATCCAGACTCACTTCACCTCACTCCTGCACACCTTTCCCATCTCTACCTGCCCAGAGTGTTCTGGGCCCTCACTCCTCTGGCTGTACTTCCCAGACTCTCACGACTCACAGTTGGGCAGACTTCAGCTGTTCTTTCAGTCCTGCGGAGGAACAAATAAAATAAATGACCAAACAAATGGCCAAAGTGTCTCCAGGATCAGAGTTTCAAACTCATCCATGCTGTAGCTGAACCCCTCTGGTTCAGGTGCCATTATTGGATTAGATACATTGTTTCTATCACGTCCGTGGGAGATCGGCTGGCTGGCTGTAGGAACAGTCACTTCTGTGAATACAAAGGTGGCGAGAGACTGAGCTCATCTAAGCCAAGGACAGGTGAGGCAGACATATTCCTGAGACTTTTGTTGTCCAGTATGCCCTATGCAGAGGACCTAAGGTTGGGCATGTCACATGTGCCCTGAGCTGGTCCTCCTCCTGAGCTGACAGGGGTGGGGGTCATTCTGTCTGCAGATGCTGACTTCTGCAGATATAGACACCAAGGTCTGTGAACTCAGCAGCTCATTTGGCTCTTTCCTACCTGTGCTTCCTGACACAGGCACTGACGATAAGCCAGGGAAGGAAGGATGAAAGGGTCTTGTCCTCACAGCTAGAAAGAAGGGAAGGCTGCAGGCATGAGTGTTTTCCCAAGGCACATGGGCAACAGGATGCTTCCCGAGAGCAGCATCCTTCCTTCACAAAACACCAGGAAACAGGGAAAGGTGACAAAGTAAAAGCCACACCCCCATACACAGAGAGAGAGAGAGAGAGAGAGAGAGAGAGAGAGAGAGAGAGAACACGAACATGAAGGCCCTGGGTGTCTGGTTTGTATTAACTTGTTCTCAGAGTAGAGAACAGGAACCCCTGCCTCCTAGTTCCACCGCCACCTAGGCCAGAGTCTCAACCAGTTCTAATCTCTGGACTAAAAGACCTGCCAGAAGAAGGGACCTCCCTCCCCATCTCAGAGGTGGCTTACTGTCCCAGATGGTCATGTGACTCTGAGTCAACTCCCAAGAAATACTTTGAGATTTTATTTGTGACAGTTGTTTGTGCTTCTCCCTGTTGGAAAAATGAGAGACAGACAGACAGACAGAGTGAGCAAGAGAGAGAGAAGGAATTAGAGAAAGGGATGGGGGGGAGACAAAGAGGGAGAGAGAGAATGAGAGAGGGAGAGAGAGAGAGGGAGAGAGAGAATAAGAGAAGGAGAGAGAGAGAAAGCAAGCAAGAGAGAGAAGGAATGAGAGGGACAGACAGAGGGAGAGACAGAGAGAGGGAAAGAGAGAGACAGGGAGACAAAGACAGGCAGGCAGGGAGAGATAAAGAGAGAATGAGAGAGGGACAGATGGATAGACAGAGACAGAGACAGAGAGAGACAGACAGACAGAGAGAGAATGAGAGGGACAGACAGAGAGACAGAGGGAGAGAGACAGACAGAAGGAGAGAGAGAGGAGGACAGACAGACATAGTGAGACAGAAAGAGAGAGACAAACAGGCAAGCAGACAGGGAGAGAGAGAGAGGAGCAGAACTATTTCAGACTGTTTCCAGTTTCCTACCTTTACTCAAGGGTGGCTGCAGCTGAGAATCGTGATCCTCCAGGTTGTGTTGGATGAGTCCCAGCAGCTGCTGGCCAGATCCTGTGTCCCACAGCAGCCCAGACAAGGCTCCTGATCCATCCTTTTCCACCATCTCAGAGGCAAGCAAGCCCACAGGCAGTTCGAGCTCTACCCTGAGTTGTTTTATTCCACACGGGATTTTTGTCTTTATCGCTCATCATTGGCCATTCTGCAGTCAAGGGATAAGGCTCAATGAGCCACCTCCCTCCTGCATGCCCACTACAGAAGCCTGTGCCTACTTTTTGACTCAAGGGTAGATCATAGAGGTCCTTTAATCTCTGCCCTCCTTTAAACCAAGGTGTCGGCCAGGGTCAGTGTACTTCTCTAAAATGGCTGTGTGCCGTATGCAGCTTCCTTCACCTATTCTTTGTATTTGTGACCCTTTAAAATTGTAAAATCCACAGTTATCTGACAGGCTGCACCTAAACAGACCATGGGCTGGATTAGATCTGTGAGCTGTAGAGTGTTCATGACACCTTCCCAGGGCTGGAACAGCCAGGATGGCTCCATCTTTCTACCCGGGGATTGGCTTACCTGGTGTAGATTAACCCCCTCAGGGCTTGCAGTCACAGAAGCAGGTCCGCCTTTGGTATGATTATTACAGTACAGTAATAGTCAGTTCCTCCAGTCCCTTTATCACCACCGGCAGCTTCAACTCATTTTCTAGCCTAGGTCATCCCATGCCACAGAGGCAGAAGAGAGGTCACAAGGCCATCCAAGGGCATGCATGTGCAGAGAGTATTGCTGGGATGGGCAAAGTGACTTTGAGCCAGGTGCCTTGTCCCAGCCGCTGCCCACTCTCAGCTCTGGAGGCTCCATACAGGAAGAAAGGAGAGAAAATACCAGAACTGTCATGGGAGCCTCTGAGGACAGGCAGTCTCAGGGGTGAACTTGCTAAAGTCCAGCAGAATCCTACAGTATGTTTTGTTTTTTTTTTTTTTTTTTTTTTTTACCATGCTTTGTCCGACGCAAGGACAAATGTGGGGCACAGGAGTTCACGTGGGAACTGGAGGCAGAGTGAGTGGGATGAGACAAGCAAGCCTGCCTCTCTCACACCGAAGAGAAGATTCAAGCCCCGGGGCTCCTGGCTACAGCCACAGTCTAGTGGATTCTGCAAAATCCCTGAGACTGGAACTTCAGAGCCATGCACAGAACACCCCCACCCACCCACCCACACACACACACACACACAGCTGTTCCTGTAATTGGGCCCCATTAGGAAAGTGTGCGGTCTTGTCTGGCGGCCGCTCTCAGCCTCCCTCTGCCCCCTTACACAGTGGTCTCAAGTTAGCAATGCAGCTGTGACTAAACCCAGACATTTGAGGCTCTGCCTCCCCCCCTCCCCCCCAGCAGATTGGAAACATCATTTGTGAGAGAGATGATAAAGTTCCTTACACCCCTTTCTACTTGTTTCTACAAACGGAACCAGTTCCATGGAGGCCAAATGAGATAACGCCCCTGTGCACACCCTGCAGAGTCAGCTGTGTGACACTGGACATGTGTCCCAGCCTCTCTTTGAGTCTCTGTGATCTCTGGCATAGACAGAGATGCTTACTGAGAGTAAGGAGTAAGACCCGGGAGTGCCCCTGAGGAGGGACCTCATGGCACTTAGTCTGCTTGTTACTTTGTTGCAGGTGGGAATGGGAATAGTGGTACTCTAGCCTCCTTGGTTGCTAGTTTATGGAACTCAGAAGGGCGCATGGGCAAACTGCTCATGAGAACCAGAGTGTGGTAAATCCAGGTGGGAACGTGATGAAGGGGAGGTGGGACCAGCTTGGGAGAGGGGTTATGAAAGGAACGCCCGTGGTGGTGTTGATCTTTTCATCTCTGGGATTCACTATAGCCCCCTTCTCTCTTTTTGTGTACGGATGCATGTTCATGTGTGGTTGCAGATGCACATGTATGCACTGGCATGAAGAATCTAGAGGCTGAAACCAGGTATCCACTTCTCTGGATTTCCACCTTAGTTAGTTTTTCAAGCAATCTCTCACTGAACCTTAAGATCACTAACTTGTCTACATTGGATGGCCAGGGGATCCCTCTGTCCCTCTGCCTTTCCAACATTGGGATCACAGGTGAATCCAGCTTATTAAGGAGATTTTTAATGAGTAACGTGTATGCATGTATGCCTGCATGAGCTTCTGTGGGTTTCTATGCATGTAGGTGTCTGGGGAGGCCGACATCCTTGGATCCCCTGAAGCTGGAGTTACAGACAATTGTGAACTGCCTGATGTGGGTGCCGGGATCCAAATCTGGGTCCTCTGCAAGAGCAGTGAATGCTCTTAATTGCTGAGCCATCTCTGCAGACCCTGTACCCCATATTTTTACATGAATGCTGGGAATTTGAATCCAGGGCTTGAAGCTTATGCTTTAAACACTTTGCCAACTGCCAGTGGTGGTGGCAGTAGTGGCTTCTTCTTCTTCTTCTTCTTCTTCTTCTTCTTCTTCTTCTTCTTCTCCTTCTCCTCCTCCTCCTCCTCCTCCTCCTCCTCCTCCTCCTCCTCCTCCTCCTCCACCTCCACCTCCACCTCCACCTCCACCTCCACCTCCTCTTCTTCCTTTTCCTTCTCCTTCTTCCTCCTCCTTCTCTTCCTCCTCCTCTCCCTGCTCTTCTTCCTCTCCCTGCTCTTCCTCCTCTTCCTCCTCCTTCTCCCCCTCCTCCTCCTCCTTATAGGATCTGAATCTGTTTCACTTTGGCACACTCCTACCTCCAGATAATAAACGGCGTGTCAAGCCCAGTGAGGAAGTTATGTCACAACCCCAGAGGAGCTGAATGGCCAGGGGTCGAGCCCCTAGGGCCTCCATCATAGGAGATCTAAGAGCTTTCTCTTCACTTATGATTATTAAAGATCACCCTAACAAACAAGCCATCAATAAGCGGGGTCAGGTTGAAGTGCATTAATATAATTCTATCAATATCAAGATTATTTCTATAACTAGAAAGGTTGAAAGTAAAAGACAAATGTTTGCGTGGAGCCATTAGTCAGCCTGATGACTTGTTTTTCCCACCAAGGAAGCAAAGGCCCTCAGGAGACAACAAGGGCACAATGTCTACAGGACCACTGTGGGTCTCTATGTGGCTGCCATCATGGATTCCAGGTGGCACCTGTGGCAACCACCGCCCTGCCATCCTGGGCAGGGGGAAAGTGTTTGATAATATCATCTGCTTAATGTCCTCGTGTGGGGGGGGGGGATTTCCAGAGCTCTCTGCAGTAAGGTGAGAGAATGATCACAACGTGAGTGTGAGCAGATGAGCTACTTCTGGGTTTGTGATGGATAGCACTCAGAGTTGGTGCAAGCAGTGGGAGACTGACCACAGGAAGGAGGCATGGATGTTCCTGTCTGCAGTTGGCACAGACATCTGTTCTGGGAGCTGGGAGTGCAGGTCAGCACAGAGTGCTTCTTAATGTGCTTCCATTGCCAGCATCACAAAAATGAAAGGAAGACAGGGGTGGGGGCAGAAGGAAGGAAAGGAAAAGAAACAGAGAAGAAAGGAAAAGGAGGGAGGGAGAGAAGAGGGAGGGATGGAACAAAGGAGGAAGGGAGAAACCGGGCAGTGGTGGCACACGCCTTTAATCCCAGCACTTGGGAGGCAGAGGCAGGCCGATTTCTGAGTTCGAGGCCAGCCTGGTCTACAGAGTGAGTTCCAGGACAGCCAGGGCTACATAGAGAAACCCTGTCTTGAAAAGAAAAAAAAAAAAGGAGGGAGGGAGAGAAAGAGGAAGGGAGGGAGGGAGAGAAGGAGTGAGGGAAGGAGGGAGAGAGGGAAGGCAGGAGGGAGGAAGGATGGATGGATACAAGGAAGCTGTCCTGATACAGAAAGATTTCAGATAGCAGGGAGCTTCCCTTACTTACACAAATTAGTCTCTTGGAACTTGCAAGAACATTTGTAGCTACCTTCTGTTTCCTGTCCCAGTCTGAATACTCCAGATTCCGCCTATAAATGCTACATCACTGAGTTCACTCCAGGCCCGGGGTAATGTCTGCCAGGCTACCCTGTACCCCTCTGTCTGAGTGGTTAGTACTTTGCGGAGGGGGAAGGCCTTGTATGAAGTGTTCTTGTTACAGAGCATCAACCATCATGAGCCTTTGGAGGTCATCGTGGCACAGGGTAAAGCATGTGGTTATGGATGTGAGGAGCATACTGTCTGCAAGCTCACTGTGTGCATGCGATACCCAGTGTAGCTTAAACAGCCAGTCAGGTGGCTGCTGAAGAGTGTTTCCACGTACCTACTGGCTGTATCTGGCACACTGGAGTCTCCAATCCATGAAGCTCCCATCAAGCTCCTGTAGTACTGCTTCTGCAATACTATTGGCAGTGGCTTAGGTTCCAACGGTCCCCATCAATGTCCAGGAGTGGCTGGTGTCGAAGACCTAGCCCATGACTGTTTAGTGTCTCAGGGGCCTCATGCCTGACTTGTCTCTGCCTCTGGATACTTTCTCTGCCTCTTGTCTTTTCCCTCTGGTGAGGTGACCAACCGCCCTAGCCAGAGCAGTCTAACCTCTACTGGTCTTCACTAAGTTTAGGGCGAGAGAGTAAAGACGGAAGACTCAGGATCAAGGGTCAAGGTAACTTCCCGCTCATCTTTCACCCTATGCCAAGTGCCCAGCACAGGAAGGCAGGACATCTCTGATCAGTTCTGTGGCAGTTGAGGTGAAGCGCCCACTCACCCCAGCTCCTCAGCTCCTACTGATTCTGGTCTGTGTTTCCCAACTCCTTAGAAGGCTGCTCCAGCATCAGACTCGGCTCTGGGTTGCTCCCGTTTCACTGCTGGTGTGAGTCCCGTTCCTGGAGCCAAATGTCAGAGCCTCTTAGATTCACGCACTGAAAAGAGTTGCTTGCTGTGAGCCACTGGTGGAGAGTCTCACTTGTCACCCACTCCTGCGATTCGCATGTATCTGCGATTCCTCTGCAGATATCAACTCTTTAGAAGCAGGAGGAAGAAGCCATCCGCCAAGAACCTCATCTGATCCGAACATTCTTTCCCCTGGACTCACAGGCTGGCCTTTAGGTGGCTGGGAGCAGAGGGGATATCTTTTCCCTCTGGTCCTTTTTCTGGGAGAGTCGGTGTTTCTATGGAAACTGTGCTGGCAGATGCTTGGTGACTTGGTGTCATAGGCCAGGACTGGACCATACCATCTTGTTGCAGTATCCCTCAGGGAACGGACTATCTATCACCACCACCTATACTGCCTCTCTTGGGGCCCTCACTGGACTCACAGCAGAGCTCACAGTATCATCCTCAGTCCTGGTTCTGCCCAAGTGCTGTGCAGTTATGAGAAGGTTCCTTTGCCTCTGTGAGCTGCTTTCTTCTCAGGAGAGCGATGACATAGCCCTGTGACACAAGTCCTCAGCATGGCAGCCAACTCAGCTCAACCCTTGGCCCTCTTCCATCTGCGTGTGATGGTGACCCTCTTGTCTCTTAAATGGCTTCCATCTCTAGCCCCAGGAAAGCTAGCCAGATTCCTGTTTGTAGTGGGGAGTCAAGCAGGTGGGACAAGGTGAACCATAGCATACCCCACACGAGGCGAATGAAAAAGTCACCTGACTCTCATAGCTGACCAGGGAAGCTAGCAGCAACCAAGAACAGCATGGATATGCAACCACCCGTCCCTACAGACCTTCCTTACCCCGTGCCTCTACCATCTGGCTGGCCCAGCATCATCTCTGCCACCTGCTAGACCATCAATGTCCACCTGTATTTGTTCTTAGTAAAACAGTTCCGGAGCCAAGTCTGCAGGCCTCTGGCCAGGCAGCACCTCTCTCTCTGTGGGAAGGGGCTCTTCACCCCCGTTCCACCTTTGCTGGTTCTCAGCTCTACCTCATCCCTGCTCACCCCTACCTCAGGATCCCTATGTCAAGAGGAACCCAGGCTCACTGGCCCTTCCCCAAGACTTTGTTAATGTTCTGAGTATAGAGGGAGCCACTGTTAGGAATGTTGTGGGGCGGCTCTAAGTCACTTTCTGTGAGGCAGTGTAGACAGAGGTTCTCCATGACTGCCCACAGATAAGGCTACAAAGACTGAGTAGCCTGAGACAGAGAGAGACACCCCATAACCCCCATATCCGACCCGTCCACAATAGGCAGCCTCTCCTGGATGAGGTACCCTGACAGTCTAATCGCACATCCAGAACTGCCCGCGAACAGAGTGTTCTTGGATCATCTGCGAGCAGCCAACCCGTGCCCAGGTTCTGGGTCTGCACCACTGTGCTGGCCAGGCAGCACAAGGCAGGCCTGCCCCTAGGGAAAAGTGGTTGGGCATGCAGCTAAGACCCACTGGCCCCATCAGGAGGTGAAGAGGGCCAGGCACGCCCCATCCAAGTCAGGATGGGTGTGGGATTTGGGTTCTACCACACCCTTCACAGAGAATGGATTTCAGGGGAGACTTCTGAGAAAATAAGCACCTCTCCTCGTACAGAGCTAGAGGCCAAGTGACCCAGGGTTCTTTGGCCAGATAGGAGGATAAAATGAAGTCAGTTGTTCCCCAGGGACTGGTCTCTCAGAAGGAACCCTGGGGGATGGAGGGGGGATGGGAAATGCCCCTAAGGAGAAGAGGGCTGACTGAGTGCAGACAGGCAGACAGGCATGGAGACCTCTCTGCATTTCAGGGATGGTCCTCTGCTGCCTGAAGTCCCTCTGCTGCTGTGCTAGACTGTGTAAATATTTTTCTTAGGAGGGAAGAGAGAGCCTCCATTCATTAGACAGCTCTCGCTTGTAGGAACTGAGAAGTATCTGTTTAGGCATAAAAGCTAAAAGCAGTGTCTACTGCTCAAAAAAAAAAAAAAAAAATTAAAAATTAAAAAAAAAATCATTTCTGCAGCTCAAACACGGCCAAAGCTGGTTTTTTCCCCCCCAAATGCAATAAATAAATAAATAAATATGACCCCACTCTCCCAGCTGAGAGCACAGGAGTTTGTGTCAACATGGCCGGATCCTTTGCTCTGGAAGCCAGTGCTGGCCTGGGGACTCAGAACATCTCCGGGTTCCCACTAGAACTGCCAATGGGAAGTGTCCCAGTTCAGCTCTGGCCAGCACTCCAGCTATGGGGATTGTCCCCCTCCTAGGGAGATCCGGACAGGCGTCAGGTGTGGAACAGGGAGGACTATCAGAAGGGAGGGACAAATGGCTGTTTTCTTCAACCATGTCTGTCCCACCCTCTCTGTCCCTGCAGAGCCCATGTGACACAGGAACAGAGAGGCCCGCACTCTGATGCTCCCTGCCCTAGGGCCATCTCCTTGGCTTTCCCTCTCTGCTTTCCAAACCCTGACTGTTTCCCAAAGATCAAGCCTAGATGTTGCCACCTCTGGGCTCCTGCAAGGAGACACGTCCCAGAAATGTCAGACAACCCAAGAGATGACCAACTGCTGATGCCATCATGATCTCCCTTGGTGGAGCTCCTGTACCACTTAGGGCAGGCAGAACCTCCTGACTGTAAGATGCTGGGATGGGAAGAACATTGAGGGTTAACATTACTCTTTAAGAATTTCACCTCCTAGACTTTGGCAACAGCTCTGTGGTCATTAAAGCGTTTTCTGCACAGATAGGGAGACCTGAGTTCGGTCTCCTGGAACTCCCGTGTAACAACAACAAAATCCATGTGTGGTGGTACATTTTCAATCCCCATGCTGAGGAGATGGATACAAGGTGATACCCAGAGCTCACTGACCAGCTAGTCGAGCTAAGTTAATAAGTTCCAGGCTGATGAGGGACACTACCAGCAGTATGCATTAGCGTCAAAATACATGTGTACACATCCAGAAAGAGGAAGCTACCGACGGCACAACAACATGAGACGATTCCTCTCCAGCAGCTAGCTGGGTTTAAATCCGGGTAGTCCCATGTGGTCCCATTCTTCAGATTATGAGCAGAAAACCCTACTGTAAGGGTGGGCCCCATGGAGGTCAACGCCACTGCTGATAGATCAGCAGCTACCATTCTGTAACTCTGCCCATTATGTCCCCCAAACAACCCTGAGCTCTGGAGCCCACAGCCTCCTCCAGTCAGCAAGCAAGGCTCAGAGCCAGGATAGGATGCCTGGGAGTCTCCATCACAAACACTGTGCCCTTCTCCCCACCCAGAAGAGATCCTAGAATCAGCTTCCTGATGGTTCTAGGCTTAGATAAATCCCTGGATCCAGAGAAAGGACTTCAAAACAGATACAGAAGAACTATGGGCTACAGAGACTTGGGCTATGGGCAGAAGACCCATGCGACTGCTCAGAGCAGGCCAGAACCATGCTCCCAGTCTGGCTTGTCTAGCTTTGGAGTAGCCTTGTGTTGGGACTCATGCTGGCTTCCTCTCCCAGGTCTGTTCCCAGATTCTTTGAAGGGAGAGACGCCTTCTGGGATCCATTTGTGACACCAAACAGCAAGTCAGCCCCCTTGGGGGACATGCCAGAGTTTCAGAGCTGTAAGCCTATGAGATGCCTGTATGTATGTGTGTACTCTTCACCAACCTCTTGGAGAACAGAGGGTATTTATTTTAAGAGTCAAAAAAGATGTTTTGAGCAACCCCACTTAGCTAAATCCTGGCACCGGTACTTAAGAGAGAAGCTAAATGCCGCAGGTCAAACCTCGTTTTTTTGGCTAAAATGTTCAATCAAAACACACCTAATACTTCTGCTGGGGTGCGGGGGAGACGTTGAGAGCCTCGGGCAGCCACTGCCAGCGATCGGCAAGCCAGCAGTGCATACGCCGAGGCTGAGCTAGCAACATAAAGAGGGTTTTCAGTAAACGGCAGACCAGTCAGGGAGGAAGCCAAGGCTGAGAGGCTCCGGAGTGTGTCCGGCAGTTTCTCCACCCAAGGTCAGCATCGGGTGAGGAGGCCTCATTAAAGATATTTCTACCTGGCAAGGCTGGTATTAAATCAGAACCCGACTCAAACCTTCCCTTGCAGGAGGGCTGTGGAAACTCATGAGGTGCCAGCTTCCTCTAAGGGTGTGATGCTCCGTGCCCCAGTGACTAAAGGAGCCTGCCATGTGGTACTTCCTGATCCTTAGCAGCTCACAGTGTATCTCAGTCCAAGCTTGCATTGCCCACAGCCCAGTGAGCATCTACTCAAAATATGTGTGGAGAGGCCAAGGAACAGAGCCCCCAGCTCCTGTCCCAAGGCCAGCCAGGCCCTGTGACCTAGGAAGCACAAGGCTGTTTGTTCCCTCTTACTTGGTGACTCTTGAAGAGTTGGGGATGAGGTTGTTGGTGTCCTTGTGTGTGTCACCATCTGGTCGCAAACTCTAGGGTAGGTAGGAGCCATTGCCACGGCTGTGTCAAGTCCTCTGGGAATGAAGAAGTCCACCATGGCACAGCAGATGGGTTATCTTATCCCATTTGGCTACTTCTTTGCCTCTGATGTGATCACACTCATCCGTAGGTCCATTGGATACAGTTTCTGTCCCACTAAGTTAAAAGATGACAGGCAGGTCTGAAGAAGGCTGTGTGGCCACTCACAGGCTGCCTTGCTAGAACTGCTGAGCGTATCAGCCATTCCTGTGCACTGTGTAGCAGGCTCAGATTTCCAGACACCAGCCTTTCCCTCTTGGAAGGAAGGAATCTCTCTAAAAAGGTTCCCTCAGAGACAGCCATTTACTCGGGATGGTGAATGTGATCACGAGCAGGTGGTAAGCCCTTCCCAGGGAGCCCTGTTGGCTGCTGTTGCCCTTGCAAGTATCTGAAGCTTGACTGAGCACACAGAGAGCAAAGCAGGCAGGTATACAAAGACACAGTTCTGGGCTTGGCTCCACATTTATCAGTGACACAAGCTGCAGCTTTCGTGTCAGGAGCCTTAGCTGGGAAAGGAACCCCCTTACTCTTAGAGATTCCTCAGGGATGGGGTGAGCCATCCCTTCCAGTAGATCCAGAACAGCCCCTCTCTCTTGAAGTAGCAGAACAGCCAGAGACACCTCATACTCCACCCTATGTCCCAGTCCTCTCTCCAATGTCAAGCACTTCATTGACATCGGTGTGTTGGTACAAGGCACCTGTGGAATGCCACCAAGCAAGCTCCTTAGGCTGGTCCTAAAACATCACATGGTCTCCTGAGACCTGTCTGCTGACAGGTTCAACAAACACAGCATGATCTTTGGGACTTTGCAAGTGGGTGGGTGGGTGTGTGCGTGCGCGCGCATGAAAGTCCATCTGTCCGTCTCTGTGTGTGTGTCCATCTGTCTGTCTGTGCGTCTCTGTATGTCGGTCTGCCCATCTGTCTGTCTGTCTCTCTCTGTGTGTGTCCATCTGTCTGTCCATCCATCCGTCTGTGTCTGTGTGTGTCCGTCCATCCATCCATCTGTCTTTGTGTCTGTCTGTGTGTCTGTCTGTGTCTGTCTCTGTGTCTGTCTGTCCACCCATCTGTCTGTCTGTGTGTCTGTATGACTGTCTGTCTGTCTCTGTGTGTGTGTCTGTCCATCCATCCATCTGTCCGTTCATCTGTTTGTGTGTGTGTGTGTCTGCACACGCGCACGCATGTGTCCATCCCTGAAGCCTGAGACCCTAAGAAAGGATCCCAACAGAGATGAGTTGACCAGTAGAGATTCCAAGTAGGTCAGTGTTCCTCACTGCTAGGTGTCAGTATAGGGACCTCTGTTCATTAATTAATGGAGGTTGGCAATATGCACTAGGTTCAGGACGGTGCCTGCTCCTTATTGAATGTATAGGACACAGTTCCCACAAGCGACATCTTCCCGATGGCCCTCCCTACCTGGCTGTGTCTCGTTTTCTCGGTGTAAGACAACCCTTACTAATTTTCTCCTTCTGGCTGAAGCTAGATGGTTGAAAGCCAAGAGAACTGATGGCCCACAGGACGGGCGATCACTGTGCCCTGGGTGGGCTGAGGTACAGAACTATCACCCTGCATATATTTAACCAAGAGGTCTCCATCCCTGCTGGGAACAGCACCCAGGGTGCAGATTTGGATAGACCGTCTGTGTTTCGGGAAGAGGCCTCCTAGGGTGGACTTTGCCTCCAGTGCATGAGTGGAAAGGGGGACCTTTCTAGGGTTCAGTGGTCAGTCTCAATATATCCTCCTGTCTAGATTTATAGGGTCCCCTGCGCCCTCCCTAGCTTTGAGAGAGGAGAGAAACCATAGGCGGTGCACAGGCACAACTGTCCACAACTCAGCTCTGACTGGCTTCCATGGCTGAATCCAGCCAGGCTGAGTAGAACCCATCACTGGTCACTGATGGGGCCTCCTTTGGAGGCCTGAGTCTTGCATGACGTTCACCTTACCTTGCTTCAACCTTGCTTAGAGTCTCTTCCCAAACCACGCTTTCAGAAGGTATTAAAAGAAACATTGTAAAATTCCCAATGGGTTAGAATGTTTCCAACATTGAGAATATGGCCTCTTGTTGCTCCACAGCTGAGCCAGGCAGAGCCTGTTTGGTATGCCACACTTTGGTTCCCTGGCCGGCCTGCACAGGCACACATGGGTACCTCAGGGAAGTGTGAAGGGAGGGAAGGAAAGCCCTCGGCCTGACATTACTCCTCATTGTGTTCTTCAAGTATGATTTTCCATCTTGGCTCCTATTCTTATGGAAGTGACATTGTAAGTTACAAACATGAGTCTATGTGCTGGACTTCCAATCCAGAAGAGAAAAGTCCAGTTTCTACCACTCTTTTGTCGTTTGTTGGTTTGCTTAGCTTCAGCAGTTTGTGTCTTGTCAGGTCACTGACATGCCAGCCCTCTAGAGCAGGGTTGCTGGGCTTCTAAGAGGATTTGTGGTGTGCAAGGCCACAGCTGTGCAGACCGGAGCCAAGGAAAGCTGTAAGGGAGGCTCTGGATCCAAGGCTGGAGGTCTCCTTCTTCTTCTGCCAGATGTCTGTGAGATAGAGGGGTGGGGCTCTGTGCTACTCATAGCTGGATAGGGAGGGTGTTCAGCTGTCCATGAGGTGCCTTCATGATGTCCGGCACTACAGTGAAGAAGTGCTCCCATATACCACAAAGAACCTTCTTCTTCCCCAGCACATGCCATGTCAGTACAGAGTGGTGACATGCTGCTGTCTCAGATTCAGAAAGAGTCCTGTGCTTGCCCCCTCTATTTCTCCTGTCTCCTAAAGCAGAGCTGAATTCATATCCCACCTCCACCCTGAGCTCTGCCTCCTAAGCCAAACTGGAACCCCAGGAGGTCAGGGCCATGCCTGAAGCCTAACTTACCCTATAGGGCTGGGCAGCCCAGAGCAGAGCCATTTCTACACATGTTCTGCTTGGGGTTCTGGTAGAGCTCAAAATCTTCTGTCCCTTTCAGGGTCTGAGCTCCCTGCTTGTTGCAACCACAGGCAGCCTGCCTTAAGATGCCCCAATGCCAGGTCTCAGTTTGGGAGGTGGGTTTTCTCATGTAGACCATGGGTTCTCAACAGAGCAACGCCACAGTCCCAGGCAAATGGAAGACCTCTGTTTAGAATAAAGGCATTAAGCAGATGATCAAGTACATGCAAATTCACTTTGCTTTTCATGGTGGATGTGATGTGAGTCTGCCATGTGAGGGAGGAAAGGGCTAACCTGGTCTACAATTCCAGGTAGACCAAGTTAGCTCTTTCGTCCCTCATATTGCTTTAGGATATGTTATCACAAACTAAAAGTTTTCCACGAGACCTTGCCTTTGTCCTGGCAGGGACATTGATCTGCCCATGGTTCAGAGCCCTCTGAGGCTCGAAGGCCACATCTGTCAGTCACTAACAGCCCTTTCCAATTTGCTTTGCAGCAGATGCTGACGGATACAGAGGTGTCATCCCAGGAGAGCTGCATCAAAAAGGTAGGCGAACACACCCTCTCTGCCTTCACCCCTGCACCCTTTCACGCAGCTCCTGGTGGGGTGGCTGCGTGGTCTTGGTTGTTTCTGAACTACAGGGGACAGACACAGTCCATGAGCAGAGCATTATCTGCACACACTATATGGATGCCGTTAGGGGAGACTCATTTTCACGGTGTGAGCAAGGGAGTGTCATCGCAGCAAGCACACCCAGCTCTTGAGAACAGAGGAGAACCCTGTGCCTGTGGGAATGGCTACAGGCTATGCAGACACATGGAAACCAAATAAAGGCAGGTTGTGTTTATTTAACTATATTCAGTGGGTACTCACATGAAAAGAATACCAGGGGGTGGGGGGTGCAGATTCAACAGATCCTTGCGCTGTGCTCTTAACTCCCAAAGAGGGCTGAGTGTCACTCTGAGTAAGCAAACCATTAGGCAAGAGAGAAAGCATCAACTGGGTATTGTCTACATCTTTCTGGATGGTGATGGATCATAGCTGGTTGACAAAATACAGCTCTGGGAGACCCAATGACAGAGAGAGAGCTCTGCAGAGGGAAGGACACAGATGGCCCAGGGACACATGCAGAGGTGCGAGCACACCTGAGCATTTACACTATAGTCTGTGTAGTGGCAAGGAGATGCTCAGCTCCAGAGCCTTCCTGAGCTCACTCACCAGGTGCGGCGTGCAGTGCGTGTGTGCACAGAAAGACACTCATGTGCACACACTCATACAAGCATCTTATCCTGCTTTCTGGATCTTCCCATGAAGACACCCAGGAACGAAAGTGGACACAGAGATCTGTTTACACACACCCCTACCTGGAAGTAGTGGCGTCTTAGCTCAGGATGCTGAGCATGCTCCTGCATCAGCACTACGCGGTCCACCATGTTATTCACCCAGGGTCTTGCTCTTAAGGGTCCCTGCCACTCAATTGAGCAGACAAGCCTGATGTGCAGTAGGCTAGGGACGTCGGCAGAACTCTCTGCCAGGAATAGGACCTGTCCTCCCAGGCAAACCTTGGCAGCATTTTAGGGGGAAAGTTTTGTCAGTGACCCTTTCTTTGTTCATCCATCTCTCCCTCCACCTTTTACCTGTAGCGTGGATCAGGTCTTCAACTCCCCCTTTGCCTCTCTGGATACATTTGTATTTTCCAAAATGAGAGGTGTAGGGGCTGGAACAGAACTCCTTAACTCAAGGATTGTGGAGACCTGAAGCATAGGCCACTCCATGCCACACCGAGCTGGGCAGTGTGGTACTCACTGAGACCACCTTGTCAGCGCGCCTCTGAGTGTGCCTAGCTAGAGGTTGTAGGAAAAGATGGACTCTCAAGGATCCATCCATCCTGGGTAGAAAGGTTAAGGTAGGAGGTCAGAGGTCAAGTTCAAATATAAAGGGCTGTGAGAGAAAGGTGCTGACTGGCGGCTCTTGAGTGGAAACGGGGGATGGGATGAGCCTGGCTGCTCTCCTCTTGCCCTGGGGTGGGAGGCGGGCATGCTGTTTGTGATGCCGGCTCTATTTTGCCTCTCCCTACACAAAGCGTGGTTTCCGTGAGGCCTTGTCTAACCCAGTCCCAGGTTGTCCTGAGGGCTGATCAAATTGTGAGGTACTCGACAACCAGAGACCCACTTGATGCTTGGGCCACAGAGCTGCCTCAATTGTAGGTCCTGTGATGCCTTTGAAGCCACAAGCCAAGCTGAGTGAGGGTCTGTCTCAGAGCATCAGTGGGTCAGCACCAGAGCCTGAAGGGAGCCAGGCTGGCTGGCTGCATCCCAGAAGGCTTCTCAATACTCAGCCCGACCCTTCTGCCCTAATGGAGGAGGTTAGAGACTGTTTCTCAGGGCTAAGGAACTGCTGCAGCACACCCAGGGGCTGCTGAACAGAACAGGTTCAGACTCCACAGCATTGGGACATTGTTCAGGGTCACAAGAAGGGAATCAAAACCTAGTCTGAGTGAGTGGTGGGAGATAAGGAGACTGAACTGGAGATGGGAGTCCTAAGTCAGTAGCAGAGGGGACACGGGTGCCTCTGAACTTTTATCTAGCTGGAAATGTCTGCTTCACCAGCAGTTTGTCCCTTAAAGCTGTGGTTGGCGTATACTCGTTCGTGCCTTTTCCTTGCTGAGATCACGACAGGCCCACGATGAAGCCGGCGAGTTCCTGCTATCTTATTTCGTAGTTTGGGTCACCTGAAGGAAGACTTGCACACTGGTATTAAAGATATGGTAGGGGATCAGGGGGCAGAGAGGCATTCGGACAGAGGCTGTGTGGCCTTGGACTGGTCAGTGGCCTTCTCTGAACTTCATCTGTTTCCTGCCGTCTGTCAGCTTCTTCGAAACACAGAAGTAGATTTAGTTTAATTCTTTTGGTCCTTGACACTGATGCAGGAAGGGGAGATGGGAGAGGCTGCTGTTGTGAGCATTAAGCATTAGAGGAGAGGTAACCAGAGAGTTACTGTACTCTTCTTAATTTATTCAGAATTTACAGGAGAAGGAGCTCAGGACCAGGCAAGCATGGGTACATATGGGACAGCTGGGTCAGGGTTCACACCCAAGACTGCACTACTGCACTGAATGAGTGAAGCTCAGGCTGGCCTAGTCTATCTCCCTCTCCATTCTGCTCCCCTTTGTCGCCCCCTGGACTTGGTCTCCCGCTCAGCCCCATTAATCCTTCTGTCACTCACTCTCAGCACCCCCGTGGGCCCCATTGTCCCCAACATTGTGGCCTCAGGCCCCCAGCTCCTGTGCCCGTGTTCCAAACTTCCAGTACCCAAAGCCGGGTGCCACCCCTGCCCCTGCCCTATGGCCCTCGGGGCATGTCACCTGAGCTTCCCCAGAAGTCACTTTGGCTGTGGATGGATCCAGCCACGCCTCTTCCCACACTGGAACCCAGGACCTGTGGGGCTGCCCCTCTGCCAGCGACTCTATTTAGTCTGTTTACTTAGAGGGAAGCCCGGGGGCTCCTGGAGAGCAAACATCTGCGGGAGATAATCTAGCAAGCTGTCCATCCATCACTCGGCTGCCCGGCTCCCTGGAGAGCACGACGAAGCCCGTAATAAAAAGGCCGGGAGAAGAGGCTTTGGGGACGAATAAAGAGCCGTGTTAAGGGCTCGCAGAAAATGGATGGAAGACATTATTAGGGCTCAATGGCCGCCTTATCAAAATCCAATAGGATAGACATTTGGTAAAGGCTTAAATTTATTCTTTGACTTTCTGGAGGGTTTGAATTTATCCGTTAACAAGAGTGTAGTCCACCCGGGGAGATGGTATCAGCCGAAGGAATTTTGATTCAATCTCCTCAGTGATATGAAAAGGGAAACACAGGGCCCCACGGGCCTTTCCTTTTGTCCACTTTATCTTGTTTTCTTTCAGCGTCTTGCAAAGGAAGGAGGTGTTAATACAGGGCGACCGGGGCGAAAACACAAATGGAAGGAAGTGACCCCTTTTCTCCTGCGTTTTTTGTTTAATTTCTACCTTTCCCCCCTTTCTCTGCTCCCTCTCCGCCCCCAAATAAAGAAATCAGGGATTTGTACCATTCTAACTGGGACTCGGGGGCCTGGAAAAGGTTCCTCTCTGGAAAGGCCTAGCCAGCTCTCCCAGTTCATGGTGAGAGGCATGGGGAGAGCAAAAAATAGATCGAGAGGGTCAGCGCGGGGTCTATAAATCTCTCCCAGTTATTATTTCCTACAAAATGCTACAGGTCATAACAGCCGCCTGATAGCCCTCGAGTGGTTCAAACAGGATGATTGATTGATGTTTACGAAAATCTGTGAAATGGTTATTTGGGTGTTAGACCCGTAGCCTCTCCCACTGGGCTCAGGGACCTGTTTCCCATAGTCCGGTCGTGGATGAGCCGCCTCTGGTGACCGGAAGCCCAGAGGCCTCATGGCTCATGAAGGATGACTCTAGCCAGGGGTGTGAACTCGGCCTGCTGGGGGAAGTGGCAGCCTGGGCAGCCGGGCAGCTACCAAGTGGCTTTTGTGCAATGATTATTTGGATGTCACACATCTTGAGATCTGAACAGGGCCACGACGGATTGGGCCGTTTGCCTCTGTAGACTGTTTCTTCACAGGGAGCCAGGGATTGGTTTATATTGTTTCTATGTAGCTGGAGGGTGAGGCGGTGGGCAGACACACACACTAGGACTCGGCAACAAGGCTCTGACCTGCAGGTCAGGATCTGGCTGGTATTATTGGAACCGGAAGGCTCTGCAACACCACCCATTGCTTGGCCGTCTTGGGCTATGCTAAGGGCTGTCACTGAGGTGAGCTTAGAAACCTCTTCCTCTCCTGCCCTTACCAGCCAGCTGGCAACCCATCAAGGAGAATAACTATACCACAGTTTTTTTTTTTTTTCTGCAGACTCTTTATTACAAAAAAAATAAAATAAAAAAATAAAAGAACCAACCCCCCCCAACAAAACAAAAACACCACTAACACAGCAAACGCTGCGATCGAAAATATTAATTTGCATGTGGGATCAGTTATGTCTTTATGAAATCAAAGTGTATTTGGCTGCCCCGGAGACAGCCCCGAGTTGATTTTGATAATCTCGGGCTGAATAGACTTGCCTCGTTGCAGTAAGCCAGGGACAAAAGGCTGGACAGTGGTTGAAAGCCCTTTGAGGACATGTCTCTCTTTCCATTGTTCTGGGGTTGCTGATAAAAGAACCCCGGAGTCCATTAATTCAGTGAATGAACATATAGCAAAGTCAGTCCCCTCTTGAGAACAATAATGTTGAGGTCAGCTTCAGTTACCATGGAAACTAAGTACTCCTAAGAAGTTTGCATCCTTGATTTTGCTGAATCAAAGGCTGCAAAGTGAGGAGGTGTTACACTGCACCAAGACAGCAGAAAGTCGGGAAGCGCTGCCTCCGAGGGTCCCTTCTCCTGAGAGGCTGGGCCCTGGCTTTGGGACCCTCAGTGGCTCTTTGAAACCAGCCTAAGTCTGGTTTGAGAGGCCCCTTCCAGGATTCACTCCAGAGATAGGCAGAAAGCTGTCTGGGGGAAGGGCTGCGGTGGAAGCTGTAGCCACAGCCATGGGGCCGCTCAGGGGCCCCAGCTGGACTCTGACCTTATCCCTTTGCAGCACTTGAACTAGCTTCTTAGGGCAGGGCCTCGAACTGTGGCCCCTTTGCAAGACGATAAGGGTGACTAATGGCCCGTTAGTGTGGCCCCGGTGAGTTATGAGCAGCCCTGAGCTCGGGGATGACTGTATAAAGGCACCTCCAGAGCTGAGGTGATGTTGATTACCCCCACCCCCTACTGGAGGCTCCCTTAAATCAGCTTGAACCACCAGATTAGGTGGGCAGAGGTGCAGCTAATTAATTTCCTGGCGGTAATTTATTACCTGCTCCCGTGGGTGTTGTCTCCAGGGCATGTTGGATGAAGGCTGAGACAGTACTCAGCCAACTGGAGGCTGAGTACTGAGCCAACTTGGGGCTGGGGCAGGCCAGGGTGACTGTGTTTATTTCTACCTTTCTATGAGAAATGCCAGGTTTTGCCTTCTCAGAAATCTCTTATGTGGCACCCAGGAAGGATCTGTGGGGAAGTCTCTAGATAAAGGTCCCAGAGGAGGTCAGGAGGGTTGCCAAGTATCGGAAAGCTGGCTGAGCCTACCCTCCCTGGGTTTCTAGCGTGGAAGAGAGAGCAAGTGCCCCTGGGGACTCTTCTCTGGCCTCAGGAGCTGTCAGCAGAGAGACTGGCCCCTCCCCTGGAGGCCTGGAACAGGAACCATTATCCTCAACTCCACCCCAGGGGCTGGTTGATGGGGCTTGGTTGTCCAAACTCAGGAGGCATCTGTCTCCAGGGCAGAGATGCATCTGCAGAACAGAGTTCACAGCGAACCTCTGTCCAGCCTCACAGCAAACCAGCATCTATGTGCATACAGGTGACCCTTGTGAGGGTTCTCAGACCCTGTCACTGTCACCTAGGCAGCCCTTGTGAGAGAGTACTGGGGAAGACAGCCAAGTGGCATGGCCTCTTCTGTACCCGGATCTGAGCAGGATTTATTGGCTGCATTACTGGCTTTATAGGAGCCAGATGGAAGCGTCAATAAAGTCGGTCCGTAATCTTCAGGTGTGTGCAATACCGAGTTAATTAAATTGTGCTGCACTATTAGGAGAGAAATATATATTGGCTGGAGATTCTCATTAGGCTCTTCTGCCCTGAACACACAGTACAGACTCAGCCAAGTCCAGAGTCTTAGGCCTCGATGGGGAGGGTCAGCTGTGGCCTTCATCCACGCAGACAACTGCCCAACCATTGTTCCCATCATCAGCATGCACGATGTGAAGACATTCCAAGTTCTGGACAGACGGGTACCACGTTCCCCGGGCAGGGATAGTTATCAGCTTGGGCACCACAGATACCTTGAATATTTCCCTTCGGCCGATCATCTTGTCAGTGTCCTGATGTCTGACAGGGCTGCATCTCTGGAGGAATGTCTCACAACAGGATACAAAAGTTGAGTCTATTTCCTCCTTATGGTACAGGCTATGCTTCCTAGGACTCAGAGACAGCTTCTGGGGTCCATTCATTGAGAGCATCAGAAGCCACATCCTCCTGTATTTGTGTGCTTAGAGCAGAGCTTCTTAGTACTTTATCTCTGAGTAGGATTTGGGTGGCCCTAGAATCTCGGAGGTAGGGAGACTTCCCTGGATGATAGCTGTCTGGTTGGTGGGAGGTCTCTGGAGGAGGCAGGCCATTGTGGAAAGCTGTGTCACTTCTAGAACCTTCTGTTAGAGAGGACACCTGGGTTCAGGGAGGGTAGCCACGGGCAAGGGCAGCCCAGTCCTGGGAGAAGGCACAAGCCCACTGATATCCCAAAAGTGCCCTCTGCTTGCTGATTTTTCTAGGGCAGTGATTTTCAACCTTCCTAGGCCTCTTAATACAGTTCCTCATGCTGTGATGACCCCCAGCCATAAAGTTATTTTGTTGTTACTTTTTAACTGTAATGCTGTTACTGTTATGAATTGTAATGTAAACATCGGGCATGAAGGATATCTGATACAACCCCAAAGGGGTCACGACCCCCAGGTTGAGAACTGGTACTTTATAGGGTACCACTGGCTTCTGCATCCATCCTTGATACTCCTGCTCTGAGGGGTCCCATGTGCAGCTGCCACAGCTGTCCCAAGGTGCAAGTTCTAAATTGTGGAGCACATCTGTGCTTTTCCTGGGCCACAGTAGAGGCAGGAAAACATAACACGAAGGGCAGACAGACAAACATGATGGGTTCTGCCTCCCTGTCCCAAAGACACCGTGTGGCAGGTGACACACAAGCTCATCTACACTTGTGGCCGTTTACAGAATGCTGGCCTCATGACATGCTTATGGTCACCCTAAAGACATTCTTAGCCTGGTTTTACCAAACAGGAGAACAGGGAGACAATGGAACAGGAGCCAGTGCGACACTGTCAGATGCCAGCCAGGAGCCAGATTGTAGCAAGGACTCAAGTGTGTCTTCCGTGGTCCCACATAGCTCCAGATGGCTCCTCAGACACAATGGGAGGCTGATCTGGATCCTTCTTCTATTGTCAGAGTCAGAGTGGTGGTGCACTGTAGGCCCAGCTGAGTTCAGGACCTGGCAAGCCTGTGAGAGCTGGAGTCATTGAAAGTAGGTGCATCAGAAAGTCCTTGTCATGGTCAGGCTAGAAGGCAAAGCATTTTAGGAGCCAGTGACTTGAACTAGTCTCCCTGACTCACTCAAGCAAACAAGCCAGAATGCTCATGGCCCAGCAGAGCATGACTCTCCTCTGATGGCTGGGTCCAATCTGATGAGAATATCTATTGTCACCTGTCTGGGGTGTATGACCCTGAGGCTCCGGGGTGGAGAGGAAGAGGTAAACAGGCTCACTTCTATGTCAGGGCTCAGAAAGAGCATATGGCCACTCTGTCCACACTAGCCTTGGCCTGTAGGACAGGTGGGAAAGGAGCACTATCTCTGAGATATATGCCACAAAATGGATGGGGCAGTGGGCTTCCTGAAGGAGTTTGTGTCTAGGCTGACATCTGTCTAGCTTGCAGGTTACAGGTGAGGGCAGTGTCATCCTTCTGGATGTATTCAGAATGAAGCCAAAATCAAGTAAACCTTAAGTGCAGAGACAGAAAGAATGAGGAGGGCACAGCCACCCTTCCATCACATCCAACTGCCGTGGCCATACCTGTCCCTGCTGTACTCAAGGCAACCGGTGGATGTGCCTAACCCTTGAGAGTGACTGTCTCATCCTCAGGTAGAGACTCTGGGCTTTTCCAGAGCTGTAGAGGGAGTGGGCTACTTGCTTCAGGAGATGTGAAGTAAATCTTCATAGGGTTCCCATGGCCTGTTGCTGGGAGAAAACATGCCTGGGGCTGGGAAAGAAGAAACTCAGGTTATCTCCTTGCTGGTTACCATTGACGAATGGTTGTAAAACAGAGTATACAAACCAACCCAATCCAGTGTCCAGCACCCCCAAAGTATCATCTAGACAACTTGACATCAAAGATTGGGCTTCCAGCTCAAACCACAAAACCAAAATGAACAAGTACAAATCTTAAATACATGTGGACCTGTGGGTGAAGCAATCCACAGATGAGCATACAACAGGATCCATATCTGTCACTCTAGGCTTAATAAGAAAAGGGGCACAATGATCTGAGGGGAAGGGGCAGGGTGCACAGACTGGTCAGAGCTGGAGACAACACTTTAGGACTATGACAAGAGATGCTAGGTAGTGTCCAAAGCGTTCAAACCCAGAGAAGATTTTACCCAGAGTTAGCCTGGAATGTAAGCCTGAATTCTGGTCAGTTACAATGTATCAAAGTACTAAAGTATCAACATTGGTCAGTTACAATGTATCAGGTTGGCTTATTAGTATTAATTGTGACAGGTATGACCGAAGCCCTAACAAGGATGGTGTGTTAACTGTCAGGAAAGCCCTGGTTGGGGCTGGAGCAGAGTGCTCTCATGTTTCATGTTTCGGTAAACCAAAACTTGTTTTAAAAAGGGGGGGGGGGTCTTTATTTTCTTTTAAAAGGTGTAAGAACTGGGGAGGTGGCTCAGTCAGTAAGGTTCTTGATGTGCAAGCATGAAGACCTAAGTTCAGATCCATTTAAAAAGTCAGGTGTAGCAACATGTGCCATTGGTAGAGATGGGAGGATCCCAGAGCCCACTGGCTAGCCACTTTAGCCAATCGGTGACCTCCGGTTCTATGAGGGATGCTGAGCTGGTTAGAAAGATGCTTGCTGTTAACCTCTGACCTCCACATGCATGCACGTAGGCACATATAACGATCATGAAAAGGTGAGACACGCACCAAGATGTACACACATGAGGAGGCTCGAAGGAAGTACGCAGTGTCAGGCCGCTTCCCAGTGATACCGTGAGGATTGTTTTAAGTGATAACTGCATGAGGTAGGCTGCAGTTGCTGATAGGTTACAGCACATAAAATATGTCACACGCTGCCAGCCCCAGCAGCACGATCCATGGCAGGCATACTTAGCCCCAGTGGTGATGGTTGTCAGGCTTGGCTTTTGAGTTCAAAATATTTGTGTCTTGCCTTCAAATGAGGCCTTTAGTCGCACTGACGTAAATATTGGGTGACATTCTGCCAGCTGGGGCTGGATGGAGACACCGTGGGCAGGGGTATAGGACATTCCTAGTCTGAACAGTCAGTCTCTATAGCCATGCCCCACAGAGCTCTTTGCCTCCCGTCCTGTAGCCAGAAAGTTCCAGAACCATCCTGAGGAGCCATGCTGGGCTTCTGAGAAAATAAACTTTTTCTTACTTTGTAAAGTTGCTCAGTTTTGAAGGCTGGGGCTGTGTTGTGA
Organism: Rhynchomys soricoides; assembly: GCA_019843965.1. Taxonomy (NCBI): domain Eukaryota; kingdom Metazoa; phylum Chordata; class Mammalia; order Rodentia; family Muridae; genus Rhynchomys; species Rhynchomys soricoides. Next base: position 1,113,857 of record JADRCH010000171.1, on the reverse strand, counting down.
CTGCTCTTCCCAACAGGCTCTAGCAGAGACTTCTTCGATGTGGAATCCCCCAGCCTACCAAAATCCAACTTTGCTTCCTTCACCCACTGAACAAGCATCCACTAAGCACCTACTGTGGGGAGCAGGGAGCTGTCCGTGGTGCTGATTTGCCAAGTTTTTCTCCTGGAAGTCAAGTCCAGGGTCTTGAGAACCTAGTCGCACGCACAGAGGGCTCTGCTCTCTTCTGTTCTCTGTCGTACCCCATGATATGCCTCTCTGAGAAACATTCAAAGACCCTCCTGTGCAGTTTACTTTGTGCTATTTTTAATTTTGGGATTTTTTTCCCTTTTAAAAATTTTTGCAATTTTTTTTTGAGAATTTCATACATTTCCCCCCTCCATCCAACCCTTCCCATGACCTTCCTGTGTCTCAAATACATGGCTCCTTATTCTCTAATGGTAATTGTTTCATATTCATGTGCATACATTGGTAAATACAACCTGGCAAGGCCGTTTACCCATGTGTCTTTAGGGTTGACCTCTTGGGATTGGCTAACCTATCGTGGGGTTCATCCCTGGAGAAAGTGAATTCTCCCTCTCCAGCAACTACTAATTGTCTGTAATTCTCCTAGCGGTGATCTCCGTGCCATGGCAATTTGGTTTTTTCTGTCTTGTTTAGGCAACCATATTTTTGAAGCTTCCTGGGTACAGCTTCCCCGTCATATATAAAAAACAATCTCCTAGGCCTTGGTCCTGGTCCTTCGGCTCTTGCAATCCTCCTGCCCACTGCTGTGATATTTCTGGAGCCTTAGCTAAGGTGGTGTAGAGCTGTGTTGTCGATGTGTCAGCCGGGCCAACCCCACAGTCAGTCTTTGTTGTGCTCTGGCTAGCATGGTTTTCTGTAATGGTCTGTGTCTACTGTAATCTCTTAATTTTTAAAATTACATTTGTGTGTGTGTATGTGTGTATATATGTGTATGTGTGTGCATGTGTGTATGTGTGTATGTGTGTGTGTGCATGTGTGTGTACATGTGTATGCATGTGTGTGTGCATATGTGTGTGTACATGTGTATGCATGTGTGTGTGTGTGTGCATGTGTGTGTGTACGTGTGTGCGTGTGCTCACAACCATGTGTGTTCCATGGCTACAAGTGTTAGGGGAAAAGAGAAGACTTTACAGGAACCCATTCTCCCTCCTTCCATTGTGTGGGTCCTGAGGATCCAACTTAGGTGGTCAGACTTAGCAATAAGCACCTTTACCTGCTGAGCCGGTGAGCCAGAAGGCCAGGCGGAGTCATGGGCAGCTCCTCCTTCTCCTCCGCCATACACAAGGAGAAACTGCAAGACTAACGAATCGGTTTAGGTAAGAGGGAGTTGGACTCTTAATTTAACGGATTCAGCATGATATGCTATTTTCTTACTTAACACTCCCCTTTTCTCTGACGGATGCTGTCTCTCTGCCTCAGCCTCTTTGTATGCTAACGGGATTCATTATCCACCTGACACCCACGTCCATCAGCCTCCTGCACCAGGCAAACAACAGCTTCTTCTCACCCAGTTAGCACGATGTTGCTCCAGTGTGCTTTGATAAATGAAGTCATAAAAAGCAAGACTATTATTTTATGTTGGAGCTCAGCTCTGCTATTTCTGAGCAATGGCTGAGACTTGGAGGATTAGCCTCAGAAATGTTTGCGTTGTCGGGGACGGAAAATTATCACCTAGACAGAGTCTGGTGTGGTGTTCATCACGGATCAGCGGGGGTTTGGGGGGCTCAAAGGCTACACAATCTACTCCACAAGACTCGGGATGAGGAGGGAAGGGGTGAGCTCCGGTGTTTGCAGCGTTTACTTAGAAGGTCTGGTGAACCATGGCCAGACCAGGGCTTCCTTCTAGCCATCCAAACTGGGGACTCTGGGTTCCTAAGGCCCTGAAAGGGCAAATAATTATTGGAAGAGAATCTGGAAGTGTGGGCACCCCAGAGAGCTGCAAAAATAAACCGAGGAGGAGGGGTTTTGAATAGCTTTCTTCCTTTTGTACTTCTGTTTTGGACAAGCCATGCAGAGGCAGGAGCGAGAGGGAACTGGCAAGGTAGAAGGAAGCATCAAATTAGACCTCAGAGAGAGGGGGATTGGCAGCTGCCTGGGGCGAAGAAGGGCCGGGGGCGTGGAGCACCTCAGTCCCGTGGCTGTCCATGTGCAGCTCCCACGGGAGACAGTGTCCCTGCCTCTTAGATTACCTGAGGAGGGACAGGGCAGGCCTGAAGGAGACAGTCTGCTGCTGGGGGTGGCAGGCAACACAGCTGTGCAGTGGGTTCGGGAGGGCAAGGCTGAGCCTTTCTACTGGTAGTTCTGCCGCAGCAGCTCTGAGATGGTAATGGCAGAAGCCAACTGACCTGTTCTCGGGCCATGTCTCAGAAGCTTGAGGGGACTCACAACTGCTCTGTAGTTCCTCTTTGTGTCCAGAGCCAGTGTGGACGGGTGCATTCACTCTCTCAAGGTTAGCTAGGTACAAAGAGGCAGCCAGTCCCCAATGCAAAAACAAAACAAAACAAAAACCTGCTTTTCCAGTGGACTCAGGCTCTCCTGTACCCACTGTGCCCAGAGAGGACCCAGCAATTGTTGGTCTGGGTCAGCAGCCCACGTCCCGGGCTCTCCCAGGACTACACACCAAGGAACCCTTGTGTTCCTGACAGCCCCTCCTGGGGTGCTCCCCCCCATTCCCGGTCTCCACTCTTCCTTGTCTTTTGGTAGTGATTGTTTTGTGACTCCATTTCCCTTACCTGGTGCTTACAGAAAGGGTAGTTCTGTAAGGGAGTTTACCTCCTTATTAAGCCTCCAGCTATTAATCCAGAATGACTTGAAGAGGAGCTTATAGACAGAACATGCGTAAAATGGCATGTGGCACAGGTTTATAGCACATAGTGAGACAAAGATTGGGGATGAGAATAGGGATTGTGATGATGGTGATGATGGTGGTGGTGGTGATGATGATGATGATGGTGATAGTTTAGACATGTGTGAGCGTGCTGGGGGTGCATCAGGCAGGTCTCCTTGTCTCAGGGTGAGGTTAACATGAAATAAATCCATCATCAGCTGACCATGCTCTCAGTGGGATGTCTGTCATGTCATCTTCCTGCCCTAACACAGTGCTGTTTAGCGGCATGGTACTCTGCAGGGTGAGAATTCTTCCCCTGTCCTCGGGGACTGAGCAGGAATCCTGACTAGCCAATGCCAGCGTAAGGTGAGAGGGTGGGTCTGAGTACCGCAGGCCATCTCTGAGAAGAGACTGAACTCAAGATTGGAAGTGTGGTTTCTATTAAGTGTGAATCACTTGTGCGTCTGTGGGAAGAAAGAAAGAGAAAAAACAACCCGGAAGTGGAGCTTTATGGTTGACAACTGAAATTGTATGTTTGTAGGATGAGAGCCCAGGATAGCCCATGTGTGAATAGCAGGGGCATGTTGTCAGGCTGTGAAGCCTCAGGGAGAGGTGTGAACGGGGATGGGGGAGATAGAGACATTGGGTATCTTCTCAGTGAGGAGTCCAAGCTGTCTCCAGAGAATATAAAGTGGGTTGTAACAGTATCTGAGGATAAGCCTTCTTTCCCACTCACCCAGACAGCATCAACCTGTCAGGCAAGGGAGGCTGCTGCAGGAGACTCAGCACACGTGAGACCTGGAGTTGGGGGCAGAGAAAGGTGGGTCCCGTAGGTCCCTGGATGATGGGTTTATTCACCTTGGGGGGACAGAAGCCTGGAAAGAATGGTTTGTGTGTGTGTGGGGGGGGGTTCTTAGCAACATATGTACACGGTGCGGGCAGATAAGGAGCTAGGATGGGGTTGCATTGGGCACAACTAAGGGATGATGGGGTGCAGAGAAGAGGTGGATGGTCCTGGGTGGGGGAGCCTCCCTGCTGGGTTCATGATGAAGGGCACAGTAGAGAAAGGGGGTGCGTCCCGGTGGAGAAGGTAGCTGGGTCACTGTGAGGAGGCTGGCACCAGCACCCTGGCATGCAGATGGAGTGATGAAGAGTCACCCTGAAAATGGGTGGTACTGCCAACCAGAGGAGAGACTCTCTCTGACGGCCACCCTGCTCATCCCTGCCTGGGAGTTGACCCTGGGAGCTAAGGTGTGCCAGGGAGATCATGGTGAGATCCCGTGAATAACACGGAGAGCAGCTAGGGCCTTGTGTGTGACAGCACCTGCCAGAGCCCCAGGACAGACTTCTAGTCAAGACCAAGGTCAGCAGCTGGTACCCCACGAAGGCCAGACCTCTCCCCAGATGCCTGCCATCCTGTGCAAGGCCACGGGGTCACTCTTTTCATTAAGTCCTCATTGTTTTGTGTCCAGCCAGGGCGGCGTGCAGCCCAATTGCTTACTCAGCAAGAACCGTCCTAGCGGCGGCCACAGTGAATGCATAGTTAATAACCGAGTTCTCGAGAAACCACGCGGCTTCAGAAGTTCAGAGATGGGCCTCGCTCCTGAGTTGGTAATGAGAACTTAATAAAGGTAGGATTTTGTGCAACGCTGGCCTTCTGACATCTTAATCTTTATTAAAGAGACGTAAACTTCCACGGAGCTGGCGGGTCTGCCTGGCACAGCCAGGCGCCAGGAGAGCGGGTAGAGGTGGCCGTGTATGCCTAATCCAGCAAGAACAACTGAGTGGGAGCCTCGTGTCCCCCGGGACATCTGGTGCTTACCTCAGCAGACGTGAATTAATTACCAACACCGAAAGCCCCAGGGAGGGTTGTGTGCACAGCCCAACCATAGTTCACACTAGAAAGGGACCCATAAACAGTTGAGGTATTGCTGTCAGGCTTGGTCAGGGGGACTGGAGTGCTGCACAGTGGTCAGTGTCTTGCGTTTCCAAAGCCTTCCTTTACCATATGTGGCATGCGTCTGGGTTTCCTGATACCAGGAACTGCCGTGCATGACTGCCATGAGGGACTGGGATGGGGTACACATGGAAGCTTGCTGGCACCGTTCTAACTTTATTTGGTGCGTGTGTTCATGTGTGTCTGGGTACATGTGCATGCATGTGCATGACTGTGTGTGTGGAAGTCAGAGGTCAGCACTGGGTGTCTTCTACCTTTCTCCACCTTGTTTTTATCTGCATGTATGTATGCATGTTTTGCCTGTTTGTGTGTGTGTGCGTGTATGTGTGTCTTGTCTGCATGTATGTGTGTGCGCCACAAAAGAGGACACTGGATTCCCTGAAACTAGAGTCATGGAACCTTGTAAGCCATTCAGATGCTGGAAACCTAGCTCAGGTCCTCTGCAAAATCAGCAAGTGCTGTTTACCTGTGAGCCATCTCTCCAGCCTTCTGCCTTCTTGAGATTCCTGGAGCTGGACCGTTCAGATAAACTAACTGGCCAGCAAGCCCTGCGACCGCACCTGGCTCCACCTCCCCAGTACTGGGATTGTGGATATGCATGGCCACATCTGACTTTTAGGGTGAGCAGCACCCAGCACGTCCATTGTGTTACATGCTCTATGTCAGGATGCTTTCAGGAGCCCAGCAGAGACTCTGCACCCTTTCATGATAACACCTGCTGCTCTCCTGCTGTTCTTCCTCCGGCTCAGGCACTATGTATCTGTAATCAGACTCTGGTCTTTGTGTAGGAACAAAATGATACAAAATGATACATGCTTTCATTCCCTCACCTCCACGTGTTCAAGGTCTGCACATGCATACTGCTGCCTGTGCAAGTGCTTGATGTGCCAGACAGGCACCACACCTGGCCTCTCTGTTCATTCATGTTGCTGTGACTAGCAGCTGCATGAGCATGCATGTGCAAGGATCTGCTTGAGTCCTGCTTCCTGCTCTCTTGGTGGGCGTTGCACAGAGTGACTCTTAACGCCTCTGGCAATGCTGTTGGCTTGAAGGGCCTGATCTGGGTCAGATAGCACTGTGCAGTCTGTCCTCAGGTGCCATATTTGGTTACCCTCCTCTGAGCTGCTCATGATGGGAAGGGGCTGAAGCTGCGGTCTTTGGGGAATGAGTCCTCTACTCTGTGAGAAGGTTCTCTATCCATATGCCACTATGAGATCGATGGATAACTGTGTCAGACACTGAGGACTAGTCCAGCCATGGGGAGCTTCACTCAGCCCACTGTGATGGATGATGAGGCTTACTCCAGGCAGAGTCAGAAGTGCGACTCTGGCAGCCATTGTTCCGTTCTTCTTTCGAAGGACAAGCTAGAGACAAGAGTCAGTACTGACCCCCGGGAACACTCAATTCGTGTGATACACATTTAAACATAGGCATGAGCACATGCATGCAAGCCCTGGGTAAGCCACCCAGCACTCCCTCCTCAGCTGCAGGTTGGAGCTCAGCGAGCATCATGTCCTGTGGGTCATGTGGAAACACCCGTTTGTCATCTGCTAATCCACTGGGAAGAAGGGCAGCGTCTTTGTCAGTCTCCGAGCAATTAGGAAAATTAAAAAAGAAAGCTTATTGGGTAAACATGCTCTGGGATTGTGACCCCTTAATTAATGGACTGCGGGGAGAGATTACAGCGTGGTAAGGTAATTAACGCGTGCTTGGGGAGGAGACTTGCAAACAAGGGTGAGAGGACAGGGCCGCTCGCTCGCTGGCACAGGGCTCTGAGGTGGGCAAGCAGGCCCACAGCCCTGAGGGAGCAGCCTCCCCTACCCCCCCACCCCAGCTCTGGGGAAAGCTGAAGGAAGCCTATCCTCCATTTCTAGTGTCTGCTTCAGAAACCTATCCCACTCAACAGGAGATTTGGGCTCCTCCTTGGTCTTCAGGGCCCCACTGGCTACTACTGTAGGAGCTTTGGATAGTTTGCCAGAGGTTACCCTAGGTGTCTGCCTCATCCCTCCTCTATCTCGAGGTTCCATGGTGGTAGCCAGTAGATTCTAATATTCCTAGAACCCTAAAGGTGGATGGGCCCAATTTTCCCAATTAAGCATCTTCTTGAAGTTAGAGAAGCTTCCACCCTCTGCACTAGAGACTGGAGTAGTTTGATTTGTATCCCTGAGACCCAAGACCTAGGCTGCCTGGGAAATTCAGTAAGCTTTTTCTCATCTGCAGGCTTTGTAAAGATGGCTGCTCAGGCCCTGTCCCTACCCTTTATAATTTCAGGGGACAAGATGTTCTCGGCTTTCCTAGAAAGGTCCAGACAGTGGAGCTAGTAATATGCTGGTCTCTCACAGATAAGGGGGTCTATACCTGTGTGCCTGGGTGGCTGAGAGCTAGCTGGTCAGGCCTGGGGAGAAGTAAGACCTTGCAGCTGGACATGGGATCAGGCCCTGTCTGATCCATGGTCTGGCACAGGAATGCAAGTCTGGAGAATGTGTCTGTGTTTCGTAGGGACATAGGGAGGATCGGGGTCCTGTTTCCGGTCCTCTGGCTCTTAGGATCAGAATTGAAAGTGCCAGTTCTCTGCTGACATATATTCCTCAAGGACACACCCAAATGTGCTGCTCTACTCACCACCCCAGCCCCAACTACAAGGTGAAACCTGAGAGGCCTGGAGGTAGGGCTGGGCCCTGAGGTCAACTGTGAGGAGCCCCATTGGTCCCATGGGACTGGAGTCCCATGGGACTGCAGTCTCACAGGAGCAATAGGAGGGTGACTTCAGAATATCCCTGGAGCTGGATAAACCTGGAGTTGGTTCAATGAGTTGGAAACTGAAGCCAGCCAAGTCCCCGGAGTCCCCACCCACAGTTACCTCAGGGGCTCAGTCTGAGAGTGAGACAGAAGCCGGGGCTTTATGTATTTAGCTTCAGTCTCAGGCAAGGCCGACTGGATACATCCAAGGAAGCAATGGCTGTGAGCCGGGGTCCTTGATACAGGGCTCCCCACCCTCAGCTGCCATGCTGACAGGTCATCTCCTAGCCCCAACCCAGCCACCTGACTGCACAGTGAGTGTCTTTGCTACCAGACACAGTTCCCGTATAATGATATGGTCCTCTCTAGGTTGCCTGCCAGCTCTCTGCCTGGGGGCCTCCAGGGTGAGGAAAGAGTTTGTGTGATTGAACAGGGGACAACAGCTTCTAGAAGTCTCTTAAATGTTGTCCTGAGAGGACTGGTGGCCTGAGTGTTCTAATCCTGAGTCCTGGGTCCACTTCTTATAGGACAGGTGTAGAAGGTCTTTGCTGACTCAGGCCTGGGACCTTTGATATAATTTTTATTTGAAGCACAGCCCCAGGGCTAGCTGTGTCACAGGAATGAGTATGTAAGATTGCAGTGTCTTCCACTGAAGTTCTTAGGACCCAGAAAATCTGTACCTGGGTGCTCAGGAGAGCACCCAGTCCAGCCCTGGGTACAGAGGCAGCATCTCACTCATGGTACGGTGTCTACCGTCAGGATCCTTCCAGGGACCCTGCTATTCCTGCAAAGAATCTCCTGATGTTCTAGATCTAGAAGTACTGACCTCCCAGGCTTCTCCCCAGTGAACGTCACAGCAGTGGCCTGCGGTGATCGCATCAAGTCTGGGCTTGCACAAGTTAGGACAGCCACTGTGTACCTGCTACCTTTTCTCAGATCTGAAATTTTAAGGAAGGCATGAAGCTTTTCACCTGAAGCTCCACGTCCTTTGGTGGTGGCAGGATTGAGTCTCAGTCTTGATATAGGGTTTAGAGCCATACTCCAGGTCCTGAACAAGTTACACAAGGTCTCCCCCCAAAACCCCTCTCCCCGGCCTTGACTAAGTCAAGGGATAGCTTCCATCTAAGGTAGCTAGGGTCATGGCTCCGCTGGTCCCAGGCTGGGCCCTGGGCATTGCTCCGAGCAGAGTCATATCGTGGCGCATGGACTTTCTCTGAGGTTTGACTGGACACTTGGCATCAGAGCCAAGGCACCAGAATGGACACCCTGATAACAGAGCCATGTCTGCTTTCTTGGAACTGCCTAGTAGGCTTTTTACCCTCTGTGAGTGTTGGCCTTAGAAGGGTCAAGGCTTTGGTTACCCTGTGAGATGTACCAGGAATGACAGAGCCATGACATCCACAAACCCTCAGAGACTGTGTACATGTGTGCTCTGTCCAGAGCATATGAGCATGTGTGCTTGTATTTACGTGTGTATAAATATGTCTGTTTGTACACATGGACACTTTCATGTGTGCATGTGGACAGGGAGTACATACATGCATATATACATGTGTGGGCAGGTCCGAGCATGTGTCCTGTGAACGTGTATATAAGATGAGGTGCGTGTATACATGTGTATATGTGTGTAAGTATGTGTAGTTGTGTGCATATTTGAGCGTGTGTGAATGTATGTATATAATATTTGAGAATGGATCCATGTAAGTTAGGTTTGTGTATGTGTGTGATGTGTGAATATCCATTTGTCTGAGGAGCATATACATGAGTATATGTGCATACATAAGGAGCATACATGCATGCACATGTGTTGGGTTCTCTATGTAGGCATGTATATGTATGTACACAGGTTGTGTGTGAGTGTAAGACAGAGAGGGAGAGAGAGGGAGTAGGTGCTGTTTGTTCCCTCAGCTGCTGAAAGTGAACCAGACCAGTTACATCGATCTGTGATTAATGAGCCAGGATCTGAGTTCTTAACTAATTAAGTACATTAAATAGAAAGTCCCTAAAAAAGCAAGGAGAGGGGGGAAAAAGACGAAGATGAGACACTTTTCAAAAACTGTATTTGGGATTTGACCGTAATGGCTGCCCTGGCTTGCCAAAACCTGACTCCCTAGCAGGTAACTTTCGTCAGGCAGATCTGAAATGGTACCTAAATGAATTAGCAATAAAATGGACTTAGGCCGAGCAGTGGGGGCCTCCATTAATCTTGGGTTAATCACTAAAGAGGTGCCATTCACTTTTCTTAAGAAGCCACATTTTTCTCCCCTTGCTGGCGACCAGATTTCATAAAGTAACATATTTCTAATGAAAGGTCTCTGCTTGAATTAAACCCTGAAGGTTTATGCAGATTTTGCGTTTGATTACTGCTGGCATGGGCTCTTAGCCGGCTGCGGAAGGAAGGTCCGTTCTGAAAGGGCCCCAGCGTGCAGTTCATAATATTCTTTGAAATAAAATAGCTCACTTGTGCTTAGTGGCTTTAATCAGCCCTGACTTTTGATAGTCAAACAATAGCTAATTACAGTAGCACCTGCCTTCCAGGCCCTGTCACATCGGCTCCTGCCAGAGAGAGGCCTTGTCTGGAAGCTGCGTGATCCTTAGACTCTCCCTGCACAGAGTCACGAGAACTGACACTCAGCAAGTTTGGTAGCCATTAGCAAAGGGTTATTTTGTTGCTGCGGCTGTATTGCTGGCTTTTCCATTACATTCTTCTCCCTTGAATTTTTAGGGGGATGGGGGTGAGGGCAGGGGATAGAGAAAAAGAGACCTTGGGGTGTAAGTCCTGGGTCCTTTGAACCCAGCTGCCAGGCAAGTGTGCTTTCTCTGAGGACTCAGGGCGCCTGGCACACCCTGTTTGAGATTTTGAATGGGGTGTTGTGACCCTGAGAGTAGACCCTACACAGAGAGCAAACTGATGCTTTCAGGTCCCCGATGGACTGCTCCAGACAGGGGCACAGATCCAGAAGGCTCTCTGGCCAGCCTATCTCCGCCGGGCAGTGCTTTCCATGTGAAATGGGCCGCTGATGTGTGGGGACCAGAGAGACCAGCCCAGTGGAAATCATAAATTTCTATCTCGTTTAGATCTTTCCTTTCTCATTAATTTCGCCTGGCAAATGAGTTTGGGTTTTCTAGAATCCAGCCAAGTGAGTAACATCAGCCCATCAGCCCTGGGCTTGACAGGCCCTGTGACAAGTTTCTGGAAATGAGCAAGAATGTCGGCAGTGAGGAGAAGTGGTAGGGGCTGTCCTGCAGCCATTGGAAGACCTGGCCCTCACTCGTGCACACAGCAGCTTCTGCTCATCCGGCTCCCCCAGATCCCAGAAAGAAGCAGGGTAATGAAGGTCGGACCAGATCTATCCAAGGCAAGGTAGAGCCACAGACACTAGTCATCATCCAATGTGAGAAACGCTCTTGGGAGCATGGTTAAATTACCGTCTGTTGCTATGGGGACAGTTTTGGTCACATCAAGCCAAGCCAAAGGTCCCACTAGCATCCAAATTCCCCCAGACCTTCATCTAATTTCTGTCTGGAAGAATACCAAAGGGACACGAGGGTCTTCTGCCCCCACCCATTCAGGTGATTGAGGATGACGTAGAAACTCAAGAGGCAGAGCTGAGGATAGGAAGAGATCCATATATACCCAGGGCCACAGCTGACCACAGGAGTCCAAGTATAGGAAGCAGAGACCAGAGCTGTCCTGAGCTGTCTCTACAGAGGTACCCTCCTGAGCTGTTTCCATCACAGCCAAGGCAAAGCGTCCTCTCCCCTGCGGTTGTGTATACATGCCGGCCTGTGCATGCCGGTCAGTGGTCATACCCATTTGCCAGCAGCCCACCAAGTTCCTATCACTTTGTGGGTGCCATCTCTCTTCAGCTGGCTTTGGTCTCTGACACTGCATCGTGTTAACAATTACCCACTGCTGGCACTCGCCAAGATCTAGTATTGAAAAGGCTTCTGGGAGGGAAGACAACTGGAAGGCTGTTTTCTGTTATGTTAGGTTTATTTTTCCTTGCAATTATGTCTGACTAAAACGTCCTTGTGTGAGGGTCACTTCCCAAGAAAAGGCTGATTCATCTTGCTTCGGACAGCCCCCTCCACTCCAGGCTGCTGCCAGGGTCTCCCTGAAAGCTCAGCTCAGTGTGGCCATCCCTACCTTGGGCAGCTTTGGTGGAGGGCTTCTGGACTCATCTCAGTTAAACAGCCCTTCTGCTCAGGAAGAAGGCGTGGGCCCCTTGGCTTTGTGAGTTGGCCTGAGCTTCTGGCAGCATAAAATCACCACCAGCTAGGGAGTTGGCAGTAAGGCCCCTAAGTTTCATCTCCTTCCGTGTCTGTCCCTAGGGATCCTACCTCACAGTCTTTCACCTCCCTGTCTCCGGCCTACTCAAGTGACTATACACAAGGCCATTGATAAGAAAGGTCCCGTTTCTGATCAGTTCAATTTCTCCTTAGACAGCAGCCCCAGCATGGCCCAGGCTGCTCCTGTGCCTGCTTGTCTTGCTCTTCCCATCACCAGGGACATGGCCCAGCTGGTGCCCCTAGCTGCCCAGTATCGGAAGGTATGTGTACATGAAGGAGACTGGACTTGAGTCAAGTACAGCCTCCTTCCCTGCCCACACCAAGAGGCCAACATCTGCCTCTCGTCTCTCGAGCATTTGCCGGCACTGATCAGTTTGATTGATCATCTCTGCGGCCACAGGTTGGTAATAAAGCTGTTTTTAGAGCCCCCTGCATTTCTCCTGGGACCCCGTCAGTATGACAGGACTTGATGCTAGCCATTCGTCACCTGCTGCCTGTGATCACTGTGTGCAATGACCAGCAGACAGACAGGAACCAGGCTAGGAGGGAGAACCAGTGAGGAGCTGCTCTATTTGGGACAGATGGAGGAAGCTGGGCCTGTACCCCCTACCACCATCAGAAGCTGGGCCTGTGTGTCAGGCTCTCGGCAGCTGGAGAGGCTCCAGCCTCTAGACCAAAAGCCTGCTATGCCACCAGGGACATTACTTTGCACTGTGAGCTCTGCCCTCTCTATAGATGTACTTACTGACTGTCTTAGTCAGGGTTTCTATTCCTGCACAAACATCATGACCAAGAAGCAAGTTGGGGAGGAAAGGGTTTATTCAGCTTACTCTTCCACACTGCTGTTCATCACCAGAGGAAATCAGGACTGGAACTCAAGCAGGAGCTGATGCAGAGGCCATGGAGAGATGTTCCATGCTTCTCCTGGCTTGCTCAGCTGGCGTTCTTATAGAACCCAAGACTACCAGCCCAGGGATGGCACCACCCACAAGGGGCCCTCCGCCCTTGATCACTAATTGAGAAAATGCCTTACCACTGGATCTCATGGAGGCATTTCCTCACCTGAAGCTCCTTTCTCTGTGGTAACTCCAGCTTGTGTCAAGTTGACACACAAACCAGCCAGTACACTCATTGACTTAGGTTCTGCCGACCTCAGAGGCCAGCAGGCAGGCCATTGGAAGGGTGTGATGACCTCAGCTGGGCTATCTTCTTACTACCTGGCACCTTTTGTAGACACAGCAGCAGTGTGTAGGGAGTCCAGGCTGCCCTCTGTCTCCTTCTTGGGAGAAAAAGATGTAATTCTACTGTTGCCTCCGGGGAGAGAGCCTGAGATCAGGGACAGAGGAAACTTATCAAATACTGGAGCCTAGGCACAATGCTGGCCCCAAGGAAACCCAAAAAGCTTCAGAGAAAGTGGTATTTGTTACCTCTACACACAGAGAGAGACACTCCAGACACATGCACACACAAATACATAAAAACGCCAGATACATGTGTACATACATGTGCAGTGATAAACCACGAAACATGTACAGAGACAGACTAGATGCATGAATACATAAACACAGATATATATATGCTGCACTGCATTCACAGACACTAGAAACCTGCACAGAGACACATCAGACACATGCACATAAATACACAGAAACACACACACTATATATGCATAGGCATGTGAGAGATACACATATACACACATGCATAGATGTACAACAGACATACATACACATAACATGTTCACAGTGATACATACAGAGACATCCAACCAACACACATACACACAGAGCCAGACAACACACACACACACACACACACACACACACACACACACATTTGCATATACTGTTCCAGATCTGAGTTCTCCATAGTGGCTAAAGTTGAGAGATTCCAAAAAACATGAAATGAGAGGAAATCAACCTCTTATCTAGAAAAAGCAAAACAAAACAAAAACAAAGAGACAAAAACCAAAATGGATTCAGAACTAGCCACCCTGTGTCAGGGGCTCTGAGTCTAAGCCTCAGCTTGATCCTCTTCTCTTCCCAGTGCCTCCCACGTCCCAGCCCTGTCATAAGTTGGACCGCATAGTCTTTACCCAGGCCTTAGCATTCCCACCCATTGCAGAAGACGTTCAGATTCTCACTGGCCAACAGGACCAGAGATCCTCCCACAGGATCAGGAAAAGAGCTGACTTCCCCGGGATACCTTAGCCTGGCCCCTTAGCCAAAACCTTAAGCATTCTGCTATGTGGGTGACATCAGCAGCCTAGGACACAGGGGTCTGTGCATCTATATCTAGACAGAGTCTTCTGGTCGCAGGGCCTTTGCTGATGTGTGATGTAGCCATGATTCGGAACCTGTTAGCTGAAACACTCACAGGTACGTCTCTGCAGATGTACGCATGGCAGGGATGTTTCTGTAACTGCAACAACAGCTGCAGCTGGAGGGTCTGCATTAGGCCTGGATGCCCATCAGGCAGGCCTCTCTGGAGATCATGTAGGTTCTGCCCAGGGCGTTTCATTCTGGGCCCATGCTCACCATAACCCACATCACCAGCAAGCCTTAGAAACTGGCCCTTCTTCCAGTTTTGGTGACAAGTTCACTGGTGATACTTCTCTGGAAGACATCTAAAAATCTCTGCTGATAGGAAAAGTCAGACCAGGCAATAGAGCCCTTACCAGATGTAGACCATCCAGACATTTCCTTTCCTCATGGCAAGTAGACCCCTCTCCCCGCTGCCTCTCCATGCCTGGTATTTCCTGCTGGTCAGTCTTGGAAAAGAACTCAGCCAGCAACCCGTGTCCGGCAAGTTTACAGCGTGTTTTCTGTCTGTCACCGTCAGCCTGCTTCCTTAGGGGTTGGGCCAGGGTTGGATCTAGCTTTGCTGTACTTTACTTTTGCAAAGAAAGTGGGTGTGGAAGTAACAGCTAAAGGCCTGCGGAACAGCTTATTCCAGTTTGGGGTACAGTGAGAATGTCTCTCTCAACAAAAGGCAGATATTTGCTAGGGACCTTGCAGTGTGGCCTGTCCCAACTAGAGGAGCTAGTGGCAGCTTTACAGAATGGTGGAAGGTTGGGTGGGTCTAGGGAACTGGGGGTTAGGAAGGGATGAAAGGAACCGTAGAGGGAGCCAAAAAGGAATTCGGCCATCACTTGAATATCCCAGGTGCCCAAGGACCAGTCCTCACAAAGGAATTTACCTGGATGCAGATCTGTACAAGAGTACATCCGGGAGACTGGGCTACATTCATTATATCCCCTGAGCACTGTGCCCCAGAAGGTCGGCCATGTGTGGTGGACAAGTGACCCCCACACACCTGTATGCTCACCACCGTTGATGGGTACCTCCTTGACACAGTCAGGGAAACATGAGCCTAGTTGGGACAAAACACAGTGTCTTAAAAGAATTACCAATTTACTCCCAAATCATAATTATGGTTTTGTCCTTTAGGAAACAAACAGAAACATTTAAATAAAAAATTTTTTTTTCTTCTCAGCGACATTCAAAACTAACGTGCGTTCAAGATAGACACATTGCACATAGCATAGGGTATACTCTGTGCCCCTGGGTGGTATCAGCAGACTCGTAGCTGCCCTGAGCATTCATAAGTGCGTGTGTGTATCAGATAGCAGGGCCTATGGGCATCTCTCAGCAAGTGTGAGGGTTTCTGTCAGAATAACCCAGTGCAAGTGGTTCTGGGAAGGGACAGCTTCCTCTTGCTTTGCTCTTGGAAAGTGAGGGACACACACACACACACACACACACACACACACACACACACACTGAGCATGCAGCCCTATGTGACTGAGAACACCTCTTTCAGGGAATCTAGGCTTAGGGTCCAGAAGCCAAGGAGGCTGCTTGAGCAATGCCACCATCCCAGAATATCTGTGCTCAGACTGCAGGCCTTGGGGCTCCCCTCATTCCTGTCTGTTGACTAGTGGAGCCGGCTTCTCACCCCAGTTCAGACCCATGGTTGAGGCTTCAAGATTTAGCCACTTGTTGCCAACTAAAACCTCCAAAGTCCAATAATGACTGTTTAATTTTGAAATCAGGGAGCTTAATAGAGAGAATCTTGAGAGGGATGGTTCCTGGGTTAAGTAGGAAGCATGCTTCATTGATGAGCTACGATCAGAGTCATTGATGAGTTATGTCAACCTGATGAACTCTGATCAGGGCTACTGAAGAACTATAATAAAATCTAAGACAACTGTGATTGGATTGATAAGCTGTGTTTTTAGGAAGTAGAAGTCAGAGATGGGCAGGGTGGGGTGGGGTCAGGAGGCCTCCTCTCCCCTCGAAGAATAGTGCTAACTATGGAGACAGAAGCCTTCAGACTGGCCAGGCCAACCATGAACACTTAGGTTAAACACGTGATCTAAGTTGAGGTCCAACTAAGTATCTTGATGTAATCTGTAACCATTGTAACATATCTGCCTTAGGGCCAGCGTCTCAGTCTCAATTCAGTGACCCATGCCAGGTCCTTGGTGTGTGCTTACAAATGAGTATATGAGCTGAGAAAAGAGTGGGGGTGGGTACACTAGAAAGATGACCCTGGGACACAGAGTTGTCAGAGAGTCCCAAGGACTCCTCTGGAGGCAGCATGGGGCTTCTATAACCTGTCTCCTATGTAACAAGGCCGTGTGTAGTGTTCACGTGTGTGCTTGGCCTGTCCAGCCCCAGTGTGGGTGGAGTGGGAGCCATCCTTACCTCTTCCAAGGAAGCTCTTTAGATTTGCAAATTAAAAGCGTCTGGTTTCCAACTTGGCCCCATTCTCCTACCTATAAACAGGCTGAGCCATGAGTTCTCAGAATGTTCTAGAAGAGGAATGTGCTTGGGGCCGGGGTAGCCAAACATTAGCATGCAGACATTTCCATGGAGCAGCCAGAAAGTGCCAGGCACTGGCACCCGCCCTGGAAATGCAGGCTGACTCTGCCAGCTGGGCAGCACTGGCCATCAGCATGTAGGGCAGAGAAGGGGGCTCCGTGCCTAACCCCCAGGTCCTCAGCTCAGAGACATTGACCCCAATCCGGTGCTCAGGAAACATTATAGCTGACTGCCCAGTGTTGTGATCCTTGTGTGCCACCTGACCACTTACAGAGCCCTGTGCTTTTGTCACCAGGTCTTCTGTTGCCTTCCTGCTCAAGGCAGAGATGTCAGAGTTGAACCCTTGCTTCTCACAATACAAGCAAACAGGAAGGTAGCTTCCCAGAAACCAGGGAAGGGCTCTTGTAGCTCAGGCCCTTGAGATCTTGGCCTGAAAACATTTTCTTCATGAGCTAATGGGCCAGTGCCCAGATCCTGGGACGTGAAGTTGCTCAGTCCCTGGGCTGAATATTATTTTCATGGCAGCTTTACGATCCTTGGTGACCCTGGAACTGCTTGCTCCTTTCAGAGAGTCATATCTTATCACCTGAGGCACGGAATCCCAAGAGCAGGCCTCAGGCTTGGGTAGTACCTAGCATGCAGTCAGCTACACTGAGCGACCCACTCCTGGGGCCCATCTGAAAAGGAATCTGAGTTTCTTGAAGACTTGGGTAAGAACTGCAGTCAAGTCCCTCTCTGCTCACTCTCTGTCCCTGAGCCACCATCCTTCAGTGGCCATGGCCTGAGCTTAATCAGAAGAGAAGCAAGTGCTTGTAAGCAGCTGGGTTTGGTTCTGTTCCTCTCAGCATACGTAATTGTGTGGCCTCCTCTGAGTCGCTGTCCCTCTCTCTCAGGACTCACAGCCCATCAGAGGTAGACCATCTCCAAAGCCAGGCTGTGGTAAAGGTTTTGAGACAGGAGAGAGAGAGCAGGAGTAAAGGCCATGGGGACTGCCTGCCTTTCTCACCGTCTCCTCCAGAGGCCTCCACACAGGTATAGCAAAGCCTGACAGTGGAGAGAGCAACTCAGATTTGGTGAGGGGAGAGAGACACTCAGCAATAGTGTTGAGGTTTGAGTCTAACAGAGACAGGCAGCTCTCAGGGTCTGGCCTGGGATGTTCACCTGGGTCTGGTGGCTACCTGGAGAGGCTAAGGAGCCAGTCAGTTTCCTTCACTAGGCCTGTTCCTGGCCAGGGCCTATGGCCCACCTTGCTTTGAAGCTGGGGTACAGGCGCCCTCTATTGCCCAAGCTGGGACAACTTCGCAAACCAAGATAAAATGCCACAGTTCCCCTAGCCGTGATCTGCCATTCAGGAACCTTTAAAATAAAGACTGATACGTTTTTAGTTCCTCCCCGACTCCTTATGGAACCCACTCGTGTGGTCACTGAGACATGAGTACTCTCAGAGTGTCTGTGTGGCAGAGAGACAACATGGCATTCACCTGGTACGCCAATGTTCGCCAGGGGAAAAAGATACCCGGAGACTCCTCTGAGCTCCTCTCTTGGGTATCATAGCAGGGTCCTGCCCTAAGCCCAAGGGCAGCTATGCAGGGAAGGGGGCATCTGTATAGCACCAAGGAGACCGGGGGGTTTAGAGACAGGCAGTTTCCACCATGCCCCTCCCCCAGAATCACAGCATCTTCTTACACCCTTGGAGGGAGGGCCAGAACCCTCAGACCTGTACCTGGAATTAGCTGCTCAGCATCCCTACTTGAGGATTTACACCTGATGCTGGAGATTGAAGGTGAAGAAGAATTTGGGGTGCCTTTTATCCAAGGTGGCATCTGGGCCTCAGTGGGCCTCTGGTGTCTCATTGTCGCTGGCCAGGATAGAGAGGTTGGGACTGGTAGCAGAACCTGGGCAACAGAAAATGGCTCCTCTCCAGGTCCCACACTATCTGTGTGTTCAAAGGGAACATTAACCTGCACCTTTAAAAGCCTGTCTTTGTTGTTGTTATTGTCCCTAAAATGTCAATATTCTACCTGTGGGGACACACACACACACACACACACACACACACACACACACCCTGGCAGTTTATCACCGACTCACTGTGGTACAGCCATACCCTGGGGCTCTGGTCTGGAGTTCCTGACCCAGAAGCAGGTGACCATCGCTACTTACTCCATAAGTCTCACCCAGAAGACGAATGCACAATTGGTGTTGAGCCCTGAGGGCACCATAGGAGCTGTGGCTGGTTGCCAGGGAAGGCTTCTAACAGCACAAAGATCCTGAGAGGTGTGAGTTCTGAAGCCTTTCAGAGGCCTTCCATCAGCTGTACAGCAGGGAGTGACAGGTGAGGCAGGGCTGGGGCTGGGCAAGTGCAGAGCTGACTAACCAATCTGGCACTTCCAAGTCAACAAACTTGTGGGGAACTCAGGCCAAACTCTGAGAAGGCAGTTGGGGGAGGGAGACATTTTGAGTCCAAAGCTATGAGACCTGTTCTGCCTTTATGGCTCTGTCTCAGTGACCAGAACCTTGTTTTCAAATTGTGTGGTTCCCTGAAACCTCTTGGCACACCAGATAGAGGCCAGAAGCTGAGAAAATAGTGGCTTCACACACCCCAAACTGTGGGTTTATGACAGACCTGGAAACATTTCAGAGGAATGTGTGAATGATGTCACCAAATACCATTTTATGAGTCCTGAGGACAGAAGCCACTATGGTCCTATGGGGCACCTCACCTAGCTTTCCAGAGTGCTTATGTAGTACCTGTGATGGCTGTGGGGCATCGTCCCAGCTGTGCTGCCCCCCATGTGTCCTTTGGGAATGTGCACCACCATGGAGAAAGTACCTCGATCTCCCATGGGTGGGTTCCAGAGAGACCAATCCTAGGGAGCTGCAGGCTTGATGTACTCTGGAGATGGATTGGTGACCTTATCCTTGGCCAGGGAGCAGTCCATAAATACTGGTAGTTGGGTCTCTAAAAGGAAGGCTTTCTTATAGAAGGCCTCCCAAGAAAGCAAAAGGGGCTGTAAACCATAAAATGTAGCAGTTGACTGCCCAAAGTCAGAGGAGAGTTTGGAGCCTGGAGACACAGGGGGTTATAGGATGGGGGTGAGAGGGTCTAATCTACAGCAACTGAGGAAAGCTTCCAGCTCAGTGTACTGGGTATCGTGTATCACACCAGTCCCTTCTCTTGCAGTAAATGATGTGTTCCTGGCTAGAGAGGAACTTTGGGAGCTGTGTGAGGTAGGTGGTCCTTAGTTCTAAGCCCTCCGCTTTGAGGGGCAGGGCAGAGTGCACAGTCCTCAGTTTTGAGCCCTCTGCTTTGGTGCAAAGGAAGCAAACAGGTGTAAAGGAAGCAGTCTGGCCCCCAAGTCCTAAGAACCCCAAAACACTCAGGTTAAGAGGCCCAACATCTTTGATGAGATTTCTAGAGCCTACTAGGCAAACTAGGGTAGTCTAGAGTGGATGTGGGTGTGGGTGTGGGTGTGGGTGTGAACAGCAAGGGGGTAGCGTGTCCCTCAGGTCCTCTTCCATGCAGGTGGCCACCTGGACTCTTCTTGTTACCCCTTCAGGTGTGGCTGGAGAGTCAGCTCTGCTGTCCTCTGAACCCATTGTTCCCGGGGCTGCTCTTAGCTCGGTTTACATTTTCATCTGATCCCTGTAATTCCGCAGGGCCAGCTTTGTGCAGCTGGTGACCCATCCCCACTCACAAAGCTCAAGTCCAACACAGACCCTGCAGGCTGCTGTGACCAGACACAATTACTGGGGTCCCCTTCTTCTTCACCAACACCCACCTGTCTACATGGGGCTGGGTCCTGGCCAGCCAGAGCTTGAGCACACCTGGCCCCAGTGTTCTCTGAAGCTCAGCATCCTCCAAGGGTTGATCCCAAGCAGGGACAGTCCCTTTTCTTCCCTGGAAGGGGTCAGTGAGGATGAACAGCATAGCCTCTCTCAACAGGTCAGAGTGCACCTACCATGCAGAGACTCTGTGTATCCAGCTGGGAAGGGCATCTGGCCTCTGAGCACAAACTGGCACACTTCTTAGAAAGGAAAGCTTCGGGCTTGGGCAGGTGGATGGTGGTGCTGTCTATACAGAAGCACACCCTGCCAGGCTGACAGGGAGCTGGAAAAGGCCCCCATGGCCTGACACCGGGAAAAATAAATATCAAAAGAACATTTGAAGGACTCGATAAATTGATCATATTCCCCGAACCTTCACCCCATAACGAAGGGACCATTTAAATGCTAATGCCGCTTTTTAAAAGTCAATTACAGGAGTTTGCCAGGAATAGTCAGCATTCTTCAGCCTCCCCTTCCCCCTCCCGCACCCTCCGTGGGCACTGAGCGTTGGCCAACCCTGGAGGGAATATTCCTGCACAGTGGTCTTAGTAATTGAATCAACTTGATACAGACACCAAAAATACTGTAAGCTGTGTGGGTAATCGGAGGCTCATGTTGATAAAGCCGGCAGTGTGTGGGTGGAAGACCTGAGGCAGGCATAGTTAACCCTTTGGAGAGAACCACTTTGCAGGTTCCATAGGTGCACAACCACGGCCTTGCCCTGCCTGGGAGAGTCTTCCGGATTGTGCTGGATGGACCTTGATTCCACTAGCCTCTTCTGTGTCCCCACCAGAGATAGCCAAGGGCCACTATCCTTCTTGGTGGCATTTCTTTCTACCTGGTCTCAGCCAAAGGCTCAAGACCCACAGATTTTGTTCTGTTCAGTGCAGGTGTCCTGAGTAACTGTATGCTATTGTGAGACCCCTCTCTCTCACCCCACCTATGGAGATGTGTTTGTATAATGAGCACTTAACTCGAAAGCCCACGACTCTCCCTATGCAGATGGAAACCAAGGCATAGAGAGACACAAAGCTGTTACCCACTAGTGAATGGAAAAAACTAGAACTCACTTCTAGGTCTACTCAACCCCACCCCACCTCCACTGCCAGCTGGGGGGCTACATACTAGGCTGTGGGATCCGAGGCATCTGGAGTCCTCTCCGTGATCAGCATAGGACCACCACAGTGGGAACAAGAGAAAGAATATAACAATCCTGTGGGCATCTGCCTTGACTTCTGAAGGCTGAAATCATGGTTGATGTAGGATGCCTCACCCTGTTGAGGCTTCTGAATACAGCAGAGTTTGTGTTCCCCATGTCTGTGGCAATGCTCACAGTACATCCTAAGCCAGCCTAAGTCAGCAGTTCAGGAAGCACACACAGGCAGGTGTGTCACCACGAGAGATCTTCATGCTGCCAAGGGTCAGTCAACATTGGAGCTTCTGACCCACAGCAAGGGGCAAAGCATCCAAAGCTATGCCAACTGGTAGGATCTGCCCATGGGACTAGCCTGAATTTCCAAGGAAATAGTCAGTACACAGTCCCAGAAATATACATAGGTCTTTCTGCACTTGGGCTCACCTGTGGTCCCCAGAGCTGCCTCTGAACCTCGTACTCCAGGTGAGCAGGTTCCTGGGCATCCTATGGGCCCCAGTACTCTGGGATATGACTGAGACACCAGGACTTATATGTCTTCCATCTGTCCTCTCCTACCAGGCTAGCTCCTGGGTGAGGACATTTTTGTGTTCCCCACTAGAAGCCATGAGGGAAAGCCAAGTCCCTGGGGTTCACTAATCTGCTTTCTCTGATGCTCAGGGAAAGTGCTTACAGGGAAATGGCAAAGGATGAGTCTGAGTCTAATCACAAGGCCCAGGAGTGGTCTAAGATTAGGCTCTGAGAGACATCGATGCCTAGTGCTCACCTTGTGGACACTGCCACCCATACCCAGCCGTCATAATATAGGGATTTAATACCTAAGAATCAGTAAGAATCCCTAAGAGCCAGGAAGGCACCTGGCCCAGCCATCCCAAGGAAGGGCAATGCCCAAGGGTCCAGCTGTCCCTTGCCTGTGATACGGGAGCACTGCCAAACTTTCCAGAGTCTGCTCAGCGTCCATCGCTGAAGGACATTGGTGTTTGGTTGTCACCGAGAGGCAGGTGGCCTCTATATACTGTGCTTTATGGGGTTCCTCTCTGTTATATAGGCAGGGAACTGGCAAGGCTTCAGGAACTCTGAACCCACCCAGAGGGAATTGGGTTTGGGGGTGGGGGATGCACAGAGAGAAGGAAACCCAAGACTGCCTAGGCCATGGATGGCAAAATCTTGTAAAAGTTCCTGAGGCAGCCCTGTGAGATGCCTGAAATGGGATCCACCAGTCTGAACTTGGCCACATAATACGGCTCTGTTTAGGAAGGGCAGGAGCACCCGGGCCCGAGCTGTCTTTCAAAGAGTGATAGTTACGGAAATTAGCGGCACAGAGATCTGCGCTCATCAGTCATCGGGAACCTTATTAACTGTCTTAGGCGAGACCAGAGTGGCTTGGCCTCCTGACTTCAGGGGCCTGGGAGAGGCCATACCCACCCTCTGCTTCCTCAAGAGGCCCCTGGAATACAGGGAACAGTTTTAATGTGCCACAATTGAGCCACGAGACAGGAGCAGGAAGAAAACTCAGCCCACACATTCACACTGGGGCAGCAATGATAAATATCGCATACGCAGACATGACCAGCTAGGCCCAGGCTGCCTCCCATTGCTTGCCCCTAACCTCCGACCTCCGACCTCTGACCCAGACAGTTCAGACATCCCACTTTCACCCTCTGGGCCTCAGATTTTCCATCCACACCATGAGCAACCCGACAGTGGGGTTGTTTGAACCTTTAAGGAGGCATTAGGAAAAGTACTTGACCTTTGAATAAAATCCAGTAACGGTCACTGTGTTATGATTATTCTGGCAGCCCCAACAGCAGAGGGTCATCCCAGGAGTCTATGAGCATGCTGGATCTCAGAACCGCACTTCCTCTCACCCTGCGTCTCCCCTTGAAGAGCCAGTCTGATCACTCGATAGTCAGTACTGACTATATTCTATAGTGCCCTGCCAGCCCTGGGTCAAGGCTATAGAACTCAACACAAACTGAGAGCTTCTTTCAAAAGGCTGTCCCCCAGATAGATGCTCGCCAAAGCATCACATAGA
The DNA here is from genome assembly GCA_019843965.1 of Rhynchomys soricoides. Taxonomy (NCBI): domain Eukaryota; kingdom Metazoa; phylum Chordata; class Mammalia; order Rodentia; family Muridae; genus Rhynchomys; species Rhynchomys soricoides. The sequence goes on along the minus strand of JADRCH010000171.1, from coordinate 1,090,175 downwards.
ACCCCAGAAATGTGTAGAGTTAATTTTGTACCAATTAAACCTTTAAAAATTGAAACCAAATGCTTGTCTCAGGCCCAGATCTTCTGCGTCTACAGTACTGTGAGGGTGGCTCTGTGCCATATCGAGCAAGGGATCCTTGCTTCGGTTTGGGACCCACTGGGATGGGCTCAGAGGACAAGCTCTGCTTCTAGCCTCTAGTCTCCAAAAATCTCCTTGAGGGGAGGTTAACAGACAATCTCCTACAGCCATAGACATAAGACTAGAAGTTCCCTAGAACCCCTTCTGGGCTTGTTCTCTATACAGGGGAAGCATCTTCCCATGGGTCCTGAGGCCTGCGCAACACCTGCCATCTCCAAGGCACCTATGTGTCCGCTGAATAAAGGAGAATCTCAGTGGGAAGGGCGCAGCCTCTTCAGAAGGATGATCTGGAGACTAAGGTCTTTTGGTCTTTTAGAGAGCCCTTGGCAGGATGTATGCCTTTCAAGGTGATACCAAGGACCTTGCACACATGACAGGTTTATTGAGGGGAAACATGTTGAGCAGTGTTGTCCAATGGCATTGCTGGAAGGAATCTGCCTGGCTGGATCCTGTCTTGTTACTCAACACTCACATTATTGCTCAGTGAAGCAGGAGGAGAGCAGGGGTGATAATGTGTGTGTTGGGGGGTGGGGGGGGTTGGCCTTCCCAAATCTGTTCATTTTTAGCCCCTGGAAATCAAAGTGGTGTCCGGCTCTGTCTGGTGGCCTTTGATCTTCTGCCCCCGCGTCTCCAGCTTGGGAGAAGCAGAGAGCATAAAAGATAACCACACTTGAGCAGGCTGTCCTCTGCCCTGGCAGCCCTAGTGCTGAAAAGAGTGCCCTTGACGGCTTTGTACCAACTTTCACCTTGACCACGCTGCCGAAGCAGACAAATACCGAGGGCGTCTAGGAGGACATGTGATCAGCCCACTCCCCTGAAGGAAAGGCCGGGTCTGCTGGGAGGGCAACTGCTGAGCTTCCTGTGAGGTGGATGTAGGAGTGACCCTGGGGGGCCCAAGGCACGTGCTGAGCATTCTCCAGTCACATACAGGCTAGGGGCCAGGAATGCAATCCTACTGCCAAACCTAGAAAACTATCTTATGTAGAGGGCTTTAAAACAGGACAGGTGAATTCTGGCTGCTAGAATTCTGGCTCTGTGGTCTTTTGCCCACCTTGGTTACGTTTTCCTAGGCAGGTGGGACTTTCCATAGCCCATACTTAGATTGGAATACAGGCTGCCTGAGCTCATCACAGGGTTATGAGCACATAAAATACAACCATCCCTTTTTGTAAAGATTTTATTTATACTTGTGTGCGTACGCACGTGTGTGTGTGTGCGTGTGTGTGTGCATGTGTGTGCGTATGTGTATGTGTTTTTGTATGTATATGTGTGTACACATACACGTGTGTGTATGTGTGTGTACATGTATGTGCATGTGTGTGTGTGTGTGTGTGTGTGTGTGTACCATGTACGTCCAGGTGCCCTCAGAGGCCAAAAGAAGGCATCAGATCCCCTGGAGCTGGATACTGGAAACCAAACTTGGGTTCTCATGAAGAACAGCAAGTGCTCTTAACTACAGAGCTGTCTCACCAACCCTCTGGCCTTCTTAGGAGTGCTGGTCCACACTAGTTAGAAAGGGACTGTACCAAACTCAGAACCACCCTAGAATTGAACAAGTGACCGTGACTCAAAGATATCATTGATTGAATAACTGCCACTCCGGGCAGAGAAGAAACTGCCCTCAGGGACGGTCTCATGTTCGGACAGATGAGACCCTGGGAGAACCATCCCCCATGAATAGCAAGGCAGGTCCCTTTGTCACTTGAGAAACAGTGCATACCATCAGATTCCCAGGAGGAAATTACCATAACAAGGCCAACACTTACATGAGTTTCTGAGGCTGAGCTCATCAGCACCCCAAGCCCTTCATTGGTCAGAATGAAGCCTTCAAACCAGCCATGGACACTGGTTTTGATACCGGTGTGTGGATAAGGGTGGTATTGCTCTCCTGGCCATGATTCATCCGTATGTGAACCAGGACAAGGCAGTAATAGGAAGGCAGATCGCCAGGGGCAAAGTTACGACGCAAACGTATCAGAGGCGGTGAACTCCGCGCCACGCTGTTAAATAGAATTCCATTACTGTTTCATAAATAGAGAGATTGAAGTGCCCGGGCCAGGAACGGATGATCAGGGGAGAGTACATGTTAGCTAAACTCGTGAATAGCATTGGTTTTTGAGTAAGTGGTTGTCTAGACTAATAGTTGGATATTTCATTGTTAAGAGCTTGTTGAACAGGATTTATGGCTGGATCCTGCATGGCTGTTGTACGGGATACTCAGCAGTTGCCGGGAGGTCGGGGATCGGTGGCGGTGCTTCTCCGCTCCGTCTCTAGTGATCTCCTCTGCATCTCCTGGCTAATGTTGGCCCTTATAGATGTGGTGAGTAGCTCCCACATATAGAGCAGTACCTGCTGGGCACTGCCCAGAGTGTCAGCATAGCTCCAGGCAGGTGCTCAAAGCTCATGCCTGTGGATACATGACAGCCATCAGGGGTTTGGTGACTCCACAAGTCACACCCTGTCACCACAAGACATCTCCTGCTTCTTCAGGGACCTGGTGCTCTGCTGGGTGTCCATTAGCACTTCAGAGGCTAGTGATGATGGCATCCAAACTGGGACTGGTGAAGGAGAGAATGTGGGGCAGAGATGCTGGCTGGGAAGGGCTCAGGTCACTGCCCATTCTAGACAGGGCATTCTAGACTTCTGGGTGGAGAGGGCTTCTCCCATCTTCTGATTCACTGATGTTTCTGAACACATCAAGAGATGCTCTGCCCTGACCTGTGATGTCCCTTTAAGCTTGGCTCTGGAAATCAGGTGGACAAGGACCACAGAAAGCTTGGGAATTTGAGTTGTTCCCAAATGACCAGGTCAGGATACAGTCTCACTGACATCAGTGGCTCTTATCCACTGGATTCCTATGTGATGCTTTTCCCCTACGTCCAGGTATAGAGTCCCCAGGCCAGCTGTAGTGAGCAAGGCCCAAGAGACTGGGGGAACCTGAGAAGCTATTCCTGTCCCTTGCCTCACCTCACAGGGCCTGTTGAATTAGAAGGAGCAACCATGGTTTTTCTCCCAGAATGCCCATAACAGACAGTGCCCAGCATGGGACAGTGGGAGCCCTTACACCAAAGAAGCCACGGGATAGTTGTTGAGGTTGTTTTGCCTTGATTCTTTTTTTTTTTTTTCAAAATAAAGCATTGGTCACATACACACATACATGCACACACACACAACACAATGCACATACACACATCACACATACATACACATATGCACACGCACACACACACATGCACATATATACACATGCATACACATGCACACACACATACACACACATGCACATATACACATCACACATTCATACACATATGCACATGCACACACACACATGCACATATATACACATGCATATACATGCACACACACATACACACACATGCACATACACACATCACACATTCATACACATATGCACATGCACACACACACATGCACATATATACACATGCATACACATGCGCGCACACACACACACACACACACACACACCAGCCACAACCCTGCCTGCTTTCAGAATGGTAGACTCGGGAGAGAATGTGGCATGAGGATTTTACCTGGCCCTGTGGTCCTTTCACCAAGACCTCATCCCACCTAGATGCTGCCAAAGACCACAGAAGGTTCTGGGATAGCTCACTCCATCCCTGCATCCCAGAGAGCCCAGAAGTTACTTATGTGGGAGACCTAAGTATCTCCATTCACAGAACAAGAATCTGCATCAGAGAGTCGTGTCAGTTACCCCAGCCCTGACCTCAGTTTCCCGTCTTCAAATGATGTTGGGAGTAGTCTGAGATCAGGCATGGCACTGTCCAAGAGTGGGAAGAGGATATTCCAAGACTAGCTCTGGAGGCAGTGTTGCTGACCCCTGCTGATCCCCGTGCACATCAGCACTCCATAACGGAATGGCCAAATTCTAGCACAGGTGTTCAGTCCCCACACCCATCAGTAGCTGGGAACGTGGGCCTTATGAACAAAGAGTCCTTTACAGTCAACTCTGGGCTGACGTCCGCCTACAGTCTGTGGTGCGGAACCTGTGCCGTGTCTGTGCTCATGCCCCCACCCCCCTCAGTGGCAGATGTCACTGACAGCTTCTAAAGCCGGTTCACCGCAGTTCGCCCACCTTCAGCTTTGTTTAGTCTGGGGGCAGCTCCGTGGATGGAGCTGGGTACTGGTCTCTTCCCTCCTCAAAATTCTCCCAGAATCCTCTGGGTGACGATATCACTCCCCCTGCAGGAGGATAAATTATTGCCAGAGCTGAGCCATTGCTGTCTTTCCTATGGAGAGAGTGGGCAGAGCTCTGCCTGGGGAGAAACTGAGATCTAACACCGCATGACTGAAGACAGTCATGGAGACGGTTACATATGGAGCGCAGAGATCCAGCTGCCACAGTCCTGAGCTTGGGATTCCCTGAAAGGGAGCTATGTTCAACCTTGGTTTGAACAGCCACTCACCTCCAAGTCCAGCAACCTCACTTGCTTACATTCATGGCAGAGAACCCATGAGAAACAGCTTCCAACCTGGTTGAGCAGCTCCAACTGTTGCTCATGGGCATGATCAGTTTTTCATCCACAGGGACAAGGAGCCCATTCCCCACATCGAGAAGATGTACTTGGAGTCTGGGTGGTTGTGGAGACTCGGCGTGTCTGCATAGTTTGCCCTGTTCCTTGGTGTAGTTCAGTGAACAGGAAGCACAGGTATGTCTGAACAGTCACCGGACAGAAGCCCAGCCGCTGTTTCCTCTAGAACATTGATCTCCATGCAAGGGTGGAGAAGAGTTCCAGCCACTACCTGTACAGAATCCACTGCAGAAATGAGCAGGCAGAGGGGGTATCCAGTGACTCAGTAGGTCTTTGTTGCTCTATGTATGGAGAAGAGGAGCCAAGAGGGAATGGGCAACATTTCCACTAGGACAGCCTGCCCCAAGGCTCAAGGGAAGCTCAGCATCACAGTTATCTGGGGAGGATGCTCATAGTGGCAAGGGCAGAGCCCCAAGTGAATGCCAGGCAGGCTGAGCCTCGTGTGTGGGCCAGAGCGAACAGCTGCAAGGGAGGTGGAGGAGTGAGAGAAACAAGCCGGGCTGGGAGGAAGCCAGCTTGTTTTCCAGGAGAGACATTTCGGGTATCACTGGTGGAATGACTTGAAATACAGCTGTGTACGGCATCACGTTGTGGTCTGCACCCCATCTGTGAGATGCAGTCACATCAGCTCGTCACAGGGCTGAAAGCCCCTGTTGTTCATCGACACCGTAACATTTGCCACGTCATGATGCAAGTGTGAACAGACCTATCCCTCTGTCCTTCCTCTTCAAGTGACGATCCTGCATGGCTGCGGCACTGACTCTTGTGTTTGTCATACTGTGGTGTCTGGCGTCACTTTAGAGTGCAGCCCTGCTCACAAGAGTGCCGTGAAGCGGTCAGCCATGCCACCCAGCAGCAGCCTCAGATCTTACGTCCCTTCATCTGTGTCTATTTCATTTAGAGCCTCATCTAAGAAGCTGCTAGAACTATTCAGATTATACTTTACTCAGCAGCATTTGCCCAGTGACAAAAGTTACTCCACATCTAACTTCCCAGATTCATCCCTACTGTGAAGCAACTGTTGGTTGGGGTGGACATAACTTTGGACTGACTTCCATGTTCCAACCGTCGATGTGGCATCATATGGGCTGCCTGCCCTACAGAGTTCCGTATCACAATGCCTCCGCTGTTCTTGGCCATCCTGGATTAGAGTGGAGTCTGCAGGAATGGTGGCCAACTGTTCTCTTGTTCATTCTGTCTCTCTCCAAGTGCCTGGTGGAATGAGGGTCCCGTTGAGCCCCATTCACATCAGGTGAGAGGTTTTTGAGCATTAGAAGAGACAAGAGAGCTGGAAGGAAGTTGTAGAAGTGTCAGACAGGAACAGAGATGAGATCTAAGCTTTCAGTATCCTGTTGAGCCCAGCCACCATCTAGAAGAACAGCCAGTTTGAAGAAACAGAGAATTGGGAAACACTGCCCAGAGGAAAGAAGAGAAGACTGGAATTCAGAGCCCTGTACTCCAGGGGAAATCCAGCCAGAAGCACAGGTAGGGTGTCAGATCTCTCACAGCTGGAGTTACAGGTCTTGGGAGCTGCCTATCATGGGTGCGTGGGATTGAACGTGGATCTTTTGGAAGAGTATTACAAGTAAAAAGGAAGCCATTTTAACTTCCGAGTCACGTCTCCAGCCCCCATGTCTCACATCTTGTGTGTCTTCTACCTTGCATCCAATCCTGTTGACACGCTAAAGTAGATCACCCTGCCTATTAAGTCAGAGGCAGGCTCTACAGATGGAAGCCTGCCCCATCTCTCACCTGATGGACCTCATTCCTTCAACATTACGCAGGGGTGTATGGGGAGGGACAGGGGAGACAGAACTTTGTCTCTGGGAACATGAGGGCTCTGTTTGCTTTGGGAACTTACCACCCAGAATGGCAGTAACACCTTGATTCCAGCTCTGTTTAGCTGAGAAAGCTTGTCAAGGGCCATGGTCTTGGACTCAACAAAGCTTTGCCAGACAAACGGACAAATGGGGAGTGTCTGACCACACCAGGGTCTGGGGTATGAGCTTTGGAGACAGAGAGTCTCCAAATCCAAGATGGAACTTGGGTCTGATATTCCAGAGACTCCTTACTGATCAAGCCCTGAGTATCTTTGGGTTTTTGGCTGCCCTGGGCAAATGCTGACTCTTCTGACCGTCCAGTTCATAGCACCAAAGGCTTCTCTAAGATTCAAGTGCAGGCCGTGTCCAGGGCTAAAAAGCATGGTATGGTTGGTGGTAAGATATCTCAGTGGGTAAAGGAGCCTGCTGCTGAGATATGCTCCTAATTCTGTCTCCAGGACCCACGGTGAAAGGAGAGAAACACTCCTGAAAGTTGTTCTTGGACCCCCATACACGTGTGGCATTACACACACACACACATACACACACACATACACACACATACACACATATGCACACACACGTGCACACACACATACACATATAAATACACACACACACGCACACACACACATACACATATAAATACACACACATACACACACACCCACATACACACACATACACATACATACACAAACAATCATATGCATATATACATACATACACATACACACACAAATACATAATACATCTACATGCACATACACATACATAGACACACTCACATACACACACATACACACATACACATATATACACATGCATTCATATGCACATATACACACATACATACACCTACACGCACACACACATACACACACGTATACATATACACACACATACACAAACACACATCTACTCATACGAACATACACACATACACATATACACATGCACACACACATATACACACTAATTAAGTTAAAGGAAAATATATTAGAGGGAAGACCATGTTTGTAACCAAAAAGCAACCAGGAAAGATGGACAGTGATAGGGTCTGCACTTTGCCAGAAGGTTGATGGTTATTCCTAAGCAAAGCCATTGTCATAAACTGGCCTCTGTGACCAACATCTGTTCCCTACATGCTCTGCATTGGAAGAATCATGCCAGGGTGTGGGATCCTCAGAAATGCCTGGGACTCCCTCCCCTTCAAGGCTCTGGAGGGAGTATGCCAGCCCTGCCCCTGGAGACCACAGACTTGGCTCCCAAAACACTGGAATGGTTCTGTTCCCACCTCTGTCTATTCCATATGTTCCTGTTTCACTACAGATCACTTCTATAAAGGCCCAAAATACTGAGCTGGTGAGTCTTGAAGTGTTGGTCCTAGGGGCAAAGATGGGGCTAGATTCCTGCAAGCTCTGGCTGCAGCATTGTCATCAATTGATCATTAAGCAGCCTTGCTCTCATGTGCAACTGTGCAAAGGCTCTGAAGCTAACCAGCACATAGACAGCACTTTGGGCATTATTTGGGAATCATAAATAAAAATAAACGGAGCCAGGCAGTGGTGGCGCACGCCTTTAATCCCAGCACTTGGGAGGCAGAGGCAGGCGGATTTCTGAGTTCGAGGCCAGCCTGGTCTACAGAGTGAGTTCCAGAACAGCCAGGGCTACACAGAGAAACCCTGTCTCAAAAAAGGGGGGAGGGCTAATTCATACACAAAGTCTAAGATTGGGGCTTCAGTCAGCTCAGATATATGTGTCTGTTACAGCAGCATAGGAACCTGAGTTTGATCCAGCAAAACCCACATTTTTAAAAAGCCAAGTGTGGTGGTAGCCCCAGTGCTAGTGAAGCCGAGCAAGGAGGATCCCTGGAGCTCATTGGCCAGTCAACCCAGACTATTGGCAAGTCCCAGGCCAATGAGAGACTGTCCCAAGACATCAAGAGTGTGGATGTAAACAGAACATGTAACAATTGCGCACGTTGGCTTTATTGAGACACAGTTAATGTGCTCTGACGTTGGCTTTATTGAGACACAGTTAATGTGCTCTGAAAGAGACCCTGGTGGAGCCAGGCTTTGTGTCACAGTGTTCAAGTGTCAACTTCATCTGAAGTCGGACATCCATTGCTCCCCACAAGGGACCCACACTCAAGAGCTATCAAGTTTATCATCCTCTGTCCGTGGATTAGCCGAGGCTAGACATTTCATATGGGAGGAGCCCTCTGTGACAGAGCCTTTCTTCACTTGGCGTGGTGCTTCCAAGTTCAGCCACTGCATCTGCCAGGTGCTTAGTTCAGGTCGAAGAGCATTTAGTGGCACAGACAGGCTACATACCCATGTTCCATTCAGCCATCCTTAGTCATTCAAGCCATCACCACTGAGGCAAATGTGAACCAGGCTGCCGTGTACACCTTGTAAAAGCTGCCATGTGGCCAGGTGTCTTCATTCCTGCTGGGTGCGTCCTTGGCAGTGGGTCTCGTGGGAACACTGGGTTTAACTTCTCAGGGAATGATTCCCAGGCTGTGTTCCATGGTGGCTGATCATTTGCCTCTCTGCAGCAGTGAGAGAGGGCTACAGTCCCCCCACCCCGTGTCTTTGCTGATACTTGGCGATATCCAACAGAGATGGTAGCCACTTGTGATGGTTCGTGTCCCTTGCTCAGTTTCTCCGTGCTGTTTTGTGAACAGAGGTCTGCAAAGGGCAGGAGGAGGGTCATCTTTTAGGCGTGTGGATGACAGGGACTCCCACCCAGGTGGCTGATGCCACATGTATAGAGCTGCACAATGTATGTACATGGTGGGGCAGAGAGGAGTGATTTCCTGTGGAAACCTTCCCCTGACAGATCATCTCAGTCGCTGAAACGGAGCCTGTGGTCCAGGATGGAGGCCTGCCCATTTGTAGGAAACAAAGAAACCTTTTATATCATCCAGGTACTACAGAGCCACTGGCTGGGACCCATGCTTGGGACGAAGGGTGTGACACGGAACCTCTAACTCTCAACACGGCTGTACCAGCCAGTCTTTGTACACAGATGGTGGTGTGGGTGGGGCCCCTAGGAACTGACCCGGTATCCCCGATAAAACTTACTGTCCTTTCCCTTCCCTGAGGGGTAAACAGGGCTCTGGACTTTTCTGTATACAGGGGGATGTATCCTAGCATACCCTACTGCCCCTGAGACTTCCTCCCCAGCCTAAGCTCCAAAGCCTAAGAGAGCTTTGGGAAATGGCCAGTCAGATGGTTCCTTCCCATCTCCCTGTCTCTGTGCTAGGCTTAAGCCTGGGTTCTTGGTGGGAAGTCCTAGCTAAACCAGGACGTGTCCTGTCCACCTCTGGAGTCCTGACCAGTTGATGAGCACTCCAGACTCAGCAGAGCCAGACGAGGTGATGGAGAGATGCAGGTTGCTGTCCCAACAACAGCAAACACTTAGGTCCACCCAGAGAGCATTTCTAATGAGGACCACCATGGGCGAGGTCTCCAAACCCCAAAAGAAGGACAAAATGACAGGAGATCCAAGAACTGCAAGACCCTGACACAGAGCCTCTGACACGGTCAGGATCCAGACAAGCATCCCTGGATACCTCACTCAGACACAGGATACCTCACTCAGTAGGCTGTTCAGTTCTTCCATATCTAGGGCCCCAGCAGGGGCAACCACCGAGCTCTACAACTCTCTGTGTTGGTAGATCTGCCTTTGTTCTGTTCTGGATTCCCACTCAGGAGCTTTCTTGTTCAGAGTCTCTATCAGCCAGCAAAGTCTGGCTGAGGTGTGGGAGAGTGGAGGTAGCCAGTCAGTGAGTTCCTTTGTAGTCAGATTGCCAGAGCAGCAGAAAGGGTGACCCTTCAGATATCAGGCAGCCCACGAACCCAGGAAGAAGTGCTAAGTGAGAAGAGGGGGAGGAGAGGAAAGGCAGGACCAGGACTTGTAGACTATGCCTGCTTGGGGGCCACCCGTGGTAGATGTGTAAGACTCAGGAGGCAGACAACCTCGCCTGCAGGGACCTGCACCTGTAGCTCAAGGTGGGGAGCAGAGAACTTTCTGGAAGCTAAGATGAACCATCAACATTCCTGATCATCTGTTCATTCATTGCTTTATTCGCCCGTGATGGCAGATGCCTAGGCACTGGAGATACTGGCTTACCCTTCTCACCACGGTCACATACTTCTGGGTGCAGGTTGGTGATGTGAAAGTCAGTCAGGTTAGCACTGTTACCTCCCCTGACCCCATTCTCTGTCAGCACTCAGTGACTACTGTTCTCTCTGCTGTGGATTTGTTTCATCTGGGCATTTTAAACAGGGCCACAAGCTACATCAGATTTCTTCCATGTTTCCAAATCCATCCAGGGTATAGCCTATGTGACTGCTTCCTTCTCTTTAAAAAAACAAAAAACAAAAAAAACCAACAACAACAAAACACATGGTTTTGTACATATGAGGGTGTGCAACTGTACCTGGGTACTCAGAGACACATTCACATACGTGCACGCATAGACGACAGTCACTCTTGGGTGTCATTTCTCAGTGTCTGTCAGCGAGGTCTCTCACTTGATTGGAACTCCTTAAGCAGACTAAACTGACTGGCCAACAAACCTAGAACCTCCTGCTTCTGCCTCCCCTGCTAGGCTCACAGCTGTGCCACCACGGCCCCTTACATCTGAGGCCTCTGAGGTCAGTTGCTACAGACTGACCTCAGGTTCCTATGCTTTGTGATAGATAATTTACTGAGTCACCTCCCCAGCCCCTCATTTTTACTTGTGCAACTATATAGTATTCCAGGGTTGGATAAGCCTCTTCCTCGGTCCTTCTGGCTGTGTCCTCTCTACAGCTCTGATGCACCCAGCTGTTCCAAATATTCTCTTACACGTGTCTGTATAGGCATACGTTTTCCTTTCTTTTTTTTTTCTTTCCCCGAGACAGGGTTTCTCTGTGTAGCCCTGGCTGTTCTGGAACTCACTCTGTAGACCAGGCTGGCCTCGAACTCAGAAATCCGCCTGCCTCTGCCTCCCAAGTGCTGGGATTAAAGGCGTGCGCCACCACTGCCCTGCCTATTTTCCTTTCTTTTAGAGACATACCTAGGATAGAATTGTGAATCATGTGACAGCCTTTCCTGTGCTGGGTCAAGGTTCTATCCTTTCTCATAAGATGATCCCTGGATGACTGAGCTACAGACCAGCCCTTTGTGTGGCCACGGGCTATTCTCTACAGTGGCCATCCCATCAGCTCTGTGCAGGGCCCCCAGAATCTCCAACATTTGACTTCCTCCTGGCTGCATGGCAAAGCATCTTCTGGGCCTAACATGTCTCTGACAGATGCTTCTCATACATATAGTATCCGGGCTTCAGGCCAGTCTGGGTGTCTTCTTGGCTGCTTGACTATGACTACTCAGGGCTGCACCTGGAGGCCTCCTGCAGCCTTTGGAAGGGAGACTTGATGGGTTCTTGGTTTCCATGTCGGTGAAGAGTCTAAGATACTGGGATTATGTTTCCCCTTCCACAGTGCCTGTGTTCACAGGGCCGTATCAGTGATAAATTCACATTCTCAAAGGGTTTCCTGGGTATGTCTCCTTCTGTGCCCACCTCCTGTCCCCAGTGTTTCTAGATGGAGCTTGTGGTGGTTTGGCCCGTAGAGAGTGGTACCATTAGGAGGTGTGGCTTTGTTGGAGGAAGGAGGTGTGGCTTTGTTGGAGTAGGTGTGGCCTTG
>JADRCH010000171.1:1066471-1077931 GCA_019843965.1 Rhynchomys soricoides | reverse complement strand
TTGTTGGAGGAAGGAGGTGTGGCTTTGTTGGAGTAGGTGTGGCCTTGTTGGAGTGGGTGTGGCTTGTTGGAGGAAGGAGGTGTGGCTTTGTTGGAGGAAGTGCGTCACTGTGGGGGTGGGCTCTGAAAGTTCGGTTCTCCTGGCTGCAGTCAGATCAAGAGAACTCATATAGAACTCTCAGCTCCTCCTGCACCTTGCCTGCCTGGATGCTGCCATGCTTCCCACCATGATGAAAATGGACTGAACCTCTGAACCTTTAAGCCAGCCCCAATTAAATGTTGTCCTTAAAAGAGCTGCCTTGGTCATGGTGTCTGCTCATAGCAGTGGAAACCCTAAGACAGAGCTCAATGTACCCTGTGGTCAAGGCCCACCCCAAGAACATCACTACACTTGAACTTCCTGCCAGGTACCCCTGCCACCTGCTGCCAGCTCAGGAGGTGGCTTCTGCAGTGAGTCGGTCATCTTTGCTGACCCCAAACTGGTCCGTCTGACCTCAGATCTGACCCCTAGGCCATCTGTGTCTATGGCAAGAGCCACACAGCATGTAAAGATTTACCAATGTGTTGGAAAGATACTGTGGTTTTTCCATACCAATGCTACAGAAGGACAGGGCTGTTGTCACATGTCCAGTGCTCCCCAAGGTTCCCTTTACTGGCTCCAGTCTCTTCATAGCAGGCTCTCACCCTGCACCCAGCATGGCTTCTGCAGGAAATTCACTTTTCTAACTCAGAGGCAAATGTCTTTAAAAGACCAGCCCGCTAGCCCTGCCAGGCCCCATGAGGCACTGCAAAGCTGTGTTGGCTTGAGTCACAAGACCAGCATCAGAGCCACCATGGGTTACTATGTGCCATGTCCCTCCAGGGCCAGCATGTTCTATGCAAGGCTCAACTGCACAGACATAGGCCTGTGACTTTGAAGGTCAAGGCTGTGCTGTGCAGGGACAGGGAGTCCCTGTAGCAGCTGCTGATCTCAGAGGCCAAGCGGGGAAGGTTTGAGCTGAGCCCTCTGAGACCCGGATGCACCACACTAAGCATAGACTGTAAATCCCTAGAAGACCCCTTCTCCTCCCAGCACCCACACAGAGGCATGCTCACCCAGAGCAAGCCAGGTTTGCGAAGAGGAGCCCTCACTCCTCAGGTTGTCCGGTAGAGTCACATGTCTGTATTCGTCAGTGGATTTGGCTCTGGTCACACAGGGAGCAGGTGTTAGCATGCATCAGTATGCAGTCACAAGTGTGTCCTCTAGTCTGTGACTGTCCCATAGTGCAGGCAGTGTCCTGAGCTCTGTGAGCCTCAGTTTCCACATCTGTGAAATGGGTGTCAGCACAACAGTGATCCCCCACACACTTTTGGGCCTTGATGGTTCCCGGGTGATCCATGCAAAGTATACTGACAGGGAACTTGGCTGGAAGCCCATGGCAGCGTGCATATTCTCGGAAGTGAAGCCCCTATCACTCTCTCTCTAAAAAGACCCAGCTGTACCAGTATACACAGTCTGATGAGCCAGGTAGCAGGCAGTGTTTGGAGGACATTGGCTTCATGGATTTAGCTCCTGCTCCTTCCTCTCTGGCTCAGCCCAAATTATGGCATCATAGCTCACAGGACTCTGAAGTTGTCAGAGGTCCTTGTCAGGCCCCTTGTGTTGAGCTCAGAGTTGTTGGATACCAGATTCTCCAAGATCATGGCTCAGGTGGGCTAGGAGGCCCTCAAAACCCTTCTCACCCAAAGATAACAGTTGTTGCACATACCTGACCCGGCTCCTCCCTTTCCTCTTCTGCCCTCTGATGACCTCAGCTGAAAAGGTTGCAGAGAGGAATACCATATATGTGCATGTGTATACATGCATGAATGAGCATGTGTCTATGCATGCATGCGTGTGTTAACATGCACATGGATGTGTGCATGTGCATCTGTGATAAATAAAATTTGCACGTGTACACGAGTGTGCACATGTGAGGTTTTGTGCATGGATGCACTTGTACACATGTGAGAATATACACATGCATGTGTGTTCATACATGACCGTGTATATAAACATGCACCCATACACATGGTGCTTGTATGTGTCCTTTTGTATGAGAGAGCAGCTTGGTCTAAGCTGGCAGGGTGCAGGCAGTCCTCTGCTGAACCTGACACAGGACATTTTAACTTCAAGACGCCAGCTGTGTGTGGTTAGAATGAAGTGCTGAAGGGGTTAACGCCCCTGAGACTGGGGCTGAGTCCTGTTCTGAGACCAGGCCATCTCTCTGCTAATGCAAACCAGAGTCCTGCAACAATCACTCAGTGTTTCTACCACCATGTGAGGCGCTCTGCTGCTCTGCCTGGGGAGTGCGCAGAGAACCACGGTCACCCCTCACCTCCTTTCACTTCGGAAATGGACGTAGAAGCTAGAGACAGAAAGAAAGGAATTCTTGTTTTAGCTATCACATACATGCACTCTCTCCTTCCACCTTTGAAAGTTTTGGGAATCGAACTTAGGTTGCCAGACTTGTATGGCAAGCACCTCTCCTGGCTGAGCCCTCTCATCAGCCCACGAGACAAGGATTCATGGGTAGAATGATACCCCTTCCCTGAGTTCCTGGGAGCTGCCTCCTCGGGGCACCACCTTGTACTCTCCTGTGCCTACTGCTGCAGCATATGATCCTGGCTCCTGGGGAAACCTTTCCAGATACAGAATCTCAGGCCTGAGAGAAACCCAGGGCGGCTGCAGGGTTGGCTGGGAATAAGGGAGGGGAGGGGAAAGAAGGAGACCTTCAGGATTACAAGATGAGGACCAGGAGCTGCCTGTAGCATAGAGGAAGTTTCATAGCTTAGCTCAGTGGCTCCATCGTGACATACCATGAGTACTGATCCTAGTTTCCTGGCCCCTAGGACTGAACTGGGGCAGTGTGGACTTTCTATGGGGCTGTTCCATGCCAGAGTTGGCCTTGTCTACCTGGAGCTCTTGGCAAGTCGGTGCCACACCCGTGACGCTTGTTCCTGTGCCCAACTCTCTGCCAGATTATAAATCTAGGGAGGGACTTAGAGAAGATGACATCATAGTATTAAGGTCCTACAGCCTGATCACCAGGGCAGGTTATTCAAGGACAACCGTGCAGGACCGCAGACCAGGACAGGAGGCCTAAACCCTTCCTCTGCCCAGGTCCTATCTCTGGAGGCCATCTCCCCAGATTTTATCATCAACCCTGTCAGTATGTCCTTCTGGGGATGCCTCAGGAACCTGGGGCCAGCAGTCACAGTTACCGACTGACTGCTCCGCTGAAGTGGGGGCTTTCTGGGAAAACGCCCTTCACCCTTTTCCACGAAGCCCGGCTATAGGCAGAGCTTGGCTCTGGGGCTGAGATTTCAAACTCACACACATTCCTGTTTTTTTGGAGCATGTTCCAGACACACGTTTGTGTTGGCTGAGGCAGTATTTTCTTTTATTGCTGTTAGGAGATTCAACATTCTTCCAGAAATAACTTCTGAAAAGTGTGCTTGGATATGGAGCACGTGTGACCTTAGCATGCAAGCACATGGGCTTTTCAAGGTGTGAGTGCACACACGTGCACATAGCGCACACATCTGTGCCATGGCATGTGGGTTAAAAGGCAGTTCGTACAGCGGTCATGGGAAGATCGTGAGTTTGTCTATGAAGGACCAAGTTGGTGTTTCCCTGGGGTGAAACCCACATGGGCACTCGGGACTGTTCCTTCCTGAAGGAGCTGGTCGGTGGCAGGGCTCCTGCTGATGCTGTTAAAGTCTGTTCTGGTGGGTGGTGGTGAAGGAGGATGTGGTTTCTGCCGCCTCATCCACGAGCCTTCAGCCCACGGAGGGTTAGACATAAAAGGCGAGAATACTCGTTGAAAAGGAATTTAACCACTAGCTGTCTACGAAATGCTCCCGGGAGTTCCGCTTGGCTCTGGAGGGACCGGAGCTGATCCCCACACTCTGTCATGATTAGTCATCCCAAGGCCTGAGTCAGGGTGGGAAGCCTGGCAAGGTATGGGAGGAGCCAGGAGGATCTCAGGGGTGCAGAGACCAGCTCACACCTCTCAAAGCAGGCAGGACAGAGGGTCTCAGAGGTGCAAAGTCTGGCCCCTACCTCCCAAAGCAGGCAGAACAAGAAGCAAAACAGGGAGGAAGAAAAGATTAAAATGTGCACAGAAACTAGAAGCTGTCAACTCAGGCCTGTGACAGTCACACCCTTGGAGTCCTGCTGTGCAAGTACCCCACACTCTTCTGTGTGCCCCACCTGGGTAGGAGTCATCACCCAGGTCCTTGAGGGCCCACTGTGATCTCTGACCCAGGCAAACCCCAGCTGTGCCTGCACCCCTAGCATGCATGGGTTTTGTGAATGTGTGAAAGCATTAGCTGCCAGTTAGGACTGGAAGGCAGCCCAGAGGCCTCACCCCTCCAGCGGGAAAGCTCCTCATGCAGCCGAACTGGCTCTAGCTCGGCATCCCGACACAGGAAGCATTAATGGGAGTCAATGTGTATGCTGTTAGCACTCAGTCACGATTTATCGCCAACCGTGGGGGAAGCACAGGCTCGTGGCATAGACTCGCCCACTTGAAAATAAAACAAAATTGGTAAGTCACCCAGTGTCAGGAGGTGAGACCACTCTCCACAGTCCCTCTTCATAGTAAAACCAGAAACAGATGACAGATCCAAGCCACGTCACCTGGATCCAAGGAGAGAAGAAGACTGGGTCCAGGGTGGCCCTGGCAGTTCAAACTACCAGTATCTAAGGATGGTAACAGCCGTGTGTGGGACAGAAACTGGTAGGAGTGAGGCTGCATGGTGTGTCACTTCTGGTAGCTTTTCTCAACACACCACTGACAGGACTTCTTGTTAAATTGTCATGGAAATTTGGAGAGAGACAGAGAGGGTGGGATCTGACCAGAATAGGAGAGGAAGAAGAGATGGGGGGAGAGGGGAGAGATGAAACGAAAGGGAGGGGAGAGAGGAGGAAAGAAAAGAGAGGAGAGGTGGAGGGAAGGACTTAAGTCTCAGTTGAAGCAAGGTGGTTTTCCTGGGGCTGATTAGCTAGCCCGGTCACAAGAGAGATGCAGGTCAGGTGCAGGTCACCTGGGAGACCAGAAAAAGAGACTGATGTCACTTAGAACATCCTCCAGTCTCCCATTTCCCTTACTTGCATCCTGGAAGCCAGTTCCATGTGCCTGTGTTTGTCTCTGCCTACTTTACCCCTGCCTCACTGGTAAAGGCCAGTGGGCTTTGGGTCATCCCCCATCACTGACACCCCAGTCCCAGCTGCTTCTGAGAGCCCCTCCCCCCTCCTCGCCTCCTCTTCTCCCAAGTTCTTAGTTCTTTGATCTCCTGATTCAGGTTCAGTTGCTTCATTTTTCGAAATTACCAGCCTTGGGGGAGGATGCATTGGACCTGCAGCCTCCCTCAGTCTGGCAGACAGATGGGACAGGAAGCCAGGAGTTGACTTCAGCTTTCACCCCTCCCCATCTTGGATACATTATAACAGTAGCAGTTTTAAATGTCTCCATTGCTGGTTTACGATAAAGTGATTGTAACAACAGACACCCAGAGAAACCTGAGGATTAGCTATATCCTGAGAGAGGGAGATGAACTGCATAGCCACACCCTGCCAGTGGAAGGCCATCTAGACAAAAACCCACAGCCAGCTGAGCGTGTTCACCTTCTGTCTGTCTGTCTGTCTGTCTCCGTGTCTCTTTCCTTCTCCCTGCATCCCTTACCTTTCCAAGTTTCTAAAAGGTTCTTACAAGGCGAACCAGCCACAGTACCAATCAATCAAACTGCCAGGGATCCCGGTACAGGCTGGGATTTATATTCACGTTCCAGGAAGGGGTACATCCATCACCAAGGATGCTGCATCCATGGATTTGAACGCTGCTGCAGCAGCCAGGGTAGCAGAGGCAGAGGTAGGGTGGGACTGAGAGCCAGGAAGAACTTCTGCTGAAAGCTGTGTGTGGCAGGGAGACTCGGTGAGCTTCACTTTCCCTCTTTCTGTCAGAAGTAGGCCCAGCTAGTTGTTCTTTGTTAGACGTTTTTTAACGTGCCAAGAGAACATGGTGGCTGTCCCTGTCTGCCTGGAGAGGAGGAGGGCCCCAAACGCTTTTGTCTTTTGCATTTTTCGTCTTTTTACTTTACATGGAAACTGACAAGAAGTCTCCCGGTGAGGGAAAGCTGATCCACCGGAGCTGGTTTCAAAGGCTTCAATTGAGAGCATCCCCGGTGACTTCACTCTTAATCACGTTTTACTTTTCTAACCTTCCAAGCAGAGTCTCCCAGGTCTCCCAGGTCTCTCAAGTTTACATTGATTAGAGCAGGCCTCCAAGCACAGGCCGGGATCCATGGGGTGGGGGTGAGGAGATGCATCGGCCAGGCCAGTGGCTGTGGCTCTGCCTGCAGAGGTATCTGAGGGGTTGAATGTCATCTCAGGGGACAGTATCAGGCTTCCAGATTCCTTTCATCCATCAGATGAGAGAACAGTGGCAGCTCTCAGTGGGCTGGGGGCATCCTCCTGGAGGAGAGGGCTCGGGCCACACAGATAAAGAACAGTCTCTTCTCCAGGAGTCAGGCTGCACAGGGATCCTCTGTCCCTGCAGGCAGGCAGGCTGGAGGCTCCTTTCAGTTCTGATTAAAGTCACAGGTCCAGGGCCCCAGCAGAACTTCCCAGCAACAGTCTGGCCCCTTTCTCCAGTCTTTTCTCAGGTTGACCCCATGCCACCCACAGGGTGGGGGTGGGGGTCAGACAAGCTGGCCTCCTGAGTGCAGGGAGGTCCTTCCCCCCAGTCTGAAAGAGCTTTGGAATTCTTCAGGACTCCACTGCATGTTCATTGACTTCCAGGGAAGGCTCGTTGGATATTAAATGCCAATGACATGCCTTAAATACTGAGAGCAAGGAGCTGAGGAGATGGGGGTGGGGGTGGGGGTGGGTTTATTGTAGTCCATTGGCAGTGGCACCATGATCCAGCCAGGCCTGGGCTCTAGGCTCTCCATAGCTTTGTGCACAGTGATGTTGGCAATGTGGCTGGTGTGGAAATGTCTCTTATTTTCTTTCTTTCCTTCCTCAACCTCCCCTTCTGTGTATGTGTGTGCACACACATGCCAGCCTGTACACATGAGAGGAAGCCAAAGGCCAACCCCAGATGTCCTCTCTCAGGTGCTACTCATCTTGGTTTTCGAGGCCTGAAACCACAGGATCCACCTGTCACCATCTCCTTGATGATGAGATTACAAGTGTGTACCCCACGCCTGGCTTTTTATGTGAGTCCTGCAGCACTGAACTCAGGCCTTCATGCTTATAAGGCAAGCCCCTTACTCAAGTGAGCCCAGCCATAGACATCTCTTGCTTGCTGTTTGAGGTTAAGAGACATTTGCCACCTTGTCTTTCTGTTCCGATGACATAAATAGATGTCCTGTCTAGTAGACCTGAGAGAGATGACCGAGAAGAGATGGGGCCATGGACATTCCTAGCTGAGCTCTCACTGACCCTGCAGAAACCCTAGCTGAGAAGGACAGACACACGGGCATGTGATCTCTTGGGACCATTTCTTGTTGTGGCTCAGCAGCAGTTGATCCTGGCCCACATGTTCCATAGTAGTGAATGAGCTGTTTGAAGCCACCAGGTCTGGTGCCATCAGCCTGCCAAGAGCCTGCCGTTTGAGTACCCATGTTCAAGCAGAACCATTTGTGGGCTGGATCATTCCTGCTCCTTCCCCCCCAGCGACCACCTGGCCATTAGATATAGCTGTTTCTGGAAACCCTCTGAGGACAGGCATCAGGACCAACCTCTGATCTCCTGCCTCCACCACCCCTCCCTCCTCCTCCTCGGACACCCAGGAGCAATGAAGATGCACATTGCTTAGGAGATTATTTCCTTTATGAAGACCCCCCAAAAAAGTTTCCGAAAGTCAAATGACAGGCTGGTTAACTTTGTACCCCAACTCCAAAAAGATACATCTTCATCTTTGTAACGCGCTAGTTAGTGGTTACTGGCACATTACATTAACTAATTTGAGATCGAATTATCAAATTTGCTCATTGCTGCTAGCGCTAATTTGAAACCTTACAATAAAGACCGGTTTGAGGAACACATGAAAGGTCGCCACCCACAGCGGCCCCGAGCGGCCCGGAGCATCGCAGCGAGCGCGAAAAGGGTTCGGGGTAATTGCAGTCATGAGTCAGGCTTGATTGAAGAAAATTATACCCCGGTTTTTCACTGCAAGGTTTTTTTTTGTGTGGCTTTTCTTAAATTATGTGGTGAAACCCAATTATAAGGAAAGGAAGACACGGACCGGATTTTAATAACTGTATTAAGAGTGTCCTTGGAACTGCTTCCTGCTCTGTCTTGCCGGGTTCTTAACCAACGGCTCTCCTCTTTCTCTCAGACCCGTGCCTGCTTCTAAGACCTGGACACCATTGGATGGTTGGTTTTTAAGAAAATTATTATGTGGCTCCAACTCTTTCTTTTTTTCTTCCAGTGTTCTTTCCCCTTTTTTTCTTAATCTTTCACAACTTAAACCAGACAATGTGGGCAGATAAGACTCAGCACTTCACAGACACATAAAAGTAATTTTCCAACGTGGGGCCATTAGTTGTACAGTCACCAGACATACCTCCTTGGTCTTTGAACTGCCTCAAAAAACGCTGAATCCTAGTAACGGCATAACAAGGTAAAAGTAACAAAAAGTAGAATTATAAACCCTGAGTATCATCTAGTTGCTTAAGGCTCACCAAGAGAGAAGATGTCTCCCAGCTCATTGAAAAACAAGGAACAAGGGAAAATCACAAGCTATCAGGAGAGCTTAGCCCACTGCATCCTTGCCTGTCCCAGGAAAGATACAAAAGTGGGTAACTGTCTGTCTCTTTAGTGTTGCAGATGGCAGCAGACATGGCATGACATTTGGAGTGGCAGCCAGAAATGCCACCAGTGAGCCCACCAATTATGCTGGAGTGGTGTTGCCTGGTAGCCAGGCCCTCCAGTCCCTTTCAGGGATAGAGAAGCCTAGGGCAAGACCTTGATATGAACTAATATTCTGAATCTATTTTTTCCAGCATCGAGTGCTGAGACTTGAAGGGGAGGAGGGTGTGTTTTCTTTTGCCATCCTTGGGCACTGTGCCAGAGTTTAGCATTCTCTGGCTGGGAAGGGCTGGGCTACAGGAAGACTGCAGTTCAGACTGATGGGATTCTGCTTTGAGTAGAGCCTAAGGAGGAGTCTGAAGCCACCATTGACCAGGCTGTAGAGTCAGTGGAGCAGAAGGGTGAGATACTCTCAGGATGAAGTGGGGATGGGGTCAGCATACTGCTGGCTGGGCCCTGGATCCCAGTGGGAAAGAGGGAATGCAGGATCTGCATTTCTTATGAGGAACTCCCCACATCAAGGGCAAAATCAAGGTTAGCCCAAGTGTGCTGGTCCCCAGCTTGGAGTCTCTGCCTTCTTCCCCCACAGTACTGAAGCTGTCAGCCACAAGCAGGCACATGCATCTTTGTGGCTCACATTTGCAAAAAAGACAAAAGTCAAGCCAAGATCAGAGTCTCAGGTCAGAGTCATGAGACACCTGATCCTTTGAAGACACACTGCTGAGGACCCCAGGGCCAGACATTGTCCTGGTCAACCAGATATTGGCTACACATAGCAGGTCACTATGAAGAGAGAAGCCAGCAGAGCCACTCCTGAAGAAAGGACACTTAGAACCCATAGCCACGCCTAGAACATAGGGCTTGCCTAGAGACCTACTTTGTTTGCTTGGCTAGAGAACCAGGCAAAACATGCACCACTGCCCTCTACTGATCATTAACAGTATTGCAGCCCCACAATAAGGCAACCCGCATGTGCCAAATAACAAGACAAAGATTCTTTAAAATTTATTCTTTTTAAGTGATGTCCATGTGTGGGTATGTGCACATGGGTGCAGTACCAGTGGATGCCAGAAGAGGGCGCTGGAGAATTTGGAGCAGACATTGTATTCGCCATTGTAAGTCTCCCGATGTGGGCGGGGGCTGGGAAGCTAACTTGGGTCCTCTGCAAGAATGCTCCTTACTGCTGAGCCATCTCTCTACAGCCCAGACAAGGAATTTAAACTGAAAATCAATCACTGTCTGTTGAGACCAGACCTTATAGATCCCTGGGGATTTGCGTGTGAGACTCTGGGATTTGCAGTGGCAAATCATTC
Source organism: Rhynchomys soricoides (assembly GCA_019843965.1). Taxonomy (NCBI): domain Eukaryota; kingdom Metazoa; phylum Chordata; class Mammalia; order Rodentia; family Muridae; genus Rhynchomys; species Rhynchomys soricoides. The sequence continues at coordinate 1,067,780 of JADRCH010000171.1, read as the reverse complement.
CCTTCTTCCTCCCCTCCCCCACCCTTCCTTTTTTCTCTCTCTCTCCCTCCCCCCACCCCCAAGTGGGCATCTGCAAAGTTTTATGTGCTGAGGACTGCCTCAGAGGTGCAGAGACGGGAAACAGGTGACCAAAGAACCTGCAAACTGGCTAGGACTGGCCTTCTTGAACAGCAGGCCTTGTTTATCAGGTCACAGTTACTATCGTCCTCAAGGCCAAAGTCTGCATTGGTCCCCCTGACTCAGAGTAGGGAAAATAGAAAAATCAATAATGTACTTGTTTAAATGAAACCCTCACTCTTTTATGAAAGCCCCATGCCTTCCTGCTGAACCTGTCCCCTGGCACCGCACAAAGGTCCTCCTGAGATAAGACAGGGTTCTTTGATCTCCATCGATCCCCTCATGGAAGCAAGTCAGAGGCCCTGCACCCCGCCCAGCCACCAGCATGGCAGCAAGAGCTCCTGAGCTACACTATTCTGTCTGGGTTCCTTGAGACCAGAGAGAAGCTGGGTGAGGTCAGATCTTGGTAGACTGGGACCTGCTCCTGCTTCCTCCAGCCGGGTGGCACAGCTGAGCCAAACACCTGAGAGAGACACCTGCTTTGCTTTGTCTGCAGTGCACACTGTGTTAGCCTCGGAGAGGGACAAAGTCTGGACAAGAGTTTGTCCATTCTGCACACATGGGGAGCAGTTCAGAGCAGTTTGTACACCACCACACCCACGCAGAGGCACACAGAGACATATACTCATGCACACACACGCAAAAACAACAACAATCACACAAACACGAACACACACACCACCACCACCACCACACACATACACCACACACACACACCAACAACAACACTCACACACACACATTACCACCACCAATCCATAACAACAACACCCACACACCACCGACAACAACAACACACATACATCACACACACACACACACACACACACACACACACACACCCCACACGACAGCAGGAAGCTGAGAAGAGCACTTGATGTTCTCTGGAGGACTTGAGTTCAGTTCCCAGCACCCACACTGGGAAAGTCACTACCACCTGTACCTCCAGCTCCAGGAAATTTGACACCCTCATCTGGCCTCTATGGTCATTAACACTCATGCTGCAGACACACACACATAAATCAATGAAAATAATTTTTATTTTTTAAATGAAAGCAAAAAATTGGGGAAAGGGGGCAATTTGAAGTACATATCAAGGGAGCCATCACTCAGCTGAGCTGACCTCATGGGCAGCTATGTGCTATAAGTATACGTGTACGAGCGTGTGCATGCGTGTGTGTGTGTGTGTGTG
>JADRCH010000171.1:1024141-1061471 GCA_019843965.1 Rhynchomys soricoides | reverse complement strand
CCTCTCTCCCTCTCTCCCTCCTCCCTCTCTCCCTCCTTCCTCTCTCCCTCCTCCCTCTCTCCCTCCCTCTTTCCTCCCTCTCTCCCTCCCTCTTTCCTCCTTCTCTCCCTCCCTCTTTCCTCCCTCTCTCCCTCCCTCTTCCCTCCCTCTCTCCCTCTTTCCCTCCTCCCTCTCTCCCTCCTCCCTCTCTCCCTCCTCCCTCTCTCCCTTCTCCTTCTCTGCCTCCCTCCCTCCTTCCTTCTTTCCTCCTTCCTTTGTCTTTCCTTCCCTCACTCTTCCTTCCTTTCACCCCCCCCTCCTCCTCCCTCACACCCTGATAGAGTTTCTCTTGATAACTAAGCACCGGAACCAAGGCCCAGCATCCTGGTCCATGACTATAATTGCATGGCTGAGAGTCATGGGCTTGTTTCTTGATTAGACAATGTGCCCATCCCAGCATAAGCCCCCTGACCTGAGCATGGGGTCTGAGCATCGTCTGGATTTAGGTGGTGGGGCTGCCCCTCCCACTCACTCTGGCATGATAAAAGATGAGACCTCTAGAGCATGGCACACTGAGGCCACGGACAGGGAGGGTAGGTACTCCCAGAGGTGCCAAGACCACTGTCCTCACCACCAGTCTGGCATCCCCATCTCTAGACACCTGTGTTGATCAGAGGTGCCAGGGCCAAGCAGAGCAATGAGAGCCAGTGCCAAGAGCACATCCAGGTGCCCTCTGACAGTCCCTCTCCTGGGGTCTGTCGACAAAAGCAGGCTACTTTGTCTAGAGGCTGGGGACAGAGGTGTCCCCCCACCCCTGCACAGGCTACACTTGGCATCACTTAGGCACAATGTCTCCTCTGTTTCAGACAGACAAATTGCTCTTCACAGGAGTCAGCTTTCAGTCCTTCCAGGTGGGGCCTCTTCAGGTAACTGGCCTGTAAGGAACATGTGGACATGCTGAAGCGGCTGAGTGGCCCTCAGACCCCAAGCTAGTGGTAAGGCCACAGCCTGTACACAGAGCAGGGAAACCCCAACAGCACCATGGGTATCTGTACCTACATCTGATCTTTCTCCTTTTTGAGTTCTCACCTGACAAGGTGTCCCATGGAACCCCATGTTATAGCCCTCTGAACCCTTCAGAGACAAGATCTGAATCCAGGGATGCTGATCCGTGCTGGACCCTTGACAGGAGGAAACAAAACTGTGGCTGGTGGAGAAATACATGACTGTTCTTAACAGGGAAGCCTGGGGTTTCACTGGCAGATCTTGGCAGAGACACCCTGCTAGCCTGGCTTCCACTGCAGTATCTGGGTAGACACACCCTTGCTAGCCTGGGCTCCACTGGTAGCTTCTTAGCAGACACACTCCTGCTAGCCTGGGCTCCAGGGACAGCATGGCAGCAAACATACCCCTGATAGCCTGGTTTCCACTGGGAGCATCTCTGCAGACACACCCCTGCCTCCCTTTTTTCCCTAGACCATGCCCTCCATGCCCCCCCACTCCTTCCCCTCACCTCTCTCCAGTCATGCACTCAGAGTCATTGTTCAGTGACCTCTCCAACATTTAGGACCAACAGTGTGTGGCTGTGGCAGGTCCTGGATGGGGCTGCCATTCCAATGCTGTTATTTGACCAGGCACTGCACCATTTACTGGCAGACAGAGTATCAGCCGCTGCTCATGGCTGCTTCCCACTGACACTTGGGTGGCAAAGCTGAGCCTTTCTCAGAGGCTGAGGTCATAGTACCAGGGGAGGCAGCCAGGAGGGTGTGTGGTACCCAGAGTGGTACCCAGTGAGGGGACACTGAGCTTCCTGGACACTGGGATGTGGGGAAGTGCTCAGCCAGGTGAGGGGGCATAGCTAAGCCTGGAAGATTCCCCAAGGCACCCTGAGCTAGTTCCTGCTTGGGCTCTCAGCTGATTAAGTTGACCTTGGCAGGGATAATAGTGCTTCCTGGTCAAGGGCTGTCAGCCATAAAACTGCTAGTGCTTAGGGTCAAGTTCTGTCACAGGGAGATGTCTCATGCTGTGCAGTGTCTCTGCTGCCCACTAAATGACAGTGAGAACTGAAACTGTCCCCCTGAGTAGGTAACAAGTTCCTGGCTCTGTCAGCTGGCTTGCAGGGGGAATGGGGAAGCTGATATTGTCACTCCTCTGGCAGCTGGTTAGGAATGTGCAGATTCCCTCTTGTATCAAAGGCTTTGGTTTCTGCTGCTGGCCTAAGAGACAAAACCAAAACTGGCCACAGATAGCACAGACCTCTCTACAGGACAGGGAAGAGCCACTGCTGCACCCGAAGCATGTCTCCACAGACCTGGGAAAGAGCCTCTACCTTGAGAACCAGGCTCAGATATCAGAACACTAGAAGGGCCATAGAACACACAGCCAGGTGGGATCCTTGTTCATTGTCTAGCTCTTGGACCTCAGTGTTCTTGGTCAGGAAGAGAAGTGTAGTATACACCCACCCAGATTCTTGCTCAGAGTCTCAGGCTCAGGGTTCCCAGGGCCCACTCCCTAGCACTAGAGGACTTTGGGTCCTGTTTCTGTGACCTAGCAGGAGTCCTTTCTCCTTGATGTTGAAAGAGTTCTCCCTCCCTGAACCAGTTCTATCAAAAATAAGGAAGATCTTGCAGCCCCTCCACCATCCCTAGAAGCCAGCCCTCTTCCATGAAGGCCTCCAGATTGGCTGCCAAAAAGGGTAGGGCAGATATGGGGCAAACCATCCAGGGCTCAGCAACTCCAAGGTAATGTGAGACTTGGGGTATATTTCCTGGTGCTCAAAGCCCACACTGAATTGTGAGCCCCATTCCTGGGTTTACTTTTAGGTACCCTTAATCACATGACATCCTAGCATCATGTGGCCTGTGGCAGTGGGACCTGGAGGCTGGTCCCAGGTATGCTGGGTATGAGAGCCTGTAAAGACAGGTAAAGTCAGCGCCAGCAAAGGCCATGGGCCTGCCCTGGAGATTTTGATCTTATGGGCTCTGCATAGGAAGGTGTCAGCATTGGGCTTGTTTTCAGTGGTTGAAAGTGACCCTGGCTATAAGAAAATCAGCATTACAGCGGAAGAAAGCAGGGAGATCCAGAGAATTGGCCATTGCTAAAGCTTTGAAGACCCAGTATTGTAGCAGCCAGGACTCCACTAGGAACACTGTAAGCTTCTGGGCTGAGTTTGTCCAGCTGGGAAGAAGTGTACACAAGAGGTGAGCCAGGGGAAGAACCGAGATCCAGGAGGAGGTTTTGAGGTCTGGCCCTTTAAGAATGCAGCTCTGTGTTCAGGGGCCTCTGATTCATATCACAGGTGATAAAGGCAGAGCCTGTCCAGAGGGCTGTGAAATTTCTCGGCCAAGAGGGGTTAAGGATGCCTGGGAGACATCTGGCCACCCACTTCACCTTGGACTTGTCAACTCACACAGAAGCACTTAACCCTTGCCTGGCCAGAACTAAGCAACCAGGCTGAGTGTTGGCAAGAGTCTTGTGAATGCAGACCAGCAATCCTCAGACCCCTCCTGAGTTTCCTTCCTTGGACCTCAAACATGCTGGACCCCCAGCTCAGCTTCCAAGTTAATTCTGCCCTTTCCCTGACCCTCTCAGTGAAAGTGTAGGGCTGCTGAGCTTCAGGCTGGGGAAAGCAAACAGCTCCCCCTCCCCAAGGAGGGCGGTTTATAATCTCTTGTAAGTCCTGGGGCTGAGCCTAAAGGCAAAGGTAGAAAGACTCAAGGCCTTTCAGAGGGCTGTGAGCTTTCTCAGCCAAAAGAGGTTGGGGATGCCTCTAAGACATCTGGCCACCCACTTCACCTTAGAGTGAAGAGGTTGCACTTTGCTTTCAAGGCTTCCCCTGCACTGGGACTGTCTCACCTGTTGAAATGAGAGCTTCCCAGGGGGCGTGTGCATCTAGGGTCAGGGGTGCTGAGATAAAAGCCAGCCCTTTGTGTCTGGAGCATGGCTTTCAGTTCACAGGAAGTAGACCTGAATGCTGGAAATTGAAGCTACTCCATCAGATAAGGAGGGAGCTGAGCCCACACAACAGAGGGCACCTGCCCACCATGGGCTCCTGGGGGATAGCCTGGAACAGGTATTTCCCCAGGGAGAGGGCTCACTTCTGGGTGGGCTTGGATCTGCCTTGTGGGATGGGAGGGAGGGGGGAACTGTCGGTGTCCCAGGTTGCAGCTCCCTGCACTAGCTGGTGAGGCTGCATTCCATGGAGGCTCTGGAATTTGTAGGGGGCCATCCCGGCAAACCCCATACATATCAGAGCATACGGATTAATGGGCAGGACCATCTCCTCAGAGGGCAAGGCCTAGTGTAGAACTCAGTATCCAACGGAGGCACGAGTGGGGGTGGGCAGCCTGAATGGATAAGTGAACAAAGGGTGTGTGGGGTGTGTGTCCTCCACAGGCTGCAGAGAAGTAGCAGGGCCTTTATCTTCAACAAGCCGCCTGTTGGTAGCAGCAAGGACTTACAGCTTCCTGCAGCCAGATCTGCACCTCCTGGAGGATTCTGGGACTTCAGGGTCACTTGATGCAGATGTGATGGGTGATGAGTGACCGAGGCTGATGGGAGGGGTTGGCTGAGGTCTTGTAGAGAGAAGTACCTGTAGGTGCTCCAGGCAGGTGGGTCTTCCAGACAGGACCCCCGAGCCTGCTCCCTGCCCCGGGGACCTTCCCCATCAGCTCTGTTGAGAATATGTGTGGATTCCTGGACGCAAGAGCCATCGTGTGTGTGAGAATTGAGGCACAGTCCCCCTGCCCACATGAACCTGTTTTGGGGAGGAATGTAATTGTGGAAACTTCACATGAATGCTCGTGGAGACGGAGTGTCCCCATGGAAGCCATCCGTGTGCCTGCGGAAACCGTAATGTGATTCCGCCTCTTGTTGTGTACCCTTTTGGAGAAAATCACGAATTAATTGGTGCCAATTAGTCTTAATTGTTTCTCATACATTTCAATTAGGGAGCCTGTTGTTTCAGCAGGAGCTGGATTAGACAAGCCATCTTCTTGCTGCTAATCGCAGGGCAGGGGGGACCTTGGTGGAGGACGGCAAGAAGACAAGGCAAGGCTAGCCCCCCCCCCCCCCCGGCCTCCTGGACCTTGTGGCTCCCATTGCTTCTCAAAGCTTCTGTCTCCACGCTGGGGCAGAGGGACAGCCTGGGCTAGAGTCTCCTCATGTGAGAGGAGAGGGGTTCTGGACTTGTCTCAGCAATACTCACCTTGCCAAGTGAACGCCTCCACCCCCCCACCCCCCCACTGCCGCCACAGAAGTGCCCCGCCCCAGGGGACAGGAGAAGACAGCTGACAGGAAGGGGATCCCTGGGCTCTGGTTTTGTTTAGTATTTGTTTGTTTCTTTCTTTCTGTTCTAAACCAACTTCAGTGTCAAGGGTTTGCTTATTTTGGTAAATTGTGGCAAAATACATATGTTTAGCATTTAAGCCATTTAACACTCCCGTGGGGCTACGCAACCAGGCTCTCTCCTCTCCCCAGAAGCAACTCTAAAGCAACCTCTGCTTCTGCCTCTGCTCCCATCCCTGCCCTGTCCCCAGGCTTCTGTCCTCAGTTCTCTGTCTGGTTTACCTGGCCTGAGCATCTCACAGGAAGGGAAGCAAGCCGAGTGTGCCCTTTCACTTCTGACTTCTGTCCCTTGACATCCTGTTCTCAGGTGGGTCTTGCGGGTCGTGCCTTGAGTGTGGCTGGACCTTGCTTTGTTTCTAGCTCACACCTGCCGATGGGTGTGGAATCAGTTCCATCCCACGGAGACAGATGCTGCAGTACAAGGTATTTAAGTTACTGTCAAAACTGTCAGCCCTGTAGGGATGTATCTGAATCAAGCCATCAGCCACTGGGGCTGGCTGAGTGTGAGCATTTTGGGGAAGCAGAGATGGTGAGGAAAGCCTGGGGAGAGGTGGCCGTCTCTTTTCTCAGTCACAGGGACACACTTGAGGGGAAAGGAAGCTGATTTAGATATGGCAGAGTCAACAGGGACTCTCCATTGAGCAGGGATCTAGCTCAGGAAATCCTAAGTTTGAGCCCCAGAAGGCATGGGGCTCAAAACTGGAGCGACCAGATAAGGGGGAAAAAAGGCCTGCCCTCTGTGAGCACAACAGATTCCTTTCCCCAAGCATAAGCCTTCCAGCAGAGGCTTCTGGGAGCTTCTCTGAGATGTTATAGCCACTGGCCTGGAGCACACCTCAGTGAGAGCAACAAGTCTGGGCAGAGCCACAGCACCCATGTGTCCATTTCCTGTTGTCTGGTGGACACTGGCCATAGGGAAACCTTGACCTAAGGGCAGACAGAACTGCTGTGGCCCCGTGTGTGATGGAGCCTTTGAGAAACAGATACACTGAGCATCCCAGGAGAAACACTACCACCTGGAACTCAACCTGAACCACCCAGGGGTAGGGAAGTTTAGATGCAGGGATAGCTCCTGGTCCCCAATTTGTGTTGGGGACAGAGGTGTCCACGAGATAGGGCATGAGAGTTCACAAGGAACTGTTTTCCCTGAAACAGACTCTTCTTGGGTCATCTCCTAACTGAGTATAGCTGTGATTCTGGTCCTCAGACTCTGGCCACTGCAGAGGCTTTGAGTCCCTCTGGTTTGCCATCAGGAGATGACAGCTTACCAGCTCCTCTCCTGCTTGTTGGAGCATTCCATCCACTCATCTTATGGGGAAAGGAAACAAGACACAGAACAAGCCCAAGATACTGGCTGTTTTAGGAGTTAGAGGAGATAGGGCTATAGAATGCTGGGACTCTGTTCACTCAACAATCCCATAAAGACCTCTGTCTCTCCAGAGTCCCCCGAGTCTTCCTAGCTCCTCTCTGCTCTTCCCATCCATGGTGCCCACCATACGTTTCGAGGCTGGAGCTCCCAGACCTCTGCTTCAGTAACGTAGCATGATGTGAGCTTCTGGATTTAGTGGGAAGATAGGCCTCTGTCTGTAACCCCCAACCTTCCCCACCCTATAAGACTTTGCCCATACGAGTAGCAAAGCCATCTTATACAGCTCCAGCTATTACAACCAATGAGACACCCCTGGAGAGGAGGAGGTGATATGGAGACCCAGATACCCTGCCTGAGAAGATGCAGAACTCCCTGTTAGATCCCCTGCCAGACCCAAAAGAGGAACAGTGTGTGATGATGTCTACCTGCCAAGCCTTCTGAGCCCAGGAAGGTACCTTAGGGTGTTCCCACAGCAGAAAATGGGTGAGGGAACGGAATAAATCAGAGCAGGGGCATGGGACACAGGGAAATCCCTCCCCGTGGCATCAACAAAGAGCTCCTTCTTAGTCTGGTCTCAGGCAGCAGGTCGCATGTCCAAAGTGTGCTGAGCAAGATCCTAAAAGGAGCAGAGTTTGTTTATTTTAACTTCTGACTGGCCAATCCAAACAAATAAACAGAACTTCAAGCAGACAGAGTCAGGGGAGGATATCTGAAATCCGACCTCTGGCTGAGACTTAAAGAAAACACAGCCTTGGATTCAAACCTGCAAATGAACTTTCCGAAGGAAAGCATCCACTCCATTAGGAACCCACCCTTAGTCCATGCTCCTTCCTGCCTTCCAGAGAAGCCAGTGGCCTGTGAAGGGAGGGAGTCACTAGAGATGGCAAGCCAACCAAATAATGAGGCCTGAGACTTCTTGCCCAGGGTCTCAGGTTACTGGGGCCAGGCCTGAGCAGCAGACTGGGCAAGAGGACCTCCTGCTACTTCCTGTAAACTGCTCTTGCTCGCATCTCCAGAACTTGATGTTAGTATAGATCCTATAGCAAGCATACTGTGGTGTGTCTGTCCACACACACATGTAAGTGTCCACTGTGGGCAGAGGAGAGGGCTGGCAAAGGATCTGACTGACAGACCAAGCTCTTTTGGTTGGGCTTTAAGGCTTGCCAATATCCTGAGGCAAGTGTGAGTCTACATGTACAACATGGTCTGTGTATTTTCTGTACACATATATATGTCCCAAGTCTGGGTGATCAACTGGAAGCTTCTATGCTTGTTTGTGTGTATGCACATGTGGAGGTATGATTGAGGGTGGTATGTCACACACTTATGTGTTACTGTGTATTTATCCATGTGTGTGCACTCCTTCTGTGACAGTAGTCCAAGAGTAAGGCCTCTCAGTGTGGCCTGGCATCCCTGTGGCTGAGCCTCCTAGGTTCTGCCCAGTCAAAGGCTCCCATGAACAGCCATCTCTCTCAGCCTACAAGGCTGGAATCGGGGTATTTGGATTCTTGGGAGGACCCTGCTATACATTGTTGTCTTGGATCACCAAATCACCAAATGAGACCATTTTGTTTTTTATTTTATTTTTAATTGACACATATGGCACAGATTTATTTATTTATTTATTGAGACATGGTTTCTCTGTATAGCCCTGGCTGTCCTGGAGCTCACTCTGTAGACCAGGCTGGCCTCGAACTCAGAAACCCGCCTGCCTCTGCCTCTGCCTCCCGAGTGCTGGGATTAAAGGCGTGCACCACCACTGCCCGCCATGGCACAGATTTATGGGCTAGCATTTTGATATGACTTGTGATGACCAAGTCAGGTGACAAGGTCAGGTAACTAGCTTAGCCCCTCAGACACTGATGTTTCTTTGTGTTAAGACCTTTCTGTTTAGATACTTTGAAACACACAATTAGGTGTGTCAACTACCATTACACTGTTGCAAACAAGTGTCAGTCAGACATTCCTGTTTGTTTTCAATCTGCCACTTCTCCCCCACCCTTCCCCACTTCAGCAAGCACTATCAGAACTAAACAGAAGCTGGTTTTCGCTTCTATGTGTGAACAAAACAGGCAGTCTTTGTCTTTCTGTGCTTGGCTCACTTAACATTTGTTCTGTGCTAATCTATGTCCCTATGACCCTGCACAGAAAGGAACTTCATCTCTCTTTTTATTCCTTTTCTTTTCTTTCTTTCTTTTTGTTTGTTGTTGGTGTTTTGTTTTGTTTTTTTCCAGACAAGGTGGTTTCTTTGTAGCTCTAGTTGTCCTGGAACTTACTCTGTAGGCCAGGCTGGCCTCTCACTAACTGCCTCTGCCTCCTAAGTGCTGAGGTTAAAGGCGTGCCCGGCTAGAGCTTCATCTCTTTACTGTTAAATTGTGTTGTGTGAATTAATGTGGGCACATGTGCATGTATGTGCATGTGTCAATCAGAAATCCTCCTCAAGATGTCCTTCCTCAGGATGCTGTCCAGCTTGTTTTTTGAGAATAGGCTGCCCCTGTTTGCCTGGAACTCACGAGTCTCAGGAATCTGCCTGTCCCTGCCCCTGTTTGCCTGGAACTCATGAGTCTCAGGAATCTGCCTGTCCCTGCCTCTCTAGTACTGGTACCATGAGCACTTGCCACAGTGTCTGGCTCTTTTTATATAGGTTCTGGGACCAACCTCAGGTCCTCACACTTGCAAGTCACACACTTTACTATCTCCTCGGCCCCAAGCTGAATATTTTATTACGAACATCCCGATCTCTCCACTGATCCTTCAGTGGACACCTCCCTGATCTTATCACAGTTCTCAAGAGCAATGGTAAAACAGACACAGGCAGGCAAGTGCCTCTTTGATGTATGGATGTCAGTGCCTTTGAATGCGTGCCGGACTGTGAGACTGCTGGTCTGTAAGTAGTCCCAGTCTTACTATTTTGAGGGACCACCATGCTGTCTTCCATAATGGCTAAGCCACCTAAGCTCCCATCAGCAGGGTAAGTCCTCTCTTTGCACACCTTCAGCAATGTTTGCTAATATCTGACCTGTTGGTGATGGTCATTCCAAGTGGGGTGAGGCAATATCTCTGGGTGGCTTCGATTTGTACTTCCTGGATGTTGGTGACGTTGGGCACGTTTTACATACGTCTTGGCCACTTAGATATCTTCTTTCAAAAAAAAAAAAAAAAGTCTCTTCTGATCATTTACCCATCTTTGGATCCAGTTTCTGGGTTTTGCTGGGTTTGGGTTCTTATGTGTTCTGAGTATCACTTGATGGATGGAGTCTCTTCCACCCGACAAGCTTTCTTCGATCTGTTGCTTCCGTTGCTGTACAGATTCCTCTTTTAATTGGAGACGACCCTGTTCGTCATCTGTTGCCTATGCTTCTGGGGTCACACCTGAAGGCTTTCTAGGATTCGTTTTCAGCTCGTTGGTTGATTTTGGCCTCTGTGTTTTGACTTTATATCATTCCCCTTTATGAATCCGTTCTGACGTTTTCTTGGGGGAATCCCTCAGTTTTCTTTGGATTGTAAGATCTGTTCATTGCAACACCAAGGATTCTTCTGTGTTTTCTTCCAATACTTCTGCTCTTTTCAGTCTTGTGTTTAAGTCTGTGACCCATCGTGAATCGTTGTATAACTGATGCGAGATCAGAGTCTCCTCTGATAGTCCCTTCCCATAGCCATTTATAGAATAGCCTTGCCTCTCCAATCTTTGTCAAATATCAGGGTTTTTTTGTTTTTGTTTTTTTTTCCGAGACAGGGTTTCCCTGTGTAGCCCTGGCTGTCCTGGAACTCACTCTGTAGACCAGGCTGGCCTCAAACTCAGAAACCCACCTGCCTCTGCCTCCCAAGTGCTGGGATTAAAGGCGTGTGCCACCACTGCCTGGCTTCAAATATCAGTTTTCTATGGCTAGAAATGCAGTTCACTTGGTACAGTGCTTGTCTAGCATGCCTGGGGTGGATCCCTGGCACTACAAAAACTAGGTGTGGTGGATTGCATGCCTGTAATCCCAGCACTCCAGAGGTAGAGGCAGGAGGATCCAGAATTCAAAGTCATCCTCAGCTAGATAGCAAGAACAAGGCAAGCCCAAGATACGTGAGAACATAGAGCCTATGTTCAAATCAAACAAACCACCAAACAAAAAACAAAAACAACCCCTAAGTTGACTATAAAGATGTGCGTTTATTTCTGGATTTTCAACCTGTTTCATTAAACTCTGTTTATTCTTATATCAGTATGTTTGGGGTTTTAGTTTCTGAAGTGGGATTTGCAGTCAGGTACTGTGACAGATGCCTCCTGCCTTGTTCTCTTTGCTCAGGGTAGTTCTGGGTATTTGGGGGTCTTTATGGTTACCTTAGAATTTTAGGAGTGTTAATCCTATGTCTGTGACAAATGCATCAGTATTTTTTGGTAAGAATTGCACTGGTCCGTAGGCTGCCTTCGGCAGTGTGAACATTTAACATTGCTGATCTTTCTAATCCACAAACATCAGACATCTCTCTCTCTCTATCTCTGTGTGTGTGTGTGTGTGTGTGTCTCATTGGTGTTTTATAATTTTCTTTACATAGATATCTCACTTCCTCGATTAAATTTATTTCGGGGTATTTAGTTGTAGCCATTGCAAGTGGGATTTCCCTCTCGACTTGCATTTTAGCAGATTGTTACTGGTGTGTAGAAACACCACTGACCTTCATGTGCTGATTTTCTATCATGTGACTTTACTAAATTTATCAGCTCTAATGACTCTACTAATTTTTTTATTGGTTTTGATGCTTTTTGGGGGGCACCTCTAGGTTTCTTTGTAATAAAATCATAATGTGTGCAAGCAGGACTGTTTGACTCCTTGTTCCAGTTTGGATGGCCTTGCTTTTTTTAAACTTAACTGGCTCAGCTAGAACTTCCAGAATCATAGTTTCTATGTGACAGGTCCTCTTTGCCTGAGACAGCTAAGGGAGCCCAGCTGACATAGCAAGAAAGATTGCTTGGCTGGACTCCATTAGCCTGCTCAGAGGTGTGGGCACACTCCACGTAGGTCTCTTGCTTGCTCACTCCGCACTGACTTGGCCATGTGTAAACTCTCTGCAGTTTGCATCTTCTCTCTCAAGCCTGGGGATTCCAAGAGACAATGGAACACAGTTTCTCACCGATTTCCATCTCTGTCCCCATCACCCTGGCAACCTAGAACCCTACTCCCTGGAAAACATGCTGGAGCAAAAGAAAGGAGAAAACAAACATATATACCCTAGTCCCCTCACAAACTGACATGTGTGTGCACAGATATACATGCCTATGTGTGTACCCATGAAACATCCAACTTAGCGAGAGTTAATCTGCTAAGAAAATCAAACAGAGCTGAATTCTCTCTGGGGCTAAAGGTGGCTCTCTCCTCAGGGAGAGAGCAGGAAGCTGGCCTTAAAGGAGGAAAAGCAAGCTCAGCCAGCTGCCAGGAGGCAAGGGCTTCCTTCCACACATAGCCAGAAGTTCTCCTGACTCTAAGGACCTACAAGTGGACAGAGCAGAGCAGACCCCTGGATATTTAGCCCTCAGAGTCATCATAAACAAATACCTGAATCAGCAAATCAAGAATCAGGGACCCAGGAGATATTCCCTGCTCTCACCCAATTCCTGACTTAAGTTCTCTTTCAGAGTTGGAGAGTAGGCTGTCCCATCTATCCATCTGTCCACAGAGTTTCCTGGCTCTTTCTCCTGAAGACACAGACCAGTGCAGAAGAGGCAGCCTTGTTGAGGGAGGGGCATGCCCCTAGAGATGCCAAGGAGGTACTCAGAGCAGGAGGTGGTTGAGTGTCTCTAGAATTTACCTATGGATGCTTGCCTTCCACATTCAGCCTGATAGCCCAGGATCCAAAGCCACAAGTGCTGCCTGGTGAGTTATGAAAGCCTCTGGTACCCAGGAGTCAGGGCCATCAGACCAGAAGGACTCAGTGTAGATAGGGTGAGAATCCTCTCTAGACAGGGTTCACATACAAGCTGAGTCCTGTTTTCCTTGAGGCTATGGTATTTTGCCAAGCTGACTGTGACTGAGAGAGGTGAAAAGTCCAGAGGGAACAGTAGCCAAACCATTTCTCCCCCTGTTATGGGGCTGTGCCAGCCTCCCCAAACCTGGCATGTATCACCGACTCCTTTATGAGAATACCAGGAAGTCCCTGGCTGCTTACATGCAGGTCAAATAGAAGTGGTGTGGAGCCTTATCTCTTTGGGTAGAATTATGATTTCAAGGCTGTTAATGGGGAGCTTCTGAGCCCTCAGCTATGTAGGGGTATCCTGCTCTCTAACCCTATGGCACAGCTTCCTGAGCCACGTTTTATGGAATGTCACCTAGATGAAACGTAGCTTCCACTTGCTCTTTAAAGACAGAGCTGTGCCAGCCAGCCTTGCCATTCCCAGGTCCTGCCCAGGACAGGGTGGAGGTTAGCTTCAGCACATCAGTGATGGACAGGTGGATAGGCACCACTGACAGACTGACGGACAAAGGCCTGGAATTGTTCAGAGTGGAATGGGAAAGACATGAGTCTCCATCCAGTGACTCTCTGGTGGCATCTTGGGAGAAGCAGCATTTAGGAATAAACATTGAGAAAGCAAAAGAATCAAGGTTCCTTGGGCAGGAGGCCAGACAGAGCACGAGAGGCATGGCTGAGGGACTCCCACCTCCCGAGTGTCTCCTGCTAAGGCAGGGAGGACCAGTTGCAGAGAGGAGTCCAGAGCTCTATAGAAATATACAATGAACATAGTAGCAAATTCCCACCCTCCCTATACTCCTGCTCCATAAGTGAAAGGGGAGCCCTTATTTCAGAAAGGAGCAATCCACCTGCTGGAGGTAGGTGGTGGGAACAGCTAGCTCTGTCTCACAGGATGATGGGATTTGTGTGGGCCCCCTATTAGACAGGCTGGGGCCCTAGGGTCCTGGGACAATCTTCCCTCTCCAGGATTCTCTGTGAAACAGCTGTGGAATTTTGGCCCACAGTGATGCCCCATGCTTACCCAGGGTCAAGAAGTCCACCCTCTGGAATCCATTGTCCAGTGACCTTGTCAGTGGTGAATGACTCTATTTTTTTTTTTCCTGGTACTTGTGGGGGCCTATGTCTGGGTCGTAGAGCGTCTGGTAATATAGTTGAGTTCTTACTGAGGTTTCACCCACACTGTGTCCCAAGTTTCTACCTGCCTTCTCATAAGGCCAGGAGAAGGGTGCAGGTGACTGCCTCTCCTTCCCATTCCCTCCTAAAATGGTATTGGGGTAAGTGGTGACAGAGGAGGCACACACATACCTGATTGCCCTCCTAGGAGGCGGGCGGCACAATGCTGATCGACACCCGCAAGCCTGCTGTTCCTAGGGGGACCGTGTTATGGATCAGCGCATCTGAGGGCTCTGAAACACTCCCAGGGAAATAAAACAATTATTTTTGACAACCCACATCAATACCATCTACATTCCCCCACCCCCACCCCACAAATGTCGCCCCTCCCCCATCAAGGCTGCCTCTTCTGCACTGGCCTGTGTCTTCAGGAAATAGAGCCAGGAAACCCCATACTCCAATTGTGAGCTCCATTGATCTCATTGGGGGCCTGAAAATTCAACAGACAGCACAATGTTAAATTATTAACTAAATGTTTCCACTCGCCGGGGACATGCTTCATAAAGACCGACCAGAGGAACAACGGTCTACTTATGAAATTAACAGCTGGAGGGGTTGGCAGGATAGGGGGCAGAAGTCACTGCATGGCCAATGAAGACAGCACTGTGCCCCCCAACAAACGGAAGAAATGAGGCAAAGCTGAGCCTGGGGGAGCCGTGTTTCAGGAGAGGGGAGCTGGCTGAGCTCTGCCATGGCTGGGTATGAACCATGTGTCTGTTAGCTTCACATGAGAGCACCTTTCAGCAGGACAGTGGTGAGCGGAGTCTTCAGGTTGGCAAGTGGGACAGGTCCCACTGTGTACATGGTTAGCTATAGCCTCCGCCTGGCTAACAATGGATGGACACCCAGCAAGGACTAAGTCAACTGTCACATCGGGTGGTGTCTGGTAGGGTGTGACAAACCATTTTTCCTAGCAGGCTTCCCACCCCAGTTGACAGGTGGGATCTCAAAGATGTTGGTCAGTCCAGCCAAGCCACATGCTGGAGATACAGACCAGGGCTGGAGTCTTGCGGGCAGTGCACAAGGCTGTTCCCTCTGGATCTTCCAGTAGAGAGGAGGCAGATGGCACAATGCTCAGTATTTGTGCCTGAGATGAGCAGTCAGAGGGCTTAGCAGACCAGGGTCAGTGAGTTGGGTCAGCTGGTGTGGCCTGCTATGGGGACCAGGTAACTGAGATGCCCAGTGTGTCAACACACATGCCTCAAACCAGAGACTAGTGCGGTGCTGGTCTTCGATCCTGCCAGCTTGCCAGGGACAAGGCATGGAGAAGCCATGACACAGCAGCCTCCGGAAAGGCAGCTCACCCCACCCCCACCCACCATGCTGCCCACAGCCTTTCTGTCAAACCCCCTCTCCCCCAGAGGCTGTCTTTTAGTCCCTTGCAGTCCATAGGTCCATTCCAAGTTCTTGGAGATCAAGAACATTGCCTAGGAAAATCTCACTCCCACTCCTAGATAAAGCCAAGACTTTTCGGGGGAAGTTCCCCATACCTGACCCCAAGGGAAGCCCCTGTGCAGGCAGGAGCAGCCAAGACCCCCACTATCTAGGGTTCTCAATGTATCGGCTCTCTGCCTGTGGGGAGGGCGGCAGGTTGGGTTGTGTGCCTAGGCTAGGTCTGTTGCAGCAATGTGGGCAACTCTGACTAAGAAAGGTACCTACTGAGAGAAACAAGTCAGAAGGCATTTCCACAGCTCTGGACTCTTGATAGCCCCCACGGGCAAATAGATAGCCACTGACCTGAGGTCCATTTCCTAGACGGGTCTCACCTGCCTCTGACCTTCACGCAGACGTCCATGGTCTTTGTACCAGCTATAATGATGTCTGTGGTCTGAGTTGGTGCTTGCATCCTGTTCAGAGTTGTAGAGCCCATCCTTGCTATGAACTAGCCACAAGCTGTTTAGTCAGCATCCCAGGAATGAAGATTCTGGGTTAGTTCCCATTTAGACTAAACATAAAGTTCCTATTATCTTTTTATGAACCTAAGCGGTTCATTGTGTGAGTTAGGAGTGATGTCGTTGAACATGGAAGGCAGGGTCATTCCCCAGCACCATGCTCCTTCAGAGTTCCAGTTGCTTCTGCCTTAGCAGACAGCCTGCGTTCCCCCTCATTTCAATGTCAACCTAGTGGGTATGATGTAACATCTCACGTAGGTTCTGTATGCATGTCCCTGGTGACTGATGAGCGACTGTGTGCTTACTACCCTCTGGTGTGACTGCTCTTGTGAAGTGTTTGTTCCAGGTTTTCATCCACTTTGTAATCTGGTTATTTGACTTTTACTAGTTGTTGTTGTTGTTGTTGTTGTTGTTGTTGTTGTTGTTGTTGTTATTATTATTATTATTATTATTATTATTATTATGTGTCACTATGTAGCTCTGACTAGCCTGGAACTCTTTATATAGACCTAGCTGGTCTTGAACTCATGGAGATCCACCTGTCTCTGCCTCCTGTGTACTGGGATTAAAGGCAAGAATCACCATGCCTGGATTTGGTTGATTCTTTTAAATCTTTATACAGTATAAATACAACTCCTTGGTAGCTCTCCATATTGCAATCATTTTCTCCTGGTTTTTTGAGACAGGGTTTCTCTGTGTAGCCCTGGCTGTCCTGGAACTCACTCTGTAGACCAGGCTGGCCTCAAACTCAGAGGTCCTCCTGCCTCTGCCTCCCGAGTGCTGGGATTCAAGCCTGTGGTTTGCTTTTTTATTTCCTTAACTGAGTCTTTTGATTAGTTGATGGTTTATTCTCTCTGGACTCGTTACTTTTTCAGCCAGTGTTTCTCCCTTTTGAAAGCATTCCTCTCCTCTGAAACTCCAGTTCCACATAACCCAGATAGAGGTCATGGGGGCTCTGCTCAGTTTGCCTCGGTATTTCCCGTACTGTGTAGCCAGGGTGACCCCAATGGACCTCTCCTGAGGGTCACTCTCATTTTATCTCCCATCTCCATCTTACTGTTTAAAAGCCTATTTGGGAACTTGCTGATTTCATGCAAGGTCCTATTCAGTTTTAGAATCAAATCTGTTTCTTAGTTGTTGTCTCTGCTGGCATTTTCAATGTGTTTTGTTTCTTTTTAAATTTTATTTAATTTAATTCGATTTTATGTGCGTTGGTGGGAAGGTGTCATATCCCTTGGAACAGCAGTTACAGACAGTTGTTAGCTGCCATGTGGGTGCTAGAAATTGAACCTGTGTCCTTTGGAAAAGCAGACAGTGCTCTTAACCATTGAACCATCCCTCCAGCCCCATGTTGTGTTTCTTATGGTCACCTTCTCCTTTAAGTTTTCTGATGTACTTAGAGTAATTACCTTCAACTGTGCTAATTCGAGTATCCAGGTTACTTGCATTGTCTCATATCCTACTGATTGAGGGTCAGACTTCCTGGGTTTAATTTTAAATATATGTATATATTTACTTACTTTTGTGCATTACATTGAATACACTGTAGATTCTGTGGTATTTCAATAAAGAACGTGGTTTTTCCCTCTAGTAGGCATTTTAATCCCCAGCTGCTCACCTTGACCTTGACAAAGCCAGGTTGTCGCCTGACTAGGGTGAGCCCTTGCTATCTTGTCCTTAGTCTTTGTCCTTGAGACATACCCTTCTGTGGCCATAAAAGAAAGTCAAAAAAGTTTTACCAAGCCCCTCTACACTGACAAGATTCCAAGTCCAAATTTCCCTACTTTTGCTATGGTGAGTGACCTCTGAACCTTTGGTCAGCATCTTCAATCTTCAAGGACTGTGCTCCCCTGAGCTTCTTGTAGTGTCATTTGTGGGGGTGATAGGAGCAAGGCCTGAATCTGAGGGTTTCCCAGACACACAGCAGGATCCCCTTTCTACGGCTTCCTCCTTTCCTGGATCTGTCTGTTTACGGATGTGGTACCATTTCCAGTCCTATCCTCAGGCAACTTCATCCCACAAGGTCCAGTTCTAGCTGGCCCGGCCCACTTCACAGAGAAAAGCCAAAAGGTAGCCCAGTTCTCTAATGCTCTTCCTTCTTTTAAGGGCCTTATTCTGCCTGCTTGAACCTGGCTTTCTTTCTCTAGTGCCTCCAACTCTCTTAAAAGTACTTGGTACACAGCATAGAATGATCTTTGTTGCTGGAGAGCAGATCCAACACGGGCTCTCCTGCCATCACCGAAACCCTGTCTCTTTATCTTACCACGTACAGAACATGCTAAGCCAATACAAATGTAGGTTTCCTATGTGTGCCCATTACATCATCCTCTCCACAGACCTGGAAGACAGACACCTTCTCATTTTACAGTTGGCAGTGATGAGGGTCACACTGGCCAGCTGCCCCATTGAAGAACCCTCAGCCAGCAAGAAAGGGCTTGGGCCATGGATCCTGCTATGCCACCCCTAGACTCCCAGCTCCTTCAGCTATTAATTCCAGGTGCACTGTGTGACAAGCCTCCCTCTGCCGACCCCCAGGTCCTCTCATACTGCCTCCTGAACCCTGAATTTTTCTTGGCATCCTTTTTGCTCCACCCAAGCCTGCTCAGTTCCCCCACCCCATCCTGAGCTCCAGGGAACCGACAAGAGACCCACAGAGGCCACGTGGCGGTGGTCCAGGGTCTCCACCACGCCGAGTAGTCTGAGGGGCTGCCTGTGGACAGCAGTATAAAAGGGGGCATTGAGGGGCGGACTCCAAGGAGACTCATTCTCCATCAGCACCCCACAATGTGGGCTTTGTGAGACCTGCCAGGGCTGAGCTGAGTGGGAACTTTCCCTTTTCTCCTAGGGAGAGATTATTTAATTTAAAAATAATCGAATGTGGAAAATGTTGGAGATGGAAACTGTTTATCAGTTTTCCTTTTCGGTTTCCCCCTTGGCTTCATTCGCCCCAGAGTGGCAGTGGCTTCGCCTCCCCCAGTGCGTCAGCAGAGGTGTTTATGCTCTGGTCACTGCGCGAAGCTATTGCCTGTAGCAGGGCCATTATGGCCAAGAGGGTCCCGAGTGAGGTGCTCAGGCTTGCTCCACGGTGGAGCTCTTGTAAGTCTGGCATTCTAGAGGTATGGTTGTCTCAAGGATACCATGTTACATATGGCATTCTAGAGGCTGTGGCTTCCCAAGGATACAATGTTTTCACCTTACTCTTGCCCCTGGCCTTCTTTTTCTTGTCGTTAACTATTCTGGTCTCTTGAAATACACCCCACCTTTAGATGATGTCTGTGGGATAGCCCAGCTCCCTCTGTCCTCACTAGACAATATCCACTACCCTCCAAACATGTGTGGTAGACGTGTCCCCTCACTGGGTGGCTCTGAAGCCTGACTGTATCCAGGTAGCACCCACTCACTAAGAAGTATAAGTTGGTGGATCCGTGGAACTCAGGGCTCCCTCTCACATACAACCATCTACGTCCCATCAATGCCCTGCCATATCTGTTAAGTGTCTAGAGAGACTGGGTGGTTGTTCAGTGTGTCTGTTGGCTCTCAAGACATCCTTGCTTCCAGTTTTTGTATGGCCTTATCACCACCCTAAGAAAGGAGGGTAGATGCTCAGCTTTAGTGTCAATTGACACAACCTGAAATCACCTGGAGAGAGCATCTCAGTGATGGATTGTCTACATTGGGTTGGCCTCTGAGCATATCTGTGAAGATGGTCTTAAGTTCATTGTTTTCATTAATATGAGAAGACTCAGTCCTCTGTGGGCAACACCATTCCCTAGGCAAGGGGTTCTGAACTATATGAATAGGGAGAGTGAGCTGAGCACAAGCAAGCAAGCAAGCAGTCTGGTATGGGTTTCTTTTTCGATGTGTGTGTAGCTGCTTCAAGCACCTACCATCTTGACTTCCCACAATAATGCACTGTAACTTAGAACTGTAAGCTAAAATAAACCCCCTACCCCCTAGTTTGCTTTTTGTGGGCTATTCTATCCCTGTTTTCAATATCACAGAAATCAGGAAGGAGGTTAAGAATACAAAGGCATCTTCATTAGAGACTCAAGTTCTTGGTGCAGACCTTGGGGATGCTTCAGAACACCGTAAGCTGAGCATCTCAGCTGGAGACCCATCCAGTTTCTTAAGGAAGACAGAGAGGTCTCTGTTATAGAGGCCCCTAACCTGAGGCACTGG
The DNA here is from genome assembly GCA_019843965.1 of Rhynchomys soricoides. Classification (NCBI taxonomy): domain Eukaryota; kingdom Metazoa; phylum Chordata; class Mammalia; order Rodentia; family Muridae; genus Rhynchomys; species Rhynchomys soricoides. Next base: position 1,041,578 of record JADRCH010000171.1, on the reverse strand, counting down.
GAACAGGAGTTTGTAAAGGTATCAGGACTATGTTTCCTGGTTGCATGATGACTGTTTTGTGAATTTCTGCCCTGCACAGAAGCCTAGAGTAGAGCAAGAGCTTTCAGAGACATCAGCCCAATACCTGTGGGTAGATCTGGCCCTAAGATGGACCTGGAGTCTTTGTGTACTCTGACATCGACTTAAAAATTACTGAGGACCCTGCGTATGCCTGCCTACTGCCAGATTTACCCTGCCTTCCTGGACCTAAGTGGGGCTCTGCACACAGATAATCCAGTGTCTGGGCAGTGAGGACCACAGGGCCCAGACAGCAGCAGGTAGAGTTGTCTCCACCACTGAGCAGTGTCAGAGGAGTTCTGGACACTGGGCCCCTGAGATCTGATATAACCTGGCAATGCTGGGACTTGTAAGAATCCCCCCAGGCTAAAGAGCTAAACCCAAGCCTGTGCTCCCCAAAGTTGTCTCCATAACTGCTCCAATTCCTGGAGGACCCTGGGCTGGGCAAGGGAAGGGAAGCCAGAGCCTGGTCTTATGGTTAGAGAGACTCATTCCTTGTAGGTGTGGCATCTTGGCATTATGTCTAGTCATCCTTGGGGCCACTATTGAGCTCTGGGTCCCCATGGATACCTGAATGCTGAGGCTCTGTGGCAGTGGCTTCATCTGTTCAAGAAGAGACCAGAACCAGGCTGCCAGTCAGGCCACTGGACCTCTGGCAAGACCATAGGCTCCACTAGTGGCATGAAGCCTGGGAGCCAGAGCAGGGTGAGTCACCCTAGCTCCAGGTCTCTGGTGCAGCTCTAGCATGTCCAAGTGACTCTGTGTTGTTTTACTTGCTGTGCTATCACTCTCACTGCTATCATGCTGGGCCCGGAGCTAATTGGAGGCTATGATCCAGCCATAGCTTGGCCCCCTGGTCGGGTCACTTTTTAGTATTCTGTGTGATGCCCTGAGACAAGCAGAAAGTAAAAAGAGAAATGGGGAGGGGAGAGAGACTATTCAGCACCATCCCCAAAACACACAGCCAAGGACACTGGGACAAAGGACGGTCTTCATTCAGACCAGTGGGCATGGCTTCTGCTGCTCACAAAGGACGCTTAAATGTTCAGAGCAGTGGGAGGGACCCCCATTTTGAGTACTGCTCAAAGACACCCTCCTCTGCTGGCCTCCAACAGAGAGGACAGACAGAACAGGCTGCCCTAGAGCCTTTGAACTCATGAAGCCCCATTTGGAAGGTGACCTTGAATGTCAGGTGCTACTGAGCCCTGTCCTGGCTCCTGATACCAGCCATTCAGCTCTTCCCAGGATGGCCTGGCTTCCCCTCCTCCCACTAGGCCAGCCTCTCCCACTGTGCTCCCACAAGCTGGTGCTCTGAGCCCGCCCCCTATCGGCAGCTGGCTATTTCCCTGCTCAGTCCCTTCAAAGATCTTGATTTGGGGCATATGATAGCTAGAGATGATGAGCCCACGATACAATGTCCGTGAATAATCACTGCAATGATTATTGGGTTATAGGAGCCAGAAATCAATGTGTTGCTGTAGAATTTCACCAGCAAGAAATCACACTGGCTCCCGCTGCCCCTCCCCCACTGTGTCAACACCTGCCGGCCTGGCTGTCTGGACCCAGCATTCCTGGGCCTGCTCCCTGGCTCCCACAAGGGTCCGCACCCAAAAGAGATAAGATAGAGCCCGTGTTGGGGAGGAGGTGTGGACGAGGCTGCACCAGCTTGGCCTGCTGTGAGTGATAAAAGGGGCTTTGGAAAGGTGCTGACGTGGCCACCGTGCTTAATGAGGTCATCGCCAAAGCTACTGCCCTGGTAACCTGGAGGTCAGATTCCCAAAGTGACAGCCACGGGAAGTGGGGCCATCTGCCACTGCCTGTCAACACCCAGCACCCCATCACAGCAGCCAGCTCCAATGCCTGCAGGGGCTGGGCTCCAGACTCATTTCAGGGCTGTCATCTTAAGCCCTGGGGCATCCTGAGAAAGCTGAAAAGGCCTTGGGACTCTGTACTGGTCGAGAGGAAGGGCAGCTGTTGGTGGGGAGGGGGAACTAGGGCCCCTTGTCAAAGCCAGCCTCGGGCAGTACCTTCTCTGGCTCCCTCCCACTCAGGTTTCAGCTTTGAGGGTTTTTGAGGCTTCTTAGCTGAGGTTCCTGGAGGGACCAGTACTGCCCTAAGCATTCCAGGAGGCCTGGGCTCTGCCCTCCACCATATTGGCTTGAAGGCCTAGTGTGTGACCGTAGCTTACTCAGGCAACTGCAAGAGGCTTCCCAACAGGGCAGAAGAATGCCGTCAGATGGCTGGACCAGACTGAACTAGGTGTCTGACTTTGAGCAGAGAGTAGAGGAGAAAAATTTGAGAGTAAAAGGAGGCCAGGCGCTGCTCCCAGCAGCTTTCCTATGGCTCCCTGCTGGGTTACTGTTTTTGCAGCCAGGCTTCATGGTAGGTCAGGGCCCCACCTGGGGATAGTCCAATCCAGGTGTAATGTGTGTTAAAGTCCCCAGGGGGCAGTATGGCCTCCTGGGACCTGGGCTTCTCCAACTACAGACTTGCATATCTGATATCCTGCACATCAGATCTTTACATTACGATTCATAACCATCGCAAAATTACAGTTATGAAGTCGCAATGATTTCATGGAGCACAACAACAGATGGAACTGTATTAAAGGGTTGTAGCCTTAGGAAGGTTGAGAACCACTGCAGTAGTTACCACTGGGGTGAATCCCAGCCAGGACGGGAGGGAGTGCCTAGGGGAGCCTGGGTCTCCAGGCAGCCTCACCTAGGAACAGCTGAAGGCAGAGTCTTTTCAGAATACTGCTTTCCAGAGGTCTGGGTTACCTCCTTCCTCCTTCCCTCCCTCCCAGGATAAAAATCATCTGTGAATACATACCATGTTCATTCTTTTGTGACTGCGTTACCTGGCTCAGAATGATGTTTTCAAGATCCATCCATTTGTCTACGAATTTCATGAAGTCATTGTTTTTAATAGCTGAGTAGTATTCCATTGTGTAAATGTACCACATTTTCTGTATCCATTCCTCTGTGGAGGGACATCTGGGTTGTTTCCAGCTTCTGGCTATTATAAATATGGCTGCCATGAACATAGTGGAGCATGTGTTTTTATTACATGTTGGAGCATCTTCTGGGTATATGCCCAGGAGTGGAATAGCTGGGTCCTCAGGTAGTATTATGTCCAATTTTCTGAGGGTCCGCCAAACTGATTTCCAGAGAGGTTGTATCAATTTGCATTCCCACCAGCAATGGAGGAGTGTGCCTCTTTCTCCATATCCTCTCCAACATCTGCTGTCACCTGAGTTTTTGATCTTAGCCATTCTGACTGATGTGAGATGGAATCTCAGGGTTGTTTTGATTTGCATTTCCCTGATGACTAAGGATGTTGAACATTTCTTTAGGTGCTTCTCGGCCATTCGAGTTTCCTCAGTTGAGAATTCTCTGTTTAGCTCACTTCCCCATTTTTTGATAGGGTTATTTGTATCTCTGGAGTCTAGCTTCTTGAGTTCTTTGTATACCTTGGATATTAGCCCTCTATCAGATGTAGGATTGGTAAAGATCTTTTCCCAATCTGTAGGTTGCCGTTTTTCCCTAAGTACAGTGTCCTTTGCCTTACAGAAGCTTTGTAATTTTATGAGGTCCCATCTGTCAATTCTTGACCTTAGAGCACAAGCCATTGGTGTTCTGTTCAAGAACATTTCCCCTGTGCCCAAGTGTTCAAGACTCTTTCTCTTCTATTAGAACATGGTATGTACTCACTGTTAAGTGGTTATTAGCCTAAAAGTTTGAAATACCCAAGAGTCACTTTGCAGGAACAGTAGTACTGAGTACGAGGTCCCAGATGGAAGGCTTGGAGAAAGGACTGAAGGAGCTGAGGGAGTGTGCAGCCCCAGGGAGGTAGCAACACTGGCAACTGGCCTGACCCCCCATACTTCTGGAGACTGATCCACCAACTAAAGAATACACATGGAGGGACACATAGTGCTGGCCACAAAGACTGCAGAGGAGGGTCTTGTTACCCGTCAGGGGGAGGAGAGGCCCTTGGGCCTGAGGGTGTTAGATCCCCCAGTATAGGAGACTGTCAAGGAGGGAAGACGAGAGTGGGTTGGGGGTGGGGTGGGGAGGTGGGTTGGAGAATATCCCCATAGAGGCAGGGGGAGGGCAGAGGGAATGGGGAGGTTCCAAAGGGGAGATCTGGAAAGGGGGAAACATTTGAAATGTAAATAAAATATGAAAAAAAATCATCTGTGAAACTTTTTTTTTTTTTTTTTGGTTTTCCGAGACAGGGTTTCTCTGTATAGCCCTGGCTGTCCTGGAACTCACTCTGTAGACCAGGCTGGCCTCGAACTCAGAAATCCACCTGCCTCTGCCTCCCGACTGCTGGGATTAAAGGCGTGCGCCACCACTGCCCAGCTCTGTGAAACTTCTTAATTTAGTATCTAGTTCTCTTTCTGGCCTCAATCTTTCTTTGAGCCAGAATAGGTAGGACACTTGTGGGGAGCGTGACCCCCCCCCCCGAGTCTTGCAGACCCACCCTGAAAGTCACTCACGGTAACTACTACTACTACTATTGTTGTTGTTGTTGTTGTTGTTGTTGTTGTTGTTATTATTATTATTATTATTATTATTATTATTATTATTATTATTATAATGTCTGGGAGAAAAAACAAGTCAGAAAATCATTTCCAAAAATAGACAGCAAAACTGTGGCATGACTGGTCGGTGGCACTCTGAGTTGGTGGCACTCTGAGTTGGGGCACAGGCTGGCCAGGCCAGCTCTGTGTTCTGGGAATGGCTATCAACCACTTGCAGACCAGGACCATTGGAGAACTTCGTGTAGCCTTCAGGCCTCCGAGTTCAGCCTTAGCAGAGGCACCTGCTACTCACAGGGGCCAACCAGGCCCCAGCCAGTGCTAGCTCACACCCCTAGACAGCCAGAGCTACTGGTAGGGCTTGGCTACAGAGTCACTCTGGCTTTTCTGAAGAGAAAGGACTCTACTTGGCACAGGTGTTCCAAAGACACCCTAGAGAGTTCTGAGCACTGTATGCCCATGGACTGCTGTGTTTGGGGAAGAAACTGTATAGCCCTCAAGAAGCAGGCCAGGGCTTCTGCAGGACCCCTGGTGATAACACAGAGGAAGGCATGTCAGGTTTAGAAGCAAGACTCCTCAAGGATGGTCAGTCTTAACCTTTGCTGGTCACTAGCTGTCTGATAACCACAGGCTTGGCATAAGTACCACAGACCAAACACTGTTCAGAAAGGCCAGGGAATTGGTAGGAAAATTCAGAGGTGCCCTGCTGACCTTAGACTAGTCTTTCCTAGCTCCATAGCTACAGTGAGGTCAGGACCCCTCCAGTCACCCTGGAAGCAGGAGCAAGGTTGGGCTAGTCTTCTGCCATAGGTCATTTGATGTCAAGTAGAGCTCCATCTGGCTCTGAGCCCGTCTTCCTGGTCTCCAGACTTCTTTGCACAGTTAAGTCTCAAAAGCCCTCATGGTTCCATAGAGCAGTCCTTGACAGAGAAGGACTCTGATGGTGTCTTCAATGGGAAGAAGGCCAGCCCAGCAGAACCACAGCTGCTTTGGGAATCATGTGCAGGCACCTGATTGCACCAACAATTCTGTATTTGATACCCCTGCCTCTCACTCTCTTGCCCCTCTCACCAAAATCCTCTACCCCTACCCTGAGCCCACTTACAAAGAGAGAGGGAGGGAGGGGGGAGAGAGAGAGAGAGACAGAGAAATACAGAGACAGAGAGAGAAAGAGAGACAAAGGAGAGAGACAGAGAGAGAGAGACAGAGAGAGAAAAGAGAGACGGAGACAGAATCAGAGAGAGAAAGAGAGAGGAAAACACTCATACCCAAACTAGGAGGGACCCTGTGTATGCGACTTGGTAAAAGCTGGGAGCAGAGAGGGTGAATGGATACACCCCAGACACACCACCCCAAATCAGGACTTCCCCAAAGATAAAGATGAACGCATGTACCACATCAAAGGTCGGGACACAGAGAATGACTCCACCAGATAGCAGATGAACCCAGCCGGCACTGGACAGACAGGACACTGGCATCCTTGGGTGGATGGCAAACCAGAGGCTGTCTCCACCGATATCCCTTGCTCGGGCTCCTGACCACCTCCCTCTTTGTTCCCTTGATGCCCTGGCTCCCCTTTGCCCCTGCCCACAGCTGATTTATTTCAGCCAGAGACGCCCACCCCTTTGCAAGACTTCCCACAGCAAAGTTGTGGTCTCTGGCTGCTGGCTGCAGTTTTTAATTGTTTTTCTCCCCTCTGCTGGCTCCCTCCTTGCTGCTTGCAGTGACTGGGGGGGAGGGGTCAGGGTTCCAGTAGCCTCTTGATTTGTTCCCTTCCCTTTAGCTTTTTTCTCCCTCCTTGCGGGCCCAGCCTCTGTGATTAAGCCTGGAGGCCGCCTGCTGGTTCTAATAGGCCCGCGGGCTTGACCATCTGATGAGAACCTCGCGGGCACAGCTTGTTCCCAAATGCTTGCGCTGGAATCTCCTGATGCACGGTATTAATCATCACTGTCAGGCCACTCAGGCCTAAACACATCCACCCAGTATAAAATTATACTAAACAGAAGAAAGAGGGGCCGTGATTGGCTACATATTGAAAACAGACATTAGACAGCCCCCACCTCCAGCTTGCCCACGCCCTCCTGATTTCAAATCCCCTACCAAGGCCTCTGCCCAGTTTAATGAACAATAGATGGCTCAGGGTGTTGATCTGGCCACACTTGTCACCCATCAAGTTCTGAGTCCTGTGCATCATGACAGAGGCAAGGAGGGAGTTTACCTCTGTAACCAGGGCCTGGGTGTCCACCTTGGGAGTCTCTTACCATGGTGCTATCCGGGCTCTTTAAAAGCATACTGAAGGCAGATGAATTCTGGACAAGGCTGAGGCCCCAAGGAGAGGGGAGGAACCAGTGAGGTGTGGAGCCCCAAGGCTTTATGAGGGATAGGTGAAGGTAGACAGAGATCACAAGGACTAGAAAGCTGGGCCTGACCCAGACTACCAGTGTCCAGAGCCCTAGGGGCTGGGATTTGGCTGCCCCAAGGGCAAGCACCTTCCTGTTCTCCAGCAAGCAAGGCTGCTCATAAAAGTTAACTATGTGTGAAATGCCTGGGGTTGGTAGAAAGGCATGAGATGGGCTGCCTGGGATGGCGGCTCCTCGCCTGCCAGATCCTGGCTCTGCTTCATAGCCTGCAGCCAAAGAACCTCAGGGCCAACAGGAAGAGGCTAGGGATGCTTTTGTCACACCTTGAAGATTGACGGAGCCCCCAGAAGGAGCCTTTCCGGGTAGCGGCTCAGAAGTCCTCTGCATTCACCTTGGTATCTCAAAATGATTTGTTGCAGAATCTAAGTGTGGCCTCTAGCAGGCACCAGAGTTCCCCTGGTTGTGTCCCTGCATCCTACATCATTGGCCAAGGTCCTTATCCACAGGGACTAGGCTGGGTCCCAGTGGGCCCAACCCTCCCGTGGGGAAGCTCTAATGCCACACTCCACCTGAGGTGACAGAGAACAAGATGACCTCAGCTGATGATGGGATTTCAGGCCATGCAGATAGTTCATGGTCTTTGAGGCCAGACTCCCTGACCTCACAGGCATCCTTGAGTCCTTCATACTGCCTGGATTGACTTCCCCCAAGATCACACTGAAGAGAATCCACCAGGGCCCAGAGAACAGGAACCACGTGACCGTGATGGCTCTATGACAGCCCAACTGTCTGCTTTACAATCCGTTAGATCAGCTGGATGGAGCAACATCTGTTCAGTGGTAGAAGAGGGAGGCTGCATTTGAACCCTCCCTGGAGAGCTGGGAGAGCATAAGGCAGAGCCCGTCTGGTCTCTTTTCCTGGCCTGTTGAAGCCAGACATGGTTATGCTCATGTACTCCCAGCACTTGGGAGGCAGAGGCAGGAAGATCAGAAACCATCCTTGGTGTCCTAATGAGTTGGTTTATGTGAGATCCTGATTCAAAAAACCAAAAAGCAGAACAGTAGCCATAAGTGTTTAGACATTACCTTCGACATCAGATACCTGCTGGTCTGGGTGTAGACCTGTGGTCCCTGGAGGCTTTGTGGGTGGATCAGTAAGCCAAGAAGTGGTGAAGCTACCGGTGGCCATTCGGGAGAAGAAACACTATCTTTACTTCAGGCAGCTGAGCTTCAGACACGGAGGACTTTGTTTTCAGCCAGTTTCTCTCACTGGGTGCTAAGGTGCCAGTCTTTGCCCAGGGACAAGGCTGGCAGTCTTTGCAGCCCTGAGCAGTGTCCCCAGGGCACTCAGTTCTGACCCTGTCAGATGTAGCATCCCTAACCTGAGACAGATGACTGGGCTAGGAAGAAGTCCGCGAGCTTGGTCATCTCTGCTGTCTACAGTCAACCCTGCACAGCCCTCCAGTTGGCCAGCCCACCCAGTGAGGAAACCTGACTCCTGTGCCACAGGGCTGTGTAATCCCTCCTGGGCCGTGAGCAAGGACTCTGTCATCTCAGGCCTGGCGAATCTCACCTGGGCCCTGGTCTGCCAACACCTGTGCTTGTTTAATGAAACACTTTCTTCAGAGACCTGCGGCAGCTGGACACATGTGGTATGGGAGCCATCTCCTAATGCCAACTAACCCATACCCAGCCTACCCAACAGCTCCATGCCTTGGCCTTGGCCAAGGGAAATGAAACACTATGGTTTTAACACAACTGAGAAATACAACTGAGGTGTCTGGACGGAGCCCTCCAAGTGCCTGTCATGCGCTCTCTCAGCATTGTCTCCACTGTAGCCTTCTCTCTCCCCTTCCTCCTCCTCTGGGGACCTAAGAAGCACAGTTGTGCTACACAGGACTCTGGCTAGGGCCTGGGGAACTGGCACAAACTGACTTCCTACTGTCCTTCCATGATAAACCTGCCACTTCTTGGTGCTCTTGACAGCTAGGAACGTAGGCTAAGAGATATTCTGCCTTCAAAGTGGTTAGTGTCTCCAACTAGGGCCATTGTGTCCCCACCAGTCCCCATTCCAACACTGGAAACATCTACTGATGGTTGTGGTTGTCACCAGTAGAGGTACTGATGGATAGAGCCTAGAGAACTTTATGGGCATTCTACAGGACAAGACCCCTTTATTGGAAAGCAACACAGACCCAGAAGTCCATGCAGTGAAGGTTGAAGTAAGGTCATCCTTCTCTGAAATATGTGTGTGTGTGTGTGTGGTTTGTATGTGGTGTGTGATGTGTGTGGTGTGTGTGTTCTCTGTGTGTGTGTGTGAGTATATTTGTCTATAGTGTGTGTCTGTGTGGTGTGTATATTGTGGTGTGGTGTATGTATGTGTTGTATGCATGTGTCTATGTGTCTTTGTGTGTCTGTGTGAGATGTGTGTGTATATGTGTAGTGTATGTGTGTGGTGTGTGAGTATGCTTTTGAAATGCAAGTTGCTTTCTAGCTACAGAGCATTGAGGGCTCAAAGACCTGTCATCCATTCCTTTGTCTTGGGTATCAAGGCTCAGGGCTCAGCCCTCCCTGACTTCCACATCAGACTCAGTGGGGATCCCCTGGGTCTCAGGCGGAGGCCAGTGTTCCAGGAAGAGGCCTGAGCAGCAGGATCCAGGGCCCCAGTCAGAAGCAGAGTGGACCCCAGCTTCCTGACATGAGACCCGTCCACACCATCTGCACCAAATCTCTTGGCAGTTACTGTGGAGCTCAGATTTCAGCCCCCCCTCCACCTGCCACCCTTGTTTATCCTCACTGGTGCTCACAGCTCCATCCTCAGCCTCCCTCAGAGACCTCCAGAGAACTGCTGGCAATCTTCACTTCTCTGCCCTGAGGAGAAGAACAGTGTCCTCTGTGTGGGTGTAAAGAACACATGAGACTTGTCTATCAGCAGCAACCTGAGCTCAGAGGCAGAGGACAAGCCATCAGACACAACGCCCTCACTCCAAAGTGATGTTTATGTAGCAGTTGGCATGGGATGAGGGCTGCAAACATGAGCACTCTTGGAAAGTGGATGCCATGTGCATGTGCATGTGTCCTGCCTTGGCGTAATCTAGGACAGTGTATATGCTTGGACTCATCGAAGCCTGCCCAGCCTGGAGACAGCAAAAAACTTGCCATGCAAGTATATGAGAATATGAATTCAGGTGTCTAGAACCAGTGTAAGAGCCAAGCAAGGTGGCATGAACCTATAATCCCAAGACTGGGAAGACAGGAGGGGCCTGGAGCCCACAAAGTAATCCAGTCGGTCCCAGATTCCAGTGAAAGACTCTGTTATACAAAAGGTGGAGAGGTGGCTTGTTTGTTAAGAGCATGTTCCTCGCTTGCAGAAGACCCCACGTTCTATTCCCAACACCCACATCTGATGGCTTTTAACTGCCTGTCACTCCAGCAGCAGGGGATCTGACACCCTCTTCTAGAGTCTGTGGGTACCTGAGCGTGTGTGTGTGTGTGTGTGTGTGTGTGTGTGTGTGTGTGCGCATGTGAAAGGAAGGAGGGAGGAACAGAGACAGACAGACAGACAGACAGACACTGCCTTGTAGGACAGGGTCCCCTTGGCTGTCTGGCTCACTGGCCCATTAGCCCCATGCAGCCTATTAGCAGACCACTGTCCTCGACACTAATTGTCACATGGTCAAAAGCTCTGGCAAATGAACCAAACACTTCTTTTATCTGTCATCTTGGACATGACGCCTTAATGGTGACCATATGTGCAGTGCTTATGTGTTACTGGTCAGGGACTTCAGGCCAGGAGATTCCTGCCTGGATGTGGTATAGATGATACTCACAGGAGAGAAAAATAGGTCCCCTCTGGAAATCCCAGATGGGGCCATACTGGCCTTTTGTGCTTGGAGGGCAGCTTACCTCTAGGTTATGTACAGTCCCTCTGTCAAGCAAGCCACAGGTTCTTGGCCAAAAATAGAGACCAAGAACTTTGTGTACCATGGTCCAAAGGAACCAAATTCAGTGAATTGTCTTGGATACCAGACTGTGCTAATGGGAACTTTAGCACAGGAGTTCACTGCTAGAGAGAGGTAGCCACTGCTGTGTGGTGGCCAAACCACCAGCTATCTCTACAACACCACATCGCAACTGGTCACTGAGCCAGGCACAGTTCTAATGCCTCCCTGGGTTCTCTGGGGACATGACCTCTAAATGGAATCTAGCAAGACCAGAGCTGTGCCAGGCAAAGCCATCGGGGCTGGGGTCTACTGCAGCTGTGGCATAGCAGGGTTGACAAGAAAAACCAGAGGAGTTGGAAGCTGCCTCAGCTTCTAGCTGAACTCCCTCCCAGGTCCCATTTGGAACCAGAGTGGAACCTCCCTGGAAAGTCACAAAAAACGGAGCCAGATGTGCAGTGCCGTCTTGAGGCAGGAAGGAGGGGCGGGCTGCTGGCTGGGGCCGTATGGCACTTTCATTTCTTCGGCAGAGCCACTTGTGTGTGATTGAGCGAAGACACGGTAGTAACAATGGCTGCAGTGTCTGCAGAACAGAGTTCTATTGAGTGCCATGAAAGACTTTTTGAAGTGGGGGAACAGTTTGAAGACATGGCATTCCTCACCCCATGTTTTGACTCAGAGAGGCCAATGGACAGAGCCTTAGACGCCTCCAGAGAGGCGCTGGTCCACCTTTGAAGCATGCATCTGTTTTTGCTGCCCAGACTGGGGACTCCTTCCTTGGGCTTACTCCAGTGCCTGTGTTTCCCTGGCATCCCAGCACCAAGCGGGGTTAGAGAGGGGTCTCTGTGAAAGACCTACAGATGTCTGGATCCAGAGGCAGGTCCAGACACTCATTATCAGGAGTTTACCAGATGCCATAGCTGTGGGGTGCCATGTTCAGTGTATGGAAACCAAAAGCAAAGTACATTTGCCCAGCACAGACATCTACTCACTGGTAATCCTGAATCTCTGAACCCTCTCATGTGGATGAGGAACAAGTGTCCTAAGGCCTTTGAGAAGAGTCCAGGAATGAATAGGTTGGAGAGTAGACTTGTGACCACAGCAGGAGTGAGGGGTATCTTCTGCTGGCTTCATCCTGGGGTTGAGCAGAATTCAAGAAGGTGCTTGGGTTTTTGCCCCCACCAGGGCAGACTTTCCTCCCAGGAGTGTGCAGTGGCTTTGAACAGCCTCAGCTTAGTCTTTGTCTTTCTGTTAGCTCTGGGGACATGGCCCTTCTGTCTTCAAATGCCCCCACCTGGCATTTATTAAACTTGATTGAGAACTCTGAAAGAGGTAAAGTAACGGCAGGCAGCCTGTACACTCTTGCTCCCAAGGGGCCTCCCAGTGAGGTTAAAGAAGATATGGGATTGCACCCTGCTATGTAAAAAAAGCTGAAAAATCGAGATATCTCCTTACTGGCTGGGAAGGCTCATAGGAAGGAGGACAGAGTGTTGTTGAAATGGACCAGGATAGTCAGTGAATGGCAGCAAGGGAGTGAAGACACAGTATGGGCTTAGACAGCGATTAAGGGATGCGTATAGGGTCACTCTGGGGAAACCACACACACAAAAAGGGTTGAGAGAATCTCATCTCAGATTGCTAAAGCCATGGGGAGTTTGAGATGAATATACTCCTCTCCAAAGAGCAGGCATGGCTCTCCTCAGGTCTTCCTGGAAGCAGCTAACACAGATTCCAAAGGTGAAAAACATTGGCTCAGAGATGCCTCACCTTGAACCCTACACAAAGCAGATGGATACTCCTGGATCCAAATCCCCCCCACCATTGTAGAACTGTCTCTTAGTAGCTGCTCCAACCAACAAACAGTGGGGAGTGTCATTGTGGGACTGTCCGTTAATGCTGCCCCAACCAACAGTGGAGGGTGTCAAGGAGCACACGACCCAAGAGCTATCCCCTATGGCTGCACTCAGCTTCCAGGTCAGATGGAACTGCACCTCCACCGTGATGCCCATGTAAGCTAGGAGGCCATTGAGACCTACAGCCTCATCATGTCAAGCTGTCAGGTCACCTCTGGTCCACAAGGCTATGATGCAGACCTGGCTGGGAAAGTCCACGCAAAGACAGTCTTTTCTGTTCTGGGTCTGATGCAGTCTGGAGGAATCTAGGCAGCTATGACTTCAGAGTCTTCTACCCAGCCTGCACAGACCACTGCCTCCCAGTATTAAGGCTGTGTTTCCTAGGAGTCCCCAAAGGGTCATTCATAGATGAAACCTCCCTGGGAAGTCCCATAAACAGAGCCAGATGTGTGGTGTCATCTTGCAGCAGGAAGGAGGGGACTAGATGGGGCTATGAAGCAATTATCAGCCATGTCAGAGATGTCTGATTCACACTCGAGTTCATGAATATGAAATTTGGGGGGCCTTTTCCGTCTTCCATAAGGCTGCCTTTCAAATAAGCTTCCAGAAGACCACCACTGCTCAGGATTGGCCACAAAGCCACCTACCTTCTTGATGGTCTCTTTCCACAGTGATGATATTCACCCATGAGGAAAAGCCCATACACAGAGATGTTGGGACCAAACCCTTCAAAGGAAGGGAATGATGGATGAGTTAAATGGAAAGAAACCCTGCACAAAGCTGCAAGGATCACAGCAGCTCCACCTCTAGAGGAGCAATGGCTAATGCATTTGTCTCTGGAGGCAGAGGTCTAAAGGGCTTTAGACCGGCTCCTGCTGTGGCATTAGCCTGGACGGTCTGTATTAACATGTCTTTTCTGTGGAGTGCCGATGATCTCCAGCCACTGTTCTCTCTTACCTCATGTAGCCTTGTGGGGAGTAAGCCCATGAGATGCAAATAGAGGCTCCTACCAACCAGTCTGCTAGGCAGGTCAGGGTTCTCCAAGTTCTGGATAGGTTTCTGAAAGATGATGAAGCTAGATCACCAGATTTCTACCACTCACTGTCGTGTGGTAGTAAATGATATGTGCTAAAAAAAATTGATAATAGTAGCAAGAGACAGAGGGCTCAAGGCCCTTCCCCAGGGGAAGCTTTTCCCCTGGAAGAGGGCTGGGCTGTAGAACTGTGTTCGGGTGGGTTAATGGTTTGAGTTGGTCCTAGTTTTGCTACAAAGTAGACATCAATGTATCAACTTGTGATGCTTTTGCTACAAAGTAGACACAGTATCAACCTGTGCTGCAGCCTCACTTGAACCTCATAACATTTAAACACAAAAGTCCCAGGGCACAAGTAAAGCCTTTCTAAATCCTAAAGGGACACCCCATGGACATACCCTGATGCAGACTGCTTTCTGGACAAGTGGTATGTTGACTCCTCCATTTCAGCCATGCCTTACTGGGACCGCTGCCTAGGACCTCCCTCCCTTTCTCCCCTGCACACTCCATCCCCCTTTCCAACCCACCCTTCTCAAAGGCATATGGCCATTTGCAGCCAGACAACTACTTCCTCCCTATTCAGATGCCATGGATGACAGGTAGAACACAGTTGAGCCAGAACACAGTTTTAATTACCATAGCCTCCAGGATGACCAGAAGCCCGAAGCATGGGCACCTTTGTTTCCAGTTCCCAGGCAAGACATGCCCATTGCCTGCTGAAGAAATTGCATATGTGGAGCCTGATTATGTAGGATCCTATACTACCTCAGCCTAAGGAAGGCTTGTTCAGTGCTCTGGGAAATACCCAGGGAAGAAATGTACCAGGGATCCCCAAGCAGGCGTAGAAGAACTGGGTTTGGCTGAGCCAGGAAGCCACATGGCCTGTGAACAAAGGCACACACAGTAGTCAGAGCTGTAGGCTTGGTGAGTGTGTGTTTTGAGCTGATTTGTGTAGTCTCTGAGGGCTGGGCAGTGACAGGGGACTTCAGGGGTACTGGTTCATGGGCTTCATGCCTGCCTTTCTTTTAACCATTCAGCTGTGAGACCTTGAGCATCCACTGACCTCCTGTGGATGGGATGAAGGGTCAAGATCAGATGCTGTCCTGACTCTGGTTACAGATTACTGGGGAAAGGAAATGGGGTACACCAGTGTATATGGGAGGGGGGAGACGGTGGAGAGCAGTACTTCTTGGCTGATATGGGATCCACCTCTTATTCTTTCTCCTTGTGTGTGAGGCAGCTACCAGTACCCAAAGTCGTTACTTAGGACTGCTCTTGGACATAAAGCCACACACATAAAGTTTTGGGTAGTGAGGATCCCAAGAGGTCGTATCCCCTAAGTCAGAAAAGGAGAAGAGACATTGAAGCCATCTGCACCGGGCATCTGGGAGCCCCACAGTTGGGACTTGATGTTAGCCACAGAGGCATTGGGGCACAATGTCAACTGCCACCACACACAGAAGTCATAAATACATCCAAGTGGTCCCTGACCACGACCTTGTTCCAATCCTGCAGCAGTCAAGGGTGATTAATAGGAATTATCATTAGAGCTAATCAGAGCCATTCGAAGGGACTGGAGTGGAGGGAAATACCCTTGTGAAGATGCCAAGACCATTTTGAAGAGTTTTATCTGTGTGTATGTGCATGCTCAGGTATATGCATGCACACATGTGCAGCCCCTGGGGCAGGCTAGTAGGAGAGGGTCTGAGTAGCTGGGATGAGGTTTAAACATAGCTCTGTCTTGTTCAAGGAGTCCGATTATTATCCTGACCTGGTGCTTCTGTAGCCAGAGAACAGAGACTTCACACAGATCAGTGTGGCTGGAATGAATTCCCTCCTCCAACATCTGTGATTGCCTGGCAGCTGCATGGAGACTTCACAGGCTGGGCCAAAATTAGAACAGGGGCCAGGCTGGTGCCCTGGCAAGAGGGTGGCATCCTCTGGGAACTCCATTTTCTCTCTCCACCCCAGCCACAAGGCCTTGACCACTATCCATGGGTCAATCTCACTAGGAATGCCCTTTTCTCGTGGGCCACAGGAAGGTAGACGAGGCTGTACAGCAGCCTTCCTGGGCCAGTATGGCTTCTAGATACAAAGTGTCCTTGTATTGGGAATATCAATTCAGAAAGGGGCTAGTAGTAAGCTGAGAATATTTGGATAAACTTGACAGCCCCAAAGACTGAAAAAGCCCTTTTGTTCGCCACAAGAAGGCAGCCCTGCCACCCTGGGCTCCCTGGAGCCGCTCCAGAGAAAACCAAGTTGGAGGAGAAAAATGATTATGGTGTCATGAAAGATCTGTGCTCTGCACTTGGTGTTTATTATTGTTTATTTCTTTTTTTTTTTTTTTTCATTAAAATGTGTGGCTACCATCCTATTGCATAATACCAGGCTGCAACCATGCCTACAAACACCACAGCTCTGTCCACTGGGGTCTCCAATCACACAAAGCAAAGTATGTGGCATTCAGGGCCACGAGGGGGGCTGCATGTGGGTTTGTTTTGTTCAGCTTTGTTTTGGGGATGTTAATGACCACTTCCAGAAGGTGCAAGCATCTTCTAGAGTTTGTTCTTAAACCAACAGAGAGGCTCCTCTCCATGTAAGCCACAGGGAGCTGAGTATACAATTGCCTGTAGGCAGGGCATTAGCAGAGTCTCACCCTGCAGAAAGGAAACCTGCTTGCAAGCCCTTGGCTGCTGCTTAGGAGGGCACCCTTGGAAGCTGCCTTTCTGATGACTCCAAGCCAGTGGGGTGGAAGGACCTAACTCCTTCCTGGAAGATCTGGATCTAACATTCTATTGTTCAAAGACTCATGTGTGCTTGTAAGGATCCTCGTTTTCTAGAAAGAGTTCTTGCTTCCACTGTAGACTTATCTCTTGGTGTATGAAGAGTTTTGTTCTGGGACACTCCAGAGACCCAAAACCTGGGAATAAGTCTTCCCAGAGCCTACATAGACAAACACATTCGTGTGCACACAGGCACACGCTCATACTCTGTAAACCACGTGTAGGTGACCCCAGTCTCTGGTACAAGGCAAATAAACAGTTGTCACACTGTACAGTTTAAAGGACAGGGGTATGGAAAATGTGTACATGTCCAGTACAATCACCCTTTAAAAAAAAATAGTTTTGATCTATGTTTGGTTGAGCCCATCAAGTGGAATTTGACAAGAAAGAGTGCAGGTTGCATATACAATTATTGACCAAGGCCGAAGAGGTGTACTTAAAAGTGAATGCAATTCTGAATTGATTTTTCACACTGATGAATATTAAAGAATTACTGGAGTGGATAGTGAAAATGCTTATTTTTAAATGCTGTGGTTCTGTCCTATTTCTCATTATTTATTTTGAAAGTTAAATTGGACATGAAATTGAAAAAACATACACATCTTTGAACTAAGGCATTTGAGGAGAAGTGAAAGTAGTTCCTCTTACTTAAGAAATCATTATAAGATAATTTTTTCAGATATGATGCCATAGGCTTGCAATCCTAGCACTCATGAGGCTCAGGAGGTAGAAACAGGGGGGCCATGAGTTCAAGGCTGGCTTGAGCTATATAGTGAGTCCAAAGGTTCAAAGGAGCCTGGGTGAGACAGAATCTCAATAAATATCTCTCTCTCTCTCTCTCTCTCTCTCTCTCTCTCTCTCTCTC
>JADRCH010000171.1:990141-1024131 GCA_019843965.1 Rhynchomys soricoides | reverse complement strand
TGCCTCAGATGTAGCTCCAACTGTGGCCATCCCTTGGGGAAATGTGCCTTCAAAGACTGGACGGCCAGTCTCAATGGTTTCCATCAATAATGCATCCACAGCCTGTAGGGAGATGACCTACCTGCTGAGAGTGTGCTAAGAAAGGACAGGGCCAGCATGGTGGCCTGGGCTCTGCACATTCCTGCCCTCTCTAAGGAGTGGGAAACCACCACTCATAGCCAAGCTGTTCCAGGTTCTCCTGAAGTTCCACCCAAGAGATGTCCCACATATGCTGCCTATGATGGCTGCTGTGGCAGAGATGGGCATGAAGGAGAGGGAGCCTTTAACAGCCCTATCCTGAATGTGTATGCTGAGGTTCAGAAGTCCCATTGGACAGAGCAGGGATCAATCCCAGCAAGCTGGGTGGGGAGGCCAAAGGCTATTCATTGGTGAGCTCCTCGGTCTTGCATTCAATTCCCAAGTATGGGGGTTTTGTCAAACAAAGGAAGATCTGGGCTTACACCAAGGCCCTGCTCTCACAGGCCTGAGATCTCATGTGGCCCCAACCACGTGTCAGTGGCTAGCCCGTGGTGGGGGACTTCTCCCGCATCCGCTGTGGGGGTTGCTGCGTTCATAGGCGCTGCAATTTGTCACCATCTAAGAGCCAAAGAAAGGTTATGTATGTGACACCTCCCAGGCCCCGGCTGCCCTCAGAAGAGCCACTTCCTGTGGCAAACCTAACACTGAGCAGGGGTGTGGCCGCAAGCATTTGGTTTGGGGTTGTGGGATCGTAATATATTTTATGATTAGGAGGAGGAGGAGGAGGAGGAGGAGGAGGAGGAGGAGGAGGAGGAGGAGAAAAAGTGCCTTTCTTGCTTTGGAAGGTCAGGGCCAGGTCTGTGTCAGCATGCAAGCTTCAGGCTTGGGACGCTGCCTGGTCTGTACTTGACTCAGAGCAAACTTGGATATGAAATATTACTGGACTTGTTGAGTTTGGGTCGCACCAGCACTTTTCTGGATAGACCAGCGTAGCAACAGCAGCCTGTGTCTTTCCTCAACCAACAGCCTGAGTTGGGGCCCAACCAGCCTGAGGCAATGGGGGGAGGCTCCACGTTCAGGGAGACCCTGAACACTTAGGAGTACTCAAGCCACCTGGGGACTTAGAGGGTTTCCTCAGAGGCCTTTGCAAAGGGCATGGCCCCAGATGTAGCTGTACTTGTGGTCTGGGGTCAGCCAACAGTAGCAGAAACAGAGCTGGGTGTTTCTACCATGTGAGGAGCAGAGCATGAAGGGGTGGGCTGAGCTCAGCCGTGCAGATGAGGCCTCTCTGAGCTGGTGCTTCGTTGGGAACATTGTGGGGGAGGCAGAGCATTTATACCCATAATGCCTTGGAGCAGTGGTGCTCAACCTGTGGGTCTCAACCTCCGGGGGGGGGGGGGGAAGGGATGAGCAACCCTTTCAGAGGGATTACCTAAGACCATCAGAAAACATTGATGATTTACATCACGATTCAAAACAGTGGCAAAATAATAGTTACAAAGTAGGAACCGAAATAATTTGATGGCTCACCACCTCCCTAAATCCCAGCTTTGACCTTGTCCTCCATGGACCCACTGAAATCCTTCCTCTCTGTGAGTGCTGCTAAGATCTGCTCGTGACATACAATGTTTGTCTCTGAAGAACTGTTTCTGGGCTGGACTTCCACAAGGGGCTTGAGTTCACAGCATCCTCTTTGAGAGTTTGTTATGTCACAATCAGGTGGGGTCGCCACCGCTACCTAGACTCTCAGCCTTGGCTTTGAGGAGTTGGGGCAGGGTAGAGAAGGCCCTTGTGATGAGAGTCACCAATTCTGCTCCGTGGGAGAAATGGAGGCAGCAGCAGTGTAGAGAAACTTGCCCCACAGCCTCCACTCCAGAGATCCTGAGAGACATGCCCAGTGCTAATCACTGCGCCACACTGCCCACAGAGAAGACGCACGGGCCACCTTTGCTTGTGCTGTGATCACAGATGTCCTGACTGCCCTCTGAGGAACATTTCGTGAATCCCAAAGACCTAAATTGTACACACTTAACTCGCTGCCAAAAACCTCTCTGAACTACTTTGGTTCTGTAATTCTGATCACCACACTAAATTTGTCATGTTCAACTTCCCACTATCTACCAGTCAGACTCATTCGCTGATGGAACCCTGCAGGACCCCTGCCCAGGGCCTCAGACCACCCATTCTATCCCCTTCCTGAAAATACGGGGCATCTCCAGCATAGCATGCCAGAACCGCCTGTGTCTATGGGATGTTGGTATGGCAGCGTGGTTTGGGGTACCTTCCTTATTTCTGAATGTCTCACTGCCTTTCTCACTGAGGCCCAAGTAGAGGAAGCTTGTCACACAGGACTGGACCATGCTGCAGCTCTCTAGTATCTCAATTACTTGTCCTACCCCAGGAGAGCTTTTGAGATCATATGCCCTGTCCCACCTAGAGGGAGAGTTGTCTGGACACCAGGTCTCCGGGCCCCCCTTTATAACCTCACTGAGCCTAGTCACACTCACCCTCAGGGAATGGGCTACAACAACCATTCATCTCATAGGAGTATTTGCTGGAGAAGACCCAGGGCTCCTCCTCACAAGGAACCCCCAGCTCCACAGGCCACTTAGCAGCAGGTCTGTTCTGTCAAGAGCCCCAGGCTAGGTGTGCAGTGGCCATGCACTTTCTGTAGGGAACTTGTACACATCCAACTGTTATAGACAGCGAAGACCCGCACAGGTAGGGCAGAGGCATTCTGAAAGTAAGGGCACAGAGTGGAGACTGTTACTTGGTGCCCTGCTCCCTGCTCACTCCAAGGGCTGTTTGTCCCTCTTTGCTTGTGTCTCAGAGTCCCCACTGAAGGGCTTCCACATGGCCAGAAATAGCTGTTCTTCTTGTATATTCTGAAGACTGGGGAGGGGCCCTAATCTGAGCATCTGTGCAGCTGGCTCTAGTCTCAAGAGCAGACACATAGGCTCAGCTCGCCCTAGAGTCAGCAAGTTCCACCACCATCGATGTTCAGAAATATGTACATAGCAAGAATACTGGCTAGTACTGTGCTGGTACCTCCGATAGGCTGCCCAGAGCTCACAATCTGTGCAGGTAGCTGTGGCCTGGAGAACAGAAAGGAGACTCTCTGGTTTCCTAAGTGGACACTGAGGCAGGGCCGACAAGCCACATTACCTAGCTGAGGATGATGAATGGTCCATGTCAGCTCCCCAGAGGGAGAGGTGGTCACCTAGACCTTGTATTCCCATGGGGACAGTACGTTCACTTCTGAGGGTCCTCGTCCACCCAGCAGGCTAGTGGTAGGGGTATCTGACCTGCCAACCCCCAGGTTTCAGCAGACCCTCTTCCCACCAGTTGTTGGCCATCACCCTGTGATTAGCTTCTGTACTGGCTCCGCCTGTGTCTTGTGCCTCTGCTTTGTGTAAGGCACAGAATGCTAGCATGAATTATGAAGTTGATCTTTTATTTCATTGTGGCTCAGGGTTGCAGCCCATGACCAACAAGACAAACCACAGTTGCCAAGATGGCCAAGCCATTTACCCCACCTCAAATACCCCACTCAGGCCGCCGTGCCTGCACTGTGGGGTTGGTGCTGGGGCAGCTGAAAGATACCCTTGGTGTGTTTGTAGTAAGTTCACAGGAAAGGCTGCTGACCCAGCTTCTGAAACCCACAGCAAGGAAGAGCCCTTGCAGCCCCAGGCTTCCAAGGCTCCTCTTCTCTTCTGTTATTTACTTGAGGAATGTAAGTCATCTAGAGGTTTGAGTCACTCGGGCAAAGCACACAGTCACAAGTTCTTTTCCACTCTACCATCTCTTGCTTTAGTTCATAGATGCTAGTGGGGGGAATCATCTTTTTGGAGCTGGGACAGGGTTTCTCTGTATAGCCCTGGCTGTCCTGGAACTCACTCTGTAGACCAGGCTGGCCTTGAACTCAGAAATCCGCCTGCCTCTGCCTCCCAAGTGCTGGGATTAAAGGCGTGTGCCACCACTGCCTGGGTAGAGAGAAAGCTTAAAATGGAGGTGAGCATCCCACAGGATACTCAAGGCATGCACCCTGTGACTCCATTAAACAGGGCAGCTGAGGACACTGGAGAGACCAGCTGTGTGCCTGGGATGTTTGCACCCAACCCAGAGTCTGAGCATTGAGTGCAAGAATGCTGGGAACCCCAGAGTGTTCACAAGGTGTTTGGATGTCTGAGTAACTTCTGGTATGTGGCTTTCTTCAGATCTTCAAAGGCCTGTGTGGGGCCCAAATGCTAAAAGAAATGTAGAATTTCATGACTTTTTTATGACATGCGTTTCTTGGTGTGGCTCTGAGCCGAAAGGATCTTCCTGTGCCTTCACAGGAGCCAAGTTCTCCAGGTGAGGAATTAGGCTATCACCAGCACCTGCCAGCAGAGTCCCTGGTCAGGCAGCACCCTTCCTGTTGCATCATCTAAACCCTGAGCTGTGCTCTAGGGTCTCCCTGTAACTCTCTCCAGTTCGTCCATTATGCACCACTAGCCTGGGAGCTGTCCATCAGAGGCCCAGGTCAGAGGGGACAGACAGACCTAGACAACACATTCCACTGCTCTCTCCCTCCTAGCCTTCGATTCCCTCCCTCTCAGCTTGAGCAGATGGGCCCCTGACCTCCTGGTCCCTGCAGCCAGGCTCCTGTCTGCTGGCAGCAATAGACTCCGTCCTGCTGCGCATTTCTGCTTAGCACTTGGTCATGTCATCGCCAAGCCCATAATGAGCGTCAGGACCAGATTTATGAGCTCATTCAGGCTCCATGTCCGCCACACTGAGGTGTCTCCAGAAGGCCTGCCCTCCTCTTTCTGTCCCAAGAATGGACTTTCTGTTTTGGCTCCTCGTGAATGTCATAAATCATAGCTAGTGCATGTGTGCTCACACTTGTGCCTCTGTGTATCTGCGTGTGTGCATATGTGTTCGAGTTGGTATGTGTGCCCAAGTGTGCATGAAGGTATAGAAGAGGACAGTAGAAGACACGTGTAACAGTCTTGCAGACACCCAACACAATGTGAGCTTCTAGGGAGCATGCTGTAGCCACAGGGCACAGGCCAACAGGGTGACTCCTAGGCCTCACTCCTTCCTGCAGGCCGGGAATCCATTAGGTGAGCTGACGACAGATGCCTCTGTATTCCCGCCTGTGTGCACATCCCATACAGAGCCAGCCCCTGGCCATGCCCATTAAATGCGAAAAAGTCAGCCCAGCAGAGAACCACAAATTAAAAGCACAGGAAACCTCAAATGATGTGCAAAAAAAATTGTCAAGGTTATGAAGAGTTTTTTTCCATCTCTTCTCTTCTTTAACTCAGCATTGCTGATGCAGGTGATTGATGAGCTGGGGAAGCTGGCAGGGACATGGGGGCCGAGAGGCCAAGTGGGGGCAAATGGGCAAAAGGGCCACTTCCGCCGTTGGCAATTATGGGATCCACAGGCTGAATTCCAGCAACCCCAGAGCCAGGTTTTCAAATGGGTAGGTACTGAACTCCAAGTCTGGATGAGGTTCCACAGCCATAGCAAAACAGCCGAGAGAGCACCACCACCCTAGATCAGGCCCCTTCGTGTCTCCTGTGTGGGCAGTGCCTAACACGTGAGCTCTTACTCTCTTGCCCCTGTGAGCTTTCAGACATCCTTGGAACTAGCAGAGTCACACAGCTCCAGCTGGAGCTTAGGTACAAGCAGAGGCCCAACTCCAGTCCAGAAAAGCTGTTGCCTCTGGCATCGGGTCCTTGTTACCCCAATGCAGTGAGGAACATGTGCTCAGCTGCCTATGGCTGTGGCCGTGATGATCCGACCCCCAGGCCTTCCTCTCAGCATCCCGCAAACCCTCAGAGTGCAGCAAATATTGATCAGAGTCCCAGTGGGCCACCTGAGGGCCCCTTAGCTAGGAAGCAGCGCTAGGGCCTCATCAATGTAGGTGAAAACCTGCTTCGAAGGCAGCAATGCCAGGGACCTGTGAAGAGCCAGGCCTGCTTGGTGGATTCAAGAGTTTATTGAAGCCACCTCTCCCCTGCTGTTCAGGCCTGAGACAGGAGCTCTTTCCTCCCTGGGAGGGGTAGCTTAGTATTCACTGGCACCCCTTAGACAGAGAAAGCCTGGTTTCTGAGAGAAGGAATAACAGGCCCACAGTGACCACATGGAGAAGGGAACACTCTCAAATCTTTAGGGACCGTCAGGAAAGCAATCATCCAGAGGGATGGGAACTAGTGAGAGATGGAAGCCTGGGCAAGTCACCGAGTAGGGTCAACAGCTGCCTAGGACACTTTCTCATAGGAGTGAATTTGTCTCTTTAAAAAATAAACCATTCCATGACTATGACCCTTGAGTGCACACATTCATATATGCAAATATGTGCATACATATAAGTAAAGATTCTTTTGTATACACATATACACATGCATATGTGTGTGCACACACATGGGCATACACACATACTCACATAGCTATATATGTACACCTGTAAGAATGTGCATGCATGTACACATCTTGCATGCACATATATGTATCCATATGGCTAGCTGGATCTCAACAAGCTCCCAAGCATTTTACCATAGTTATCACTAGCTAATTAGTCAAGATTATCTTTGGGGAAATCGGCCTCAACTCTGAGAAAGCAACAGCCAAATGCCAGGATAGTCCTTGGTACAGAGAGCCCTGTGTGGAGACCTGGTCATTCACAGTGCTGGGACAGAGCCCTGTGTGGAGACCTGGTCATTCACAGTGCTAGGACAGAGCCCTGTGTGGAGACCTGGTCATTCACAGCATCACTAACTAGCTCCCCCAGGCTCTGCATTATAAAAGTTAAAACAGAGACAGAAAAATGAGAAAGAAGACACACAGAATGAGGACAGGGAGACAGGCAAGACATAGGATTCTGCACCATCTGCTCAGATATCTGTGTGGCAGGGGTCCACAGGAAGTCCCTGACCCCTCAGATAGGGAGGAAGAGGTCCACTGATTTCTCAGTAGTGAGCCCTTCTCAATCCCTGTCTCAGGAGGGGGCCATGCTCCCTTCTGAGGTAGGTGTTCCACTAGCCCATGGGCTGTTCTCCTGCAGTGTCAGCAGCTGGGAAGAGCTTATGAGATCCTGAGTGCCCAAGTGTCCCTATTGGGTTTGGTGGCCTGAACCTGCTCCTTGAAGAATGGGAGCCCTCATGGCCTCAACATGTAGCTACTGTTCACTCTGCCTTCATCCCCACCAGTGGGGTCACCCAGTAAGTAGTGTTTGAGTTGGACTGTCCTTGGACTGGAGTACAGCAGGCAGGCAGTAGCCTCCACAGATATGCAAGAAGCAGGGAAGGCTCTGTCTAATTCCTGAGTGGCAAGGCCTTGAGTAAACTCCAGATGGACTGACTCTCGGGTCCTGACTAGGGTGGGACAGCCTCTGCTGAGCTCAGACCCCTAGGGACATCTCCCTGGGCACCCATCCCCTGAGCTCCAGGGCTCAGGGGAGGCCACACCTGTATCCTAATGCCTCTAGAGATGAAGGTCATGCCTCTCAGAAAGCACCCTGCCCCCTGGCCTGCTCCCCAAGCTCAGAGAGGAGTACAGTTGGGTTCCACCCTTTGTCGACAGTGTGTGAGTCCCAGCGTTTGAGTTCTGAGGGGAGTCGGGACTTCAGGGTGGGGGGCCCGGGCTGTGCACGCTGTGAGCTCTGATCACTCTACCAACTACACCCGGGCATCTCTCACCCCTATCTTCTTCAGGCACAAAGTATAGTTGCTTCATGGCCTCATCCACAGCCAGCCTGGAGTGGTGAGGCCTTTGAGCTGATTGTGGGCTAAGAGGGAACATGGGGGCAAGTGGTTGAAGGACTCAGCCACTTAACCCATGTCCCTGCTCGATGGAGTCAGTGCTTAGCCCGTTTAGGCCACTGCTGCCTCATCGGTATGAAAGGCTGCCAGGGAATCCGCTAATCACCCAACGGTGTGCATGGGGCCCTGGGAGCAAGCTTTATAGAATGTCACTGTACAAGCCAACAGAGCCATGCTCTGAGAACTGCAGGGTTCCCTGCTCCATATCCTAAGTTGCTCTTATCTGGTACCTTCAGACGTTCACTGCCACACCCTTTGTCAGGAATATAGGGGCTCACTGATAGGTGTCCAGTGGAAGACAAAGCAAGCTGCGGGGGGAGAAAGACTATAGACCTGCTTCTCTCAACCTGCTCGGGGCCGGACTTTGTGGCAAAGTCCTTGGGGAAAAGGGCACAGACACAAAGCACATGGCTTCATTGCTTTGTGCTGATGCTGAGCTTTTTAAAAGAATTCTTCCAGTGTCTGCTCCAGGTAGGTGTACAAGGATCTTGAAAAGTACATGCTGAGTGTGAAGTGTCGATCTGAATGGAGGCCCTCCTGACACCTTTGATGAGTCCATTAGACTGGATCATGCTCCTGCCTGCTTGGATGGATGCATGAAGCATCTATCTAAACAGAGGCCCTCTGCCACCTCTAATGGGTCCATCAGACTCGATTACTCCTGCCTGCTTGGACTCTATCCTACCCACCGAGACATACCTACCCATTGGTCACCCTTCCCACCTGGAAACACCTTCCCTAGGACACCCCTTCCCCCGGGAGGACCCTTGACCACCATGTTCCTTCAGCCACCCTACCTTTTACATGCCAAGTTAGCCACCCCAGTGACTGCTAGCTTCAAATTATTTGAATCAGGGCTTACCAGGGGCACTGGGCAAAGCAGGCAAGAGCTAGAAGGATCTATTGCACCTCCAGCTGCCAGCCTGTGGTCCAGGTCTTCTTGCAAGCAACCCTCAGGATGGGGGTAGGAGGGACAGAGATAAGCTAGCCAGTCTCTGAAGCTAAGTTCAGAAGACAACAGCAACAACAAAGCAGAGTGAGCAGAATGAGGTGAGGAGGGCGGTGAGGAAGCCGGGCATCTGCATGCTGGCCAGGGTCAAACTGAAACTTTCAAATTGAAGGGAAGCAAATGTTTTCCTGGCATTCAAATTGTGTGATGTCTGACGGGAGCAGGTACACCCAGGCACACATGTGCGCACGCAGGCTCACACACCCAGACTTGGGTGCAGCTACACACCCTGATGACACCTTTACCTTCAGACGTGTTTTTTCTAGCTCAGCGCCCCCACTGTCCTTAGCAGAGGGCTTGTGTCAGACACAAGAAGGCTGGGCTTTTTCACACCTGGACAGCTTACTGGAAGGTTTTACCGTGCTAGAGACTCGTTGCCTAACCTGACTGTGAGCTACTCTGTATGAACCGGAAAGGCCACCCTCTTCTCTCCTTCAATCTCCCAGAAGTTCCTGGGACCAGGTGGCCTGGGTGGACAGAGCCTCTCCTTGCCTAGAACTGGGTGAGGTCTTAGACACCCTGCCATCCTGCCTGATCCTTGAGGCCAGTGCAGTGTGATATAACGCACAAAGGGCGGGCACCTCTGACCTCTGTGCTTCTTCCCCAGCAGATCTCTGAAGACTTGGACGGCGAGAAGTTCTGTGTGGGTGCCAGTCAGGCGGGAGCTGGCAGCTGGCTCAAGTACATCCGTGTAGCGTGTTCCTGTGATGACCAAAACCTCGCCATGTGTCAGATCAATGAACAGGTAGGTCTAGGCTGCTCACCAGGCTTCTGTCTCTGTGAATTGTCCTTGGCGATGGCACCAGGGTGGTCTGGTGTTAAGATGAGGGTCAGCCGAGCCTCTGATAAGGTCACGGGTCACCTGCTAAGCTATGTCTTGCCACAAGGGGTAGCCATTTGACACCTGCCCAGCATGGGCTACCTGGAAAACTTAGCTGCACCAGAGCAAAGACCACAAAGCAAGGGACAGGAGAACTTGTCTGAGGCTGGTGGCAATGGAGAACTGAAGGCTTGCTTTTAAGACCAGCAGGAGTAGACAGGCCCTCAAGTCACAGGGCCCACATTTCCTACCAATGCCAGGAGATACAGGAAGAGCAGCGGACAGGAAAGAATGGGAAGCAGTCTTGCCTATACAGCCCTGGTCAAACAAGGTTTCCAAAGGGTCGGCGCTGGCCAGTCTACCGCCACACAGGTGCCTTCTATGCCAGGCTAAGGGAAAATATCCAAAGCCCACAAGTCGTAACCATGGCCTGACCTACTGCCAAGAAAGTGGTATTGTGTTGGCATGGCCTCCCTTCTCTCTAAGAGTAACTGAACTGAGCTATCCTGACTTCAGTCCCCTCAAGGGCCCAAGAACCTCCAGTTCTGAGCTCAGCTTCTCAGAGCAGAAACCCTTGTAAGTTCACTGGCTCCTCCAACTTCATGGCTTGTCAGTGTGTTCCCAGGGCCAGGGTCCAGACCTGGAAGCCCATCAGGAGAGAAGACTTCCATTTCTTTCCACTCCACTGGGCGCTGTCATCAGCACCCAGTGGTCCTTTCTGTAGCCTCGAGTTTGATGCTGCAGATTCTCAATACTCCGGCAAAGCCACCTCCTGTTCTCAGAGCATGGGTAGGTTCCTCTAGCTCCCAGCAGTCCAGGCAGAGCAGTTTATTCTGCCTGTGTCTTAGGGCTACAGGGGAGATTTTGTCGAGAGAGAGAGGAAAAAAAGGCTCCATTTACTTTTAAAAAGCGATTCGTGAAGACCACGTAACAAAGGCCCCATTCTTGTGAGGCCTCTGCAAACTGTCTAAAGTGGTTCAAGGCTCTTGACTCTGGAGAAATATTTTGCATTTAAAGAGACAACAAGGAAGCTGTGGGGAGACCCCTGACCCTGCACACTCCCTCTTGGAGCTCCTTGAGAGCTTAGTCTCCTTAGCTCTTGGGCTCAATTTGGACCTAGCAGTGGATCCACCGGACACCAGACACCTGCTGGTTCCAGACAGCCAGGACCAGGGCCTCTGTCACCAAGACTTTCAAGACCTAAAACCGTAATATTGAGAGCAGAGAAAAAGGACTTTCTGACCCACTGAAGAACTCCGAGTGCAGAACAAAATAACCATGATGTTAACATGAAACATGGAGGGAAAAGTTCTGGCTTCTGAGAGAAAGAGGCAGAGCAACGGAACACCGGATTTAAGGCACACAGAGCTTGGCCACACTCCTCCTGAAGCTCAGGCCTGCAGAGCACCCTGGCCTGGGAAGCACTGGGGGAGAGGGGCAGCTGGATGCAGGGGTAGGCTTCTGTGAGGTGCGAAGATATGGGTTTTGTTACTTAGGAAACAGATGCTAGAACTGAGAGATACCCTGAAGCACTGAGGCGTGAATCTTTGTGGGGCAAACTTTTTAGAAAACACAGAGAACGGTTCTCTCAAAGAAAAACTGGCCTTCAGAAACCTTTATTTTTTAAAAAAAAAAAAAATTTCAAGGATGTTTACTTTCAACTACCTTGTGGGTTTAAAGAGAAGCGATTGCCTGGCAGGGGATTCTCTCTTCATTTCAAATCATGGGCAAGGATGCTCCAGGATAGGGTGATTTACAGCCTTGAACACCCAGAAACCCTTTAACTCAAAGACTCTGTATCCTCAACTTTACCCTACCCTGTGCTCTGTGCCCTATGCCCTGTACCCTGTGCCCTGTGCTCTGTGCCCTATGCCTGGTGCCCTACCCTGTGCCTTGTGCTCTATGCCCTGTGCCCTGTGCCTTGTGCTCTGTGCCCTATGCCCTGTGCACTGTGCCTTGTGCTTTGTGCCCTATGACCTATGTCCTGTGCCTTGTGCTCTATGCCCTGTGCCCTGTGCTCACACACCAGGCTGTACTGTCTGGCTAGCATCAAGTCAGACTTACCCGTCTCCTTACCTGCTGGTTGTCTCTCTTCCATGTGGCCTTGCAGGGTGAATTCTCCCCAGCTGAAGCCCATACACGGGACAAATAATAGCCTTGAGTTCAGAAGGAACTGGAGAGTTAAGCAAATGCTACCTTCTGGAGGGTCCAGAGCCAAAATCGCCCCCCAAACCTGGGGCATTTCCTGCCCTAAACCTCATGCTGAGACCCCTCTATTCTGGGAGAATAGAGCCTTCTCCCCTCTGAAATCCACAGACTCACAGAAGAGATTCACCTGTTAAATTAAATGACTTCCTGATAGGAAAAATAGATCTCAAACTAGTTATTCTCCCCCAAAACAGAAATATGTCTACACACTCACAAACATATGCACACATGTGCATATACAAACACACACATGCACGTGTGCATGCGCGCACACACACACATACACACACACATACATATACACACACACGCGCGCGCACACACATACACACACATACATATACACACGCGCGCGTGCACACACATACACACACATACACACACATACATATACACACACACTCGCGTGCGCACACACATACACACACATACATATACACACACTCGCGCGCGCGCACACACATACACACACACACACATACACACACACACCTATTCCTCTATTCCTTCCTCTCCTTTCCGCTCTCCTTCTCTTTTCTCCCAGATGGCCACAACCTCCCACATAAACACTTCTACTTCCTGGCCATCCAATGGAGACACTTGTTCCCACAGAGTAGCACTTTGGTCCTCTCTGTGGCTGAATAAAATTTCCTAGAGATCCAGGACTAAAAAAGAAAGCTGCTGAGGACAAGCTTCTCTTTGAGAAGGAAACACTAAAAAATGTCAGTAGTGATTCTCAGATTATTTTCCCCCTCTCAAGAGTGTCTACAAAGACTTCTAGGCAGTTATGAATACCAGATACCCACAGACACATACATGCACAATGTATGTGTGTACACATGGGGGCATGCACATACATAAACATACAGCCATATGTGTAAACACATGCACTGTGAACACACACACACACACACACAGCACTCCCAGGACAGCACAGACCCTGAAGGGAAGGAGCCCATGACCCAATACCTGCATTGCATAAATGGTGTTATACTATCCAGGACACTCAGTGAGGAAAATACATCAAATTAGACATGAACAGGACAAGATGCATGACCTCAGCTCCTGTATCCAAGAGATACAAGAACAGGATAAGCTCCCAGCATCTTAAGAGAAAATTCTGGGAGCTACAATTACCAGAAGAGATGAGCTGTCGTGTATGGAGGGGAGATGGCTCTAAACTGAAGACATGGGTCAACATGGAGAACCGGAACTCAGCATCCCTAGACCCTTTACTCATAATGGTCAGGACTTGGGCTTGGGTCAACTCAGAAGCCTGGATTTCTGGTGTTCTGTGTCCTTGGGAGAGACCACATGCCAGTTGCACATAGAAGACCGAGAAAAGTGGTCTCTCTCTAACCATCATAGGGCCACACTTATCCCTGCGGCTATGTCAGGGATCCGTGACCCAGACAGGCTCTGGAAGCCATAGCAGCTCAACTTTCTCCTGATGTCAAGAGTCTTCTCAGCCCAGCCATGTGCCCTCCTCGGTCCAGCCTTTTCTGACACATTTAGACCTGCCTCTGGCCAGAAGACAAAGGTTATCTTATGTAATTGTCTGCAGCCTTTTGGGCAGAAGTGAGCCCGAGGCTCCAAGGGGCTCAGTTCCCATCCAGCTTTCCTGAAACTTCCCTCCAAGTGTAACCTCCCCGTGTCTTGGCTGTGGGTGGATGTGAAGCCAGTGGCCCTTTTCTCCAGTAGAGAGAGCCAGGTGCCATCACCTGTCCCTCTCAGATCCCATCTTGCCTAGTGACACAGTGGAAAAAGTGCTCTTTGCCCCATACCCAAGTTGCCAACTGCGCTATGAGATTCCCCTCCTGGCACTCTATGGTTCTAAGAGTCCTCTTTCCGGGGGATGGGAGACGACCTCATGCTCATGAGAAAGGACTGCGTCCCATCCTCATGTCTAGCTGGGAATGAATCTTCCTTATGATTCTGGAAAAGGAAGGCAGGCAGGGAGGCCATAAGTATTCTTCCCATACACACAGAGAGGCCAAGGTGGCCTTTGGTCAGCAGTGTACCTGGCCCCTAAAGATCCTGCTTTTTAAAAACAAAAGTTTTGGTCTGGGCCATCTGCTCAGAATGACATGGCCACTGCAGAAGTCTGAGAGTAGGGCTTTGCTCTGGTGTTTGGGGGGTGGTGAAGTTACAGCCTCAGAGCATTCCCAGATGCTGAGCAGTCTGGAGCAACCATTTCTGGGTGCTTTCGCTGTCACTTCTGAGAACAAACAAGCTCTCACAGGCATCCCAGTTCACTCTGGACACTTCATGTGGTGCCCCCACCAAGCCCTTCTGACAAGTCCTCTCTCTTTGGAAAATTCAAAACATCCAGGTCACCCCTGCGTGTGTGTGTGTGTGTGTGTGTGTGTGTGTGTGTGTGTGTGTGTTTCCTCCTGTAATTATGAGCGAATGGGTTGATTGGTTTGAAGCATTTAGGAGACACAAGCAGGGTCTGTTACTGAGTTTGTTTTAATGTTAAGAAAGTAAAAGGAAGCCTGGAAGTGCTGTGCCCACAGGAAGAAGCAGGGGTAGGCAGAGGTCTAGTCACAGAGGGGCTATTTTCTCTTTTTTGTGCACTGCCTCAGTGTGGGGGTAGAGGCGAGTTTACTGGTCAGCAGGCTGATGTTGGAGGACAGAGTAAGAGCATGCTTTCCAGCAGCTCTGGGAGAGGCCATGAGGCTCAGCCATGATACCCCGGCTTCTTACCTCTCTTCATCTGTAAGAACAGCCCAAGCCTATGCTGTCTAGACAGCACCCTGGTATTCTACGGCAGGGTGAGCAGCCAGAATGCCATGCCTAGCCTGTGGCTAGAAGGCGGAGCCAACCGTAGCAATGAAGCTCAAAGGGCAGGTCTGCCCACAGAAGAGGAGCAGTCCCTCCTAGATAGAGGTGTTTGAGCAAGGGGACCTGGTAAGGAGCTGTGCATTCATGTGTCCCTGCATTCAAGAGTCCACAAAGCCGCCCCTGCATCTTAAGGAAAACCTGGTGCTGCTCGGCCCCATCAAGCCTGGTGGCCATCAGCTGGTCTCTTGCTTTCATTTCCGTCTCCCACCACAGAACCTGCTTTAACTCCAGGGTTCGTGATCCGCTAGGGCTGATATCTGAAGCAGGGTCGTCTCAGGGTCGTCGGGCTCTGAGCCCCTGACCTTTCCTGGCCTCTTTTCCTTTCTATATCGTCATAAATTAAAAATCGTGAATTTTTGTTTCGGTCCTAGGAAAACAGTGTTTTCTCTTTGAAAACAAGTAAGGTGTGATTAGAGAATTTGTTGAGCCTTTCTTAACCAGTGAACAAAACACTTAAAATACCTAGTACAGGGACGGCAGGGTCTCAGCAGGAAAAAGCACTGGTCACCAATCTTGATGACCTGAGTCCAGTACCTGGAACCCAGTGGTGAAAGGAAATAACAAACCTCTGCAAATAGTCCTCAGACCTACACACACACACAAACACACAGGAACACACAACACAAACACACAGGAGCACACACACACAAACACACAGGAGCACACACACACAAACACACAGGAACACACACACACAAACACACAGGAACACACACACAAACACACAGGAACACACACACACACACACCACACTCACATACACATTCACAGAAACCATACACACACAGACTCACACACACAAACACATACACATGCTCCTACACACAAACACAGGAGCACACACACCACATACACTCACATACCTACATATTCACAGCAGCCATACACACACAGACTCACACACACAAACACACAGGAACACACACAAACACTCTCACACACACTCACACATGCTCATGCTCACACACACATACACACTCACACACACACACCACACGCTCACACACATGCACACATGGTGTAATTTAGATTTTTTTTTCTGAAGCCTTAAAAAACTCACGTCAAATTTGTTTTAATTCAGAAAAACTCACCATCAGGGGCTCTGTGGTCCAGAAAGCTCCTCTATGTTGAAGAGCGGTTAAGTGTAAACTCAGCTTTCTACTGTGGTGATGTCAGAATACAACCGTTTGTCATAGTTGATCTTCCATTAACTAAATGCAGTGCCCGCTGGAGGTCATATAGCGGCACTGATTAAAGTCTTAGCTATGGGCTAATACTTTATATTTTTATAATACTTATCTAAACTTTGCAGCCGAGGAAGAGATAGATGCAGAGGGATTTTTAAGTTTTTGAGTGACAGACATATTGTGAGAAAGTTATGAAGGCTTGGGCACAGAGGAAGCTGACCCAGCCAAGCACGCGGAGCAAGGACCATACCAGTGTAGGACCACTGGTGAGTATTATCTTGCCCAAAGAAAGGAACCACCTGCATGTCCACCGGTTTTAAACCCGGTTCCACTTGCTTCCTTCTGACATAACCTGATGGGGGTTTCATTTGTTAAAATGGCAGGGTGCTAAGATTAAGCATGCCTGGGAATTCTGGGGCTTTGGTCTTAATCACTTAAACAGTGTTTTTGGTAAAGGCCCAGGGCTCTTAGGAGCTGAGAGCTGGCAGTCATTATGAACTGTTCTGGATGTTCATTTTCGTGAAAAGATCCTGGGCTTGGACCTGATCCTTGAGCAGGTGTCTGTCTACCTTTGAGTGAAACGGGCCCACGTTCTCTTTACCTGCATGGAACCATGTTTTTGTGTCTGGAATGTGGCAGGAGAATTTGGGCTGAGTGAAGTATAGTCACAAGTGAGGGTGTTGGCCTGAGCTCTGCTGCCCCTGCTGGATGAGGGGAAGCTGGGGGGAAGAACCAGAGGTTCCACTTCAGGCTCTGTCTGTGTGTGTCTGTGTGTTCGTACTTTAGTGTCACCCACAGAAACTTGTCACCTCAGCTGTCGGGGAGAAGGTTCTCACCCTCAGGTTCTTAGACAAGGGGAAGCCAGACCTTCGGCGACTGGTCCCCATGATTCATATGTACCTACAATATGGGGTGCTGTGTTTTAGAAAGAAGGCAGTTTGCTTCTTCCCTGCAGCCCTGCACTCCAGGATTCTTGAGGGTTGTGGCTAGAGGGTATTAGACTCCTGGTTTCTTATTCTCCTGCTGTCTTGTGAAACTCAGTGGCAGCTCTCCTGTAATACTAATGGTCAGGATCCAGGGCATTCTAGATGGAAACTATGTAATAAATCAAGTGTAAGAACCCTAAGGGTTACAGTTACAGTTTATTATAAGCCAGGCACAGAAGGGGCCTAAGCATACAGTGGACAGCAGTATGTAAGCACAGGATGTCCCCCCCACACTCCTCCAACCTGGCACCCCTGCCAACCCCCCCCCCCCCCAGTTCCCACCGAAGTTGGCCTTTGTTATGGGAAGTCACCCAGCCCCACAGACCAGGAACTGGCTTTCTCAGAATTCCTGGCTGATAAGGTCTTTCTACCACTTGAAACAGGTCATAAAAGCATGGGGTGGCTTCTGTGTGCACATCCTGTCGTTGCCTAAGGCAGGCCAAGACTTCAGGAACAACTGTGAAGATTCCTGTTCACTTCCTTAGCCTTCCAGGTGGAGCCAAGAGGAGACACCTTGGCCCCACCCTGGCCTCTGCAATTAGTGCTAATAGAGACTGATTAATTACATAGGGGGCTCAAAGTCCTACGGCCACGGTTGCTGAACTTAGTGCCTTGTGTCCCCAACATGTCCCTGACAGGGGCCCTGGTGGCCATCCTGTGAGGTTGAGGAAGGGATGATTGTAGCCCTACGGTGGCTTTAGTTGCCGTGTCCATGCTGGTGGGAGGGTCCCAGGAGACTCCTGTCTTCAGAACTGGAGTAGAGGTCCATGGAGCCCCGGTGAGCCCAGGAGCAAAGGTGTAGGAGGGTGTGGAGTCCCAAGATTCCCTGTAGTCCTCATAGGGATCAGAGAAGGGACTCTGGGCAGTCCCTGGAGCCAAAGTGAGGGTCAGGAGGCCTAGTGTCCCCAGAAACAGGGGCTTGGGGTGGGCAGGAGTGGGTCCCAGGAGGACTGGCTACCTTCAGAGGAATCAGGAAGGAAAGTAGTGGCTGTGTAGCTCCCAGAACCAGAATTGGGTGACAGAGCTCCAGGTTCCTGTAGCCCAGAGAGAAAGGAGTGGGGTGTATATAGAGAGGAGCCTTGGAGGTCAGTCAGCCTAACCAGGGGTGATGTGAGAGGCAGGCAGCCTGAGAGGGGTGGAGAGGGCTGTGGGTGGAAGGGAAAGGTACTCTCTGCTCTGCCTTTCACCTCTCAGGATAGGCACCCAGCAGCCTGGTGGGGAGAGCACACTCTGCTGGTATGGTCACCATGGCTTCCTGCATTCTGGGAAATCACAGATTACAGATGGGAAGAAGGCCGGTTGGTGGCAAGTTCTGACTCTAACCAGGACCTCCTGGGACCAAGCCTTCATTACCCTGTCTTTCGGCCCTTGTCTCCAACACCAAGTCACCCAGCACACTGGTGCTGAGCCATAGGCATGAAGCCTGTATTTGCTGACCGCTTCTGTATGCACTCTGCTGCCAGAAGGGACTGTGAGTGAGCTTATTAATGGCCGACACACACCCTCCAGCTTGGGGGGGGGGGAAGCCGTGCTCCTCACTCTGGGGCAGTTGTGGGTGAATCCTTTTTTGAAGCAAAGCAGCTCAAGTCTGACGTTCAAAAAGATAAGCTACTCAGCTGCCATGTGGTGATGTAAAACTGAGATCTTAGAAACCACTGGTTATATTCAAGGACTCTGTTTGATCCCATTTCTGGTCTCCATTTTAAGATCTCTGTAGTACCAACCTCCCTGAGAATAACTCCCAAGTTACTACCATCGACTATTGTGTGAAGGAATGTCATACTGATAAGATTCCTGTGTCTACCTGCAGGCTCCCGATTATGCACTTCCGCTATCTGCTGTTCTGGGGGAAAGACAGCCAATGGGCACTGGGGACCCAGTGCAGTTCACCTGTGGCCTTTAGTGACACCCAGGAGTCACTCTGGAATGAGTTGTCTGTAGCGTTAAGTAGGACTGTATTCCTGAGAAGCAAGCAGCTGCCCTGGGCAAGACAAACCTATGCCAGAACCAGTGAGCCGGAACAGAAGTGTTGTTTACTGTTTGTGACCTGGAGAGTCACCTCCCCTCTTGTCCCTGTACTTAAGCCAGTTTGTCTTCTCTTAAAATGCTCTTTCTTCTGACCTTCCTCCTGTCCCAGACCCTCCAGCAATGCAGAAGGCTAGCCTAGGGTAGCTGGACCTCCGCCAGGCCTCCCCAGAGCAGCAGGTGTCTCTGGAGCATTCCTAAAATTAGAACAGAGTCCCAAGCACACCCCTGCCATAGTGGGCAATGAGTTACTGTGACAGGGAAGAGATTCCTCATGTCTGACACTTCCAGATAAAAGAGGTACTTTCCTGAGCCAGCTGTGCTCCTGGGAGGAGGCCCAGGACCTACACAAGGTCTTGGGCTTCTAGTGTCTTTGAAGCAGAGTGAAGTGGAAATTTAAGAGTTCTTTGGAAAGTCAGTTGCATTGGATGGTGTTTTGCTGGGGCAAACACATGAAGAAATGTTTCGCTGAAGCAGACACAGGAGAGGATGTTCTGCTAAAGCAAGCATGGGGAAGGACACGCGATGAAGGATTTTACGCTAACAACACGCATGTTTGGTTCACCTTAAATTGCACAGTTGAGCTGCATTTGTTGGGACTCCACAGAGAGAAAACGCACAAAAAACTTCTGGTGGTGTGCTGCAGTTTCTTGCCACTTCTGCAGACTCAGGCTGATTGGCAGAGTGATGTCAGTTGAGAAAGATGCACATGCTGAGGCAAAACCCATGGAGGACACGGGACGTTTGGAGGGTATAAACAGGACTTGACGAACAGTGATGGGGACTGAACTTGGCTCGCTTATAGAGCCACCTGTGCAATGCCTATGCGTCTCGAGTCTTCCTTGGTCTTCGGTTTGCTGAGAGAGGCACAGCTTAGAACTTCTCCCGGCATTTGTGTTGGCCTTGGTCTCTCTTGCTGACTCCAGTTGAGGCTGAGGCCTGGCTGTCTCTGCTAGGTCATGCCACTGCTGCTGATTCGTGTTTGCTATCCCAACTCTACCGAATTGTACTGTCAGTGTATCCGTTAAGAGTCTGGGAGTGGATCGAACTGTTGCTGTTGACTCCTATGAACCAAATTGGTGATTTCCTGACAACACAAATAAGATTTGTTCTAAAGAACCTTTCTAAACAGGTCCACTTCCCCTGTATCCTTTCTTTCCCTCTATGTTTGGTGGGTGGTGGGCTAGAAGGGAGGTTAAAAGCATTTAAAAACCATCATTAAAAATAGGGTTTAAAAAATTCAAGTTACAGGAGAGTCTGGGCAAAGTCAAGAAAGACACCCCCAAAATCACCCAGACCTGTAGTGCTCTGGTGACTTAGCCTCCCCAACAGAACAGTCTCCTTCTCAGCCGGCATGGCTCAGTCCTGGGGAGACACGATAGCGAGCTGCTTTCTATGCAGACCATGGTTCAGACCATGCTGCTGAACTGGATCCACCAAATGTAGCTGTCTCAGCCCAAGGCATAGAACCTAGACACACACAGGCACATGCACACACATATACACACCACACATACACACACACACACCACACATACATAATACATACATATATACACATAGACTCATACACAGCACACACAGAGACACACACCACACATGTGCACACATACATCACAAATACACACACCACACATACATATACTCACACCACACATACACAAACACCACACAGACATACGCCACACAGGCATACACTCACACCACAGACATACCACACATAGAGACACATGCCACACATACACAGCATACACACACACCACAAATACATACACACAGAGGCACACACAAAGACACCCACCACACACACAGACACACACCACACACATATAAAACATACACACACACACCACAGTCTCCAAACCAGTCATCTGCTGGCTGCAGATCCCGACAGGCATTCACTCTATCCCATTCCTGGCCTTCCTGACTCACAGCTGCCACACTGGTGTAAAAGTCACAGCTTGGCATCCTCACCCACAGAGCCTGTGCCCAGCTGTAAAGCACCCTCAACAAGCAACAGCAACTCTGAGCCCCACTCCCACCCCATCCCACTATAGCCAGGTGTCTCCTGCTCACATTGACAAAGGAGATTTGAGAATAGACAAGAGCACTCCCGCTGGGAAGTTGCTCTGGTCTGGGGTATTTCCTGGTCGGGGTCTTGTATCACCTTTCCTTTCTATCAGAGCAGAATACAACAAACTAAGATGTGCTCAGTTCCTTTCCCTCCCTCATATGCTGCAAATGTTCCTGCATAGACCTTCTCTGTAGTTAGCCGCTGGATCAGGCCAGTGTGATGGCTCAGCAAGCACTACCGAGCCTGAGAACCTGAATGAAATCCTTAAGACCCACACAGAGGGAGGAACTGACTCACATAAGTGGTCCTGTGAGCTCCATATTTTGACTCCCCCCCCCCAATATACACAAAAATAAATACAATAACATTTGTTTTAATTTAAAAATAAACAGTCTAGGTTCTAGGGAGATAGGTCAGCAATTGAGTACTTGCTGTTATAGATCAGTTGGTCTCAGCCTTCCTAATGCTGTGACCCTTTAGTACAGTTCCTCATGTTGTGGGGACCCCAACCATAAAGTCATTTTCATTGTTACTTTGTAACTGTAATTTTGCTACTGTTATGGATTACAACGTAACTATCTGGTATGCAGGATATCTGATACATGACTCCTATGAAAAGGTTGTTCCACCCCCACACACACAAGGGTCATGACCCTAGAGGATCTGAGCACCAACCTGGCAGCTTTAAAATCCAGTTCCAGGGGATCCAGCGCCCTCTTCTGGCTTTCTAGGGCACTGCATGCATGTGGTGTATATACATGTTGGTAAAAATAAAAACTCATACACATAAATAAAAATAATTCTTTTACAAAATTAAAACATAGGTCAAGTGGCCACCTCAGGCCAGCCCTCTCTATGGGTAGCATGCAGTGGTGGGGCAGAGGCTCTGTGGGCGCCTCTACAATGACAACATGCAACTTTGAACGTTCACTACTGTCTTTAATCTCTCTCTCCTAGATTTACTATAAAGTCATTAAAGACATCGAGCCTGGAGAGGAGTTGTTGGTGCATGTGAAAGAAGGTGCCTACTCCTTAGGTGTCATGGCCCCCAGCCTGGATGGTAAGACCCTGCTGAGCTGTGGCTTTGAACCCCCCACTTGCCTGGAAGAGCACACATGCTATCCCACTTGTGCATGCCACCTGCTAGGACTAGGGGTTCACAGCTGATGCCTGGCTGAATTTCTGCAGACCACAGGTGTATTACTCAGGTGTCTGTGGCTGTGATAAAGGCCATGACCAAAAGCAACTTGGGAGTAAGGGCTGGTTTGGCTTGTATGTCCCAAGTCACAGTCCATTGAGGGAAACTGAGGCACAGAATAAAGGAGCAGAGACCGTGGAGGGGTGCTGCTTGCTGGCTTGCTCACCCTGCTTTCTTATGCAGCCCAGACTATCTGCTCAGGGGTAGTACCACCCAGAGTGACCTGGGCCCTCCCACATCAATCAATGCCCCCAAAGGCTTGCCTAGGGGCCAGTCTGATGGAGACATTTTCTCAATTGAGGACCCCTCTTCTCATATGATTTGATCTTGTATCAAGGATAAATGAATGCCAGCCAGCATACCAGGCTACCAGACCCTCACCCCTGAGACTAGAGGCAAGCTTGAGGGCATAATTGGTTGTTATGCTGAATTATATCTATAGAGTGTTAGTGACCCAGAAAATGGATTTCCTGTGTGTATATGTATGTTTGTTTATGTACAAATATGCATGTTTAGTTGATGCTGAGTGTCTTCCCTGATCACTTTCTACTTTATTTATTGAGGGTCTCTTTAGAACGTGGAGCCCATCAGTCTGGTTAGTCTACCAAGCCAGCTTGGCCTGGGAACATTGTCTCAGCTTCCTGAGGCCTGGAATTATAGGCAGCTGCACATCTACCTGGCTTTTACCTGGGTGCTGGGGATCCAAACTCAGGTCCTCATGTTTGTGAGGCAGGCAAGCCTTTTATCCCCTGAGACTTATCCCAGCTCCAGGATGATGCTTCAAGTGTATTACAAACTTTCTGTAGTAAAAGGCCCCCAGCCTAGTTTGGTACTTGGGAGAGAGACTGGTTCATGTCAAAGGGGAAGCAGCCAGGCTGTTTCTAGAAGCCCACCGGTAGTTGCAAGTCCTAGAGAGATACAAAGGGGATCTTAGGTCAGAACTAAGCTGAGGGCTGAACTGGATCCCACAGTGGGATGAGTCCTTAAGCTCCTGATATATGTACATGTCCAACCATTAGGGTGTGTCCAGCAGGTTCTCCTGCCTGATAGTCTCTACTTGAGCATCTCTGAGGCGAGGGTAGAGAGGAAGCCAGTTTCACATACTCTGGACATTCTAACACATGGATTTATACTCCATGTGGACTGCCTGGGGCCTTGACACAACTGTTTTCAAGAAGGCCATGTCAGCAATGAAGTGTGGGTCTGTTGGCATTACTCACCAAGGGATGCCAGGGTTCATTCTAATTTC
The DNA here is from genome assembly GCA_019843965.1 of Rhynchomys soricoides. Lineage (NCBI taxonomy): Eukaryota > Metazoa > Chordata > Mammalia > Rodentia > Muridae > Rhynchomys > Rhynchomys soricoides. Next base: position 1,000,702 of record JADRCH010000171.1, on the reverse strand, counting down.
TTGTGGGGCATTGGGGTTGGGGTTGTTCCTGTGTGTACAGGAGAAGTACATGTTTGTGGGTGTGCATCTAGAGGTCAGAGGTCAACCTTGGCTGTTGGCCATCCAGTGCTGTCTCCCTTGGTTTGAAGATAAGGTCTCCTGCTAGCCTGGAGCATGCAGTAATTAGGCAGGGCTAGATGGCCAGCAAGCTCCAGAGATCCTTCTGTCCTGGCCTACCAGCTCTGGGATTGGCGTCTGCACCACACCACTCTGGGCCTGTGTGACACAGCAAGCACATTGCTGAGTCCTCTTCCCGGCCATCTTGTGTGGCTTCTTTTTCTTTTTTTTTTTTTTTTTTTTTTAGGATGAGCTGCCAGTGAACAGGAAAACACTGGCCCCTAGATGTTTCTAGAATCTAGAATAAACCCCATTCCCATCTCTGGGATGGTATTGCCTTGGATCCCTGAGGAGACACAAGAATTCCTCGGTGAAGACCAGGGAGCTGGATGCTCACAGAAAGGCTCTATGACCACCACCTGTGGACTCAGCCTCAGTTTATCTGTTGACCCTACAAGCCAGAATGTTTCGTTTTGGTGGCAGTGGTGGTGGTTTTGTTTTCTGCAGCAATACATATATCTAAGTTGTCAGACAAGAAATCGGGGCAGGAGGACCATTTTACCAGCCAGATCCTCTCTGACTCCTCCTCTAAAATTTCATTTTGATTTGGCGATTGAGAAAACAAAAATAAATTGCGGAGACTTGTACAGCCAGAGGGGAGGTTTCCGTCTCCTTAGGGTGATCCTTGAGAGGATCTGTGACTCTCAGCCAGCACCTGAGAACCACAGCATTCCGAGCCCAGAGGAGAATCCTGAGCCGTTGCGTCTGTGTGTAGAAATTCCTTTCTTCCAACAGGTTCTGTTAGAGCTTTGATTCTTGTGCCCCTACACACCCACATCCCACCCCCGATATTAAATAACCCACTCTACATATTTCCTAATAACTGATCAAACATTTGGGAGCTAATTACTTTCCACGCATAATAGTCTGACATCAAATATTTGACTTCCCTAACCTCTGCTGTCAAGATCACTTTTTCACCACCCCAAAGCTACTCCCCTCAACCCCCCAAGCACACACCCTAGTTAAATTCAGAATTGCACAGAAAGGAAATGCAAACGAGTCCCTCACTAAGATAATTATCATAAAAAAAATCTTTTATCCCAGCCCTGGCTAAATGCAGCCAGCCCCTTATCGCCACAGGAATTTGGAGTAGAGTCTTGAGCGCTTTTGAGCTGCAGTCTTAGATTAGGATGCGGGAGCCGTGTAATTGTGAGCCCCTCAGTCTTCAAGCCATTAGGCAGGGATTTATTTTTCTGTTGCGTTCATGTTCAGCTGGGAAAGTTGCTGATGGAACCCGAGCTAGGTGCAGGTTGACAGACAGGTGCTGGTATGGGATAATTTGATGGAAGGTTAATCTTCCCAGCCCAAGACCCCCACCCCATTTAGAGTTTCTTCCCCAGTGGTTCTCTCTTGTGCTTTTGTGAGGAATCTGGGTCGGGGCCATTGTAATGTGGATAAAGATGGAAGCTCTGTTTGCCTGAACATGGGTGGAGAACAACACTGTTCCCCAGAGTTGGAGCCCTGTACATAGCTCAGTGTCCTCACGGGTGGCCGAAGGGACGGCACAGCCCACCTACTCCCTAGTCCCGAGACCTTATTGTGTTTTGATTATGGATGGAGGAAGAACATTTCCCTTTTTTCTTTTTCTGAGAAGTACTTGCTCTTTGGAGAAAAGCAACGGTTTGCATTCAAACCCTTTCTTCATTTAGAAAGTCTCCTGAGGGTCCACTTCCCCTCTCCAAGATGGGGCCATTGTGTCGTGGGCACAGAAAAGACGCAGGCTGTGACGGGCTGTAATAGACCAGCATCACTATAAACCACCTTTCGGGGATTCCTTGCATGGAAGTGTGTGTGCTGGGAAACTGTCATACAGAGTGCCCCAGGTGTGTCCCCAAGGCCACCCCTCCCTGCCTGGGAAAATCTCAGAGACTCTCCCACCTCACTAGCCTGGGAAGACTAGACCTAGGCATGTCCTGTTCCCAGCTCTGTCCTTCTACAGGGACAAGCTGAAGTCCAGAAGACACAGGGACAGAGGAGAAGGGTAACACTGTCACCAAGGTCATTTCTACCCTCCAGGGTGACTTCTAAGTCATCCCAGTAAGAATCAAACTGAATTTTCTCGTTGAATCCCTACATTTAAATGTTTAAGCCCAAGGCCTGATACAGGTGGCACGTGACTTTAATCCCAATGCTTGGTGCTGAGCCAGAAGGATCTCTGTGAGTTCAAGGCCAGCCTGGTCTACATAGAGAATTCTAGGCCAAGCAGGCTTACATGGTAAGACCCTGCCTAAAAACAACTTTTTCAATTTAATTTAAAAATAAAATAGTTTTTAAAGCCAAATTCCCAATCAGAACCAGAAGCCTTGACCGACCAGCGGTATGGCTAGTGACATCAGGTTCCTCTTGAACTATGGAGACTCTCTGAGTCTAGAAAGACGGAGATAGACAGAAGCATGTCTCATTCCTGACTCCATGATCCTCACATCCATTCCCTTTTGGTTCTTAAGGGAACCAACAAGGTTCTGTGATAACGTCCCTGGTGTGCCAGACACAGGATCCTTTCTTGTGGGGTTCTAACTCTGAAGACCAGGGTTGGCATGAAGGATGCCATGAACACCTTCGAACTCTCATAGGATCTTACTGTTGTCCTCATAACCCTCTGTGGGAAGTCAGAGCCCCCGTACCCGGCATCTCACTCCCTAATGGTGAAACGGGGCCAACCACAGCTGTGCACATGTAATTCTGTGTGTGGAGGGGGTTCTTCACCCTTTTTGCTCCAGAGTAACAACAGGGCTCTCCGTGCCTGCTCTAGCCTGTTTTGGCTCTCGAGTGAATGACACAGAGACCTAATAAATTCATTAACAAGCTGCAGGCATTGTGCTGGACAGATATTTGGCTATCTAACCGTCTAAAGCTGCGGACTTCCCAGCCACGTGGTCCGGTCCTTCACCTGCAGTCTGAGTCTTGCCCTGACCCACTCTGTTCCTGTGTGTCCTCATGGTGATTCTCTGATGATCTGCTCATGGCGAATCCTCCAGGTTCTTCTCTTCACTCTCTTCTTTTTTGCCTCTCATCTTGCTTGGTACCCTCTTCCTCCCCCTTGCACTGGGAACACATTTGTGTTCAAATGTGAAAACATGCTAACATATCACACCTGTAGCTATACACATAAACATGTGCCCACACTGATAAGTAGGCACACATATGTACACATACGCACTCACTAAAGTGCAAATGCCCTGGCATGCACTCACATCCACACATGGTTTTGCAAACATGGATGAAGTTCTCATGAGAAAGCCCACTCTATTCTCTCTTGCCTGGCTATAGGTTGAATCGGCTCTTTACTAACCAATCAGAGGTGATGGAAAAGAATTTTTACCCATCACTGAGACAGGAGAGGTTCCAACGATTGTGACAACAGCAATGTCCAGACTGCAACAGTGCACAGAGCCATCCCCCAACACAGCTAATCACCTTGGGTGGAGGGTCTCAGCATATTGCCTGCCCCAAGAGTGCCCAGCCAACCTCCCCTTGGGTGTTACTGTTCACAGTATTCACAGTCCACTGCTCTGGGAAGAATTCCTTTACATTGTGTTTTATTCCTCTATAGACATGGAAGGTGGCTACTGTGTGTGTGTGAATCACCTGTGCCTGCCTCCTCCCCACCCCAAACTGTGAGTTGTGTGGTCCCACTCTGGCACCTAAGGAGGAGTTCAGAACCTTCCCTGGAGATGTTAGGCGTGGAGATCTACAAGCCAAGGGAAGAATACAATCCTTGTTTGCACAGCACAGCACAGTAGGGCACAGCACAGCACAATAGGACTACATGTAGGAAAGAATTCCACAGACCCAAAGGACCCACAGCACCTTCCTTCCATAGTTTCATTTCCCCAAAAAGAGAGGCATGGCTAAGGTAAGCCAGTGGGGCCAGACTGTCTGGCCCCTGGCAATAACTGGATTATCTGAATCAGGAAACACCCCCCCCCAGTCATCCCTAAGTACATACATGCCCATTCCCTGGCACCCAGATATGACCAGAAAGCATACTGGTGTCATGGTGAGTATCAGCACATAGGCTCAGCAGTGCCTCTGCTACCCAGCTCTGTGGGTTACCTTGGATTCTAGGATTGCCAGGTACAGTGCAGGACTACTGCACTTTCACTCAGGGCCACAGGAGAGACTCCCTCCTCTGAACTCCATGCTGTTCTGGGCACAGAGAAGCTAACCATGTTCTGCAGAGTCAGAAAACAGTCTGTGGGTATGGTGGGAGTCTCTCTCTGGTGGGAGATGGGGTCGGGAGCAGCATACCCCTGCCCTAACCTAAGTCCCTGCTTAGTGCTGGGTACCAGACCAGTCCTCATTACCATGCACCTTCCTACACATCTGCACACAGAAGCATACCTCCCACATATGAGCATACATAAACACAGACACACATATTCACATACAAATGCAAATCCCTGACACATGCTCATTCACACATGTACAAACGTATACTCACATATTCACAGCAACATATATGACAGATCCATACACGGACACACAAATACCTCCCAAATAATCATCCTTGTCCTTGGATGTGTAGAACACATACATGCATGCACACATAACCCACAAAGGGACATACAAAGTCACATGAAGGTGTTCATGAGTGTATACATGCCCAGTTTTTGCATACATATATATATATATATATATATACACACACACACATACATACATGCTACATGTGTGTTCAAATGTGAAAACATGCTAACATATCACACCTGTAGCTATACACATAAACATGTGCCCACACTGATAAGTAGGCACACATATGTACACATACGCACTCACTAAAGTGCAAATGCCCTGGCATGCACTCACATCCACACATGGTTTTGCAAACATGGATGAAGTTCTCATGAGACACTGACGAAAACACAGTTGTTTGAGCATGCACATCCACATGCAACGTCACAGTGTGCACAAAATGCACACGCTTGTGCCCACATGTGTGCACAAGCCCTCTTTGTGCAAGATCAGAGAGCAGGTGTTCTCTCTCCAGGCCCCGGGTTTGAAAGCTGAAGGACCGGCAGCCCCGGGAAGGCGGGGCAGGGCACAGAGACCCCGCCCCTACAGCTCCAGGCTAATTGTTTGGTTTGGCACTGTGCTCGGGATGCTGCCTCATAAGCTTAATAATAGCTGCCCCTCTTTAATTTGTTTGACCTTGACGACAATAATTTATTATATGCAATGGAGTTCTGCCTTCTTTTTTTTTCCCCTCCTAATTCATAAACAAAGCTCTTGGCCTGGCTTCCTTCTCCGCTCTGAGGCAGGGCCTCCTTGAATCCACAGCGTCCGCTAGGGAGGCAGGAAGGAGCCTGACTTTGCTCAGTGTTTCCACGATGAAGGGATAGAGTCCTCCTGTGTGGCTTCATCTGTCCTGTGACCTCTGCATCCCTGGGCAGCCAGGACAAGGGCTGGAAGGAAGCTGGTTAAGAGCAGCCCAGGGTGGATCGAAGCCCTGGGGAAGCAATGGGGATGGGCTGGGTCTCTGTGGTCCCCTGTGGATCCAGGAGTGGGTGCCTGGCTCTCTTGCCCACCTCTTTGCCCTGTGTCTTGCAGAGGACCCCACATTCCGCTGCGACGATTGTGACGAGCTCTTCCAGTGCAGGCTGGACCTGAGGCGCCACAAGAAGTACGCTTGCAGCTCTGCAGGGGCCCCGCTCTACGAGGGCCTAGGGGAGGAGCTCAAGCCTGAGGGCCTTGGCGGGGGCAGCGATGGGCAAGCACATGAATGCAAGGACTGCGAGCGGATGTTCCCCAACAAATACAGGTGCCACCCGTCTGGCCTCCCACGCCTCCAGTTGGCAGCCCCCTGTGATTCCCTAGCCCACCTCTCTGTCAGGCCTGGGATCTAGGGCTAAGAGACTAAGTGTGCCACCTCCCTGAACTGGGAACCATGTGGGTGCACATGGCTGGAAGCCACAGACATTTTCTGATTCTTATGGCAAAGGTCCTGACCCCCAGCAGGAAGACCCACAGACAGGCCACTGGCACCACTGCAGAGCTGTGGAGACAGCCTGAAAGATAGAAAGAGCGCAGGCCAGCATGGATGGCTCTGGCCACCCGGCTGGTCCCAGTGCTACTTCTGCAGTAAGGCCCCAGGCTGGGAGGTGCAGGGCCACAGTACCCACTGTGAAGGGGCATGTAAGTACCAGCCTGGCTCTCTGTACATACACCGACCTTCTTAGTGAACCCAGGACACAATCATACAAGGCCTTCATTTGTGAGATTTACCCACCTCCACCCCATGGCAGCTACCTGCCTGGGAGTGACTTCAGAGGAATTCATAGGCAAAGAGAGCTTCAAGCCCAGCTGAGTGGCAGCCAGACTCAGGCGGCTGGAGCAATCCCAGCCTTCCCTTCTCTGTACTGAGGCCAGGCAAGGTTGAGGACCCAGGCACTGGGGGCCTTGGGACCTATATGACCCCTGGGACAAAAGAGCATCCTCTGCTATGAGTAGGGGGGGGCTGAGACCTCTGGCCCCAGTGCTCCGAAGAGTGGAGGAGTCTGGGAACTTCTCCAGGCTAAATGCCCCTGCGTTGAAGAGTTTGCTCGGGACAACTTTGCAAAGTCAGAGCAAAATCCCATCAGGCTGCTAACAGGTCTGTGATTACAAGGGATTTACCACCAATCCCATCACGGACTCCCCGGGGACAGCAGACCCTCCACCCTGAACAGATGACTGTGAATAAATGCGTGGGCAGATCCCGCCTGAGCCCTTAGCAAACAACAGGGCTGAGGAGGGTCTGTGTTTTCTTTACATAAACACATAAATCACAATTAACAACAGGGAAAAGATACAATCTCTGGGAGCTAGAGGAGCAGGCGTTTCTGCTCTATGCGGATGGCTGGGCCCCGTAATTAACGGGCCATGATATATTACTGCTTTGCTCATGAAGATTAACGGTCATCCCTGGGACAGAAGAGGCAGAGTCCCCAGGGAGGAGGGGATTAGGAGTTAGTTGCTAGTGTGGCCAAGAGGAGCCCCCCCCCCAGCAGCTGTTCTTACCACTGTGACATATCTCATTTAAGACCCTCTCTACTGCTACCCATGGTACTTCCATTGTATGTGCTCAGCCAGCAAGCTTCTCTGAGGGCTTCCTCGAACCATGGCCCTGTCTTACTCCAGGGTTTACGACAGTGTTGATACCCTGAAGCTCTTACCCCTAGGTCCATGCTGAATTTTTTGGTTTGTTTGTTTGTTTTTGTTTTGTTTTGTTTTTTCAAGATAGGGTCTTAATCTGTGGTACTGGATGTCCCCAAGCTCAAAATTGTCCTGTCTCAGCCTCCTGGGTGCTAGAATTTTAGTTGTGTGCCACAGCATCAGACCCAAACTTAGCCCTAAAGTTGGGATCATCTAACAAGTGACTAGGGTCCCATTCTGCCCCTGGCTGGCTGCGGAGTGGGGTAGCCTTGAGTGAAGGTAGCTCAGGCGCTGGCTTCTTCCTCTGACATGGGAAGGCTGTCTCTGCCCTAGTCCCTATGACCTGAGAAAGAGGAAGAGCATGCATGCACTCCAATCCCCCTGCATCATGATGGGGCTTCTAAGGGGCCATATATAGGAGAACAAGCCATATGGGGTCCAGGACCTCCTCGAGACACACGGACATTATAGTGATTCCCATCCCCGTACACAGCTTGGAGCAACACATGATCGTCCACACGGAAGAGCGTGAGTACAAATGTGACCAGTGTCCCAAGGCCTTCAACTGGAAATCCAACCTCATCCGCCACCAGATGTCCCATGACAGTGGCAAGCGCTTCGAATGTGAAAACTGTGTCAAGGTACCAGACACCCGCCTGGTGGAGCACTCATTCGAGTGTACACTCTCCCTCCGCCCTACTGTGAAATGAGATAGGGTGTAGGGTTAGATACCCTGAGGTCCCGAGGTTTTTCTTCGTTACTGGGAAGGATTGAGAAGGCCCAGAGAATATGTCATCAAACATCCCTGCAGGAAACAGAGGCAAGACTGGAGCTGAGTCTTCTCCAGGGCAGTTCTGTGCCCCTGCCAGTGTGTAATGATGGTTGCGGGGGGTGAAGCCCCCAGACCCAAGACCACCCAGGATAGTGCTCTAGAAAACAATGTGCATCTTCTCAAGCCTCGGGGCCACAGCATTCTGGGGCCACTGGCAGGGAAACTGAGGCCAGCAGAGATCCAGCACCCCGCTAAGGCCCTCTAGTAATGGCTACTAAAGCAAGAGCTATTCCAGCCAGCTCAGTGCAGGGGCGGCAAGGAAGAGGGGCAGGGCGTGGTCTTCATACCCCTAGGCTTATAGTGGAGTTCAGGAGGGGCATGCACTAATGGCTTCTTTCTCCCCAGGTATTCACAGACCCCAGCAACCTCCAGCGTCACATCCGCTCACAACACGTCGGTGCCCGGGCCCATGCCTGCCCTGACTGCGGCAAGACCTTCGCCACATCCTCTGGACTCAAGCAGCACAAGCATATCCACAGCACGGTGAAGCCGTTCATATGTGAGTGCTCAGCCTGGACCCTCTGGTCCCTACTGAGGACCCTCCTCCATCCAGATGCCTTTATAGCTGCTCCTAGTTGGACAGAGGGAATGTGAAGCCATGCTGTTACTCTGTTGGCTGGCCACCTCCTCTCCCCTCCCCACATCTCCCCCATACCTCGGAAGTAGGCAAGGGACATTCTAATGATAGAGATTTCTGCAGAAGGAGCCAGTTATTGTTCCTCTCGTGTTTTCACCCGACTCTCCCTGGTGTCCCACCCAAGTCGAACCCCAGCTGGACCTCTGAGTATGATCATCCCTGCTGACGCGTTCTGAGCATCATGTCTCCCAGGGAGCTCCTGAACTCGACCATCCCTAGATGCCGTGTACTGAACATGGTATCTCCTAAGGATCTCCTGGCATCTGTGACCCCCTCCTTTGTCTGTGGTCTAGCCCATCTCTGCAACCTTGCTTTGAACAAGGGTAGCTAACTAAAAGGAAATCCCCAGAAGTAGACAGACAGGCCTTATGAGCATGCCATCCAGTTGGAGTGACACTGGTGCGGGATAAGCGTGGAACTTGAGGTGCATCACTGTGTGTGACCATGGAGTATGCCCGATGGAATTAGGGAGCTTGGAGAGAAAGCTACAGTCCAGTAAAGGGGAGTCCAGTGATGAGGTCCTTCCAAGGAAGGATCTGTTACTTAGAAAAGAGTTATGAGTGTCCAGGCACCAGCTGCCTATCAGCTGTCTCTGTGTCTATCTGTCGATTGATACCTGGGTGTACAACCAGTGTCTGAACACCCCACATCCTCACCTCGCTGAGCAGAGACAGAGAGCACGTTTCTGATTGGGGAGCTCAGATGTGCATGTATGAGAGGGCAGCAAAGAGAGAAAGTACCCGGGTCACAGAGCCGTTCTCATGAATACTTCCCAGAAAAGAACCTTTGATGGAACAAGTATCTGTGTGTGAGCGTGTATGGTATGGGCTAGTTAACACTGACCTGCCCCCAAACACACACAAGTGTTTGTTCGTTGGTGCACACATGCAAGCATGCACTCACACATCTCAGAAGTAAAGTGAACTCCTGACCAGGGTCCCTTCCTGTTGCAGTAGGTTCATAGGGCTCTGCTCCTTATACCCAGCATAATGTGCCAGCCAGAGCTTTCCCCCCATTCCTGAAACAGCCACCTTGTTTGGATGGCTCTGAGCTGCCTGGCAGCCATTCTTAATGTTTAGGACCTACCCTTCCTGGGACCTGCTCAGGTGTCTCTGCAACCCACATACCACAGAGGAACCAAGGATCCCTCTGTCCCAGAAGACCCCTCAGTGGCAGGCTTGTCTTTAGTGCCGGTAGCAGAAGATATCTAGGTACCATCACGGTCCCTTGGGGGCCTGGGAACATAACACAGGTCTCTCTGGGGTGTTGCTTGTCTAAGTAACCTGAGCTTGGGATCCGCCTGTGGTTCCCTGTGGGCAGCCAGGAGCAGGGGAAAGTTATTTATAGCCTACCTAAATGTGGTGCCTCTCCCAGAACTGTATCCCCAAAAGGGGAAGATTTGATTAAATGAAGTGAAATTTGTCTCCTTTCAGCCAGAAAATGCCCTGCCATGATGACCAGGAGGGCAGGGCAGCTAATATAAATAGATATTGTGATAATCTCAGAGAAAAGACATCCCAGCTGAAGCTGCTAATGGGGATTTGCAGAGGGCAGGAGAGCAAGAGACAGACTAGGCTCGCTGTTTCTACCGTGCTACAGAAAGCAAACTGTCCTGTGGGGAGAATCACGGAGGGTGTGTGTGTGTAGGAGGGGTGTATCTGTGTGTGTATGTATGTATGTATGTATGTAGTATGTGTACATGTGTATACTTGTGTATGCATATGTGTGTATGTATGTTTGTATGTGTGTGTATGTATGTGTATATGTGTGTATGTGTGTGTATGTGTGTCTATATGTGT
>JADRCH010000171.1:951457-986429 GCA_019843965.1 Rhynchomys soricoides | reverse complement strand
GGGGACACAGCCATCTCCATCCACAGATGCCCACCAGGGTACATGACCACCTTCACCCATAGGTACCCATCCAGGAGACACAGCCACCTGTACACACAGGTACCCACCCAGGGGACATGGCCACCTCCCCACAGGTATCCACACTGGCCCCAAGCTTTACCCTCCACACCCAGACTAAGCTTCTATTTTCTGTAGAATCCAGGCTTTGTAATCCCAGGAAACAAGAAAGATACCCATCAAGGTGGGTTGGCACGATCTCTAAAATCGTGCCTCCCAAGTTTACATGAGGAAGTGCAGAGGCTCCAGAGAGGAAAAGAGAGGAGGAGGGTAGTACTTCACAGAGACAGGAAGCAAGACGCACCTGCTTTGCCCCTTGGGTTCATACAGGACATAGGTAGTTGGAGACAAACAGAGCCTTCTGGTTAGACCCCATGACGAAGGGAACTTTGCTTAGTCCTCTCAGCCTTTCCTTCTGCCCCCTGCCCGCCTATTCTACCAAATTGGATAGACCCTCCTACATTTTCCTGTAAGCTGCAAGGAACCACGTTCCATCTAGGAAACAAGAGTCATGGGATCTCAGAGCCCCCCTTTATCTTATCATGTAGACTACTCTTAATGTCACAAGGCTAGGCTGAATGTCTGTCCTTAGGACCTAGGGTCTTTGGCTACTGGAAAGCTGGCTGGACAAACCTCTGCAGAATGGGTCCAGTCCAGGTGGGCAAATAAGTGTGTTTCCAGAGTCCCCTGAGGTGATGGCAGACTGCAGCCTGACCTTAAGGAGGACCCTGAGCTGCCACATGCTGGGTTCAGACAGACTCATAGCTCAGCTTGCATCAGCTACCATCATTGGTGCTCTCCTCCTGCCACTTGGGTCCCCTTCTTTGCCACTGCAGGCATCCCTAGATGATTCATAGGCTAAACTCCTGCCATGAGAGATCCCTCCCTACAGCAGGCAGGCCCAGGTTGACAACTCTTGCTTGTCAAGAGCCAAGTGCCTCTGAGTTCATTTCCACCCCTTCCCACATCCCTCCCACAGTCACTCCAGTTCTTCGCCTGATCCTAACTGCCCCCGCATCAGAACTTGGGTCTCCCCTGGGAACCCAGAGCTGCTGTGTCCCTCTGGCAGCCACATTGATGTGACTGCTACTGTCCCCTGGAAGGCAGGGAGGCAAAGGCTTCAACTGAAAGAAGAAGGTAAAGTGAGGCAAGCCCGGGACCCAGGTAGGGTGAGCAACTTAGGGACAACTTCTTCTCTTCCGGCGTCCTCAGGAGCAAGAGGGTCAGCAGGTTTGAACAAATCACCTCATGGACTTCTACCAACCATGAGGGTGAAAGGAAGGACTTGGCTACCACCTGCACTGACCACGGAGATTTGTTTAGCAAGTTGTCACTGACACTTGAGGAAGATTCTAGAATTGCCATCTCTGGCAGCCATTGAAGGTTTTCAGGTACAACCTGTCTGGCTGCTGTAGGAAATCTCTGGTAACTTCTCCAGGACAGAAATCTGTCACCCGCATTTGTCAGCAAAATAGGCAAAGTGTACTGTGTCAGTTTCCAGCAGGGACAGGTTATATCGGGTGTAGGCATCAAGCTCTAGAGTGGTGCAGAGTAACTTGTGAGTGTGCTGGAGACCTTGAGAGAAGCCCTCACCATACAGGTGGGCAAGTGGGCAGGAGGCTTGTGCACACAAAGCCTTCAAAGAACATTCTAGACTCCAGCATAAAATGTTCCAACAAATACAGGAGGTGGTAACTGTTTGAAGGGAGGTAGGAGAGCCCAATGGAGATGGGTTATGTGGAGAAACCCCTGAGTAAGTAAAGAAGCATTTGAGCAGCTGGGGAGTCTCGGTAAGTGGGTAAGCTTGCCCCCACTGGCCTAGAGGTCCATTGAAGTTCAGATAGGAGTTAACTGGGTAACCCTGTCACCGCCTCCACAGCAGTCTGGCGGTCAATCCAGCATGGGCAGGATACAGAGGAGCAAGTGGCTCGGTGGGGTATGTAACCCTCTGTGTTGCTGTCCAGCAGGGTAGAAAAGCGGAAGGTGGCGGACCCTGTGGGAGTCCTGAAAGAGAAGTACCTGCGGCCATCCCCACTGCTGTTCCACCCCCAGGTAACAACCACGGAGAGCCTCTGAGATGGGAGTACTTAGAGAAGCCGCCATGTGAACAGGCTCTGTGCCTTAGGTTTCCAGTCCCCAAGAGGCAGAGGGGACTTTCTGAGATCCCATAAGCCATTGTGGGCCTGGAGCACATAGGGAAGGGTTGTTCTCATAAAGAAGCACCTGGGTCTGTCTAAGGGCCTCTTGCCCAAAGGAGCCCCATGTTTGTGAGGGCCTCAGACCCTAGGAAAGGATGTACTTCTGGCACAGGCGCCAAGAGGAGCAGAGTCTTGGACACCAGGAAACAGATGCTGGGGCTAGTGTTCCTGCAGTAGGCGATGCCTTAGCATGCTTCAGTGAAAGGACCAGAGAGAGGGTGTCTTTGTGGAAAGAGGCAGGGGGGGGGACTGAGCATATCCTAGGGGTATGAAGGGAAGCCTGGAAAGCCTAGCGGTCTGCAAGTCAGGTATAGGTCCCTCCAGCCTTCTAATGTCCCTGTCTGTGCCCACAGGCTATATGCCTCCTAGGGAACCAACAGCCCAAGGCAAAGTCCTCCAAATGTCCCAGACCCCTGTCCTCACCGAATGAGCTGCAGGTCACAGCCCTTATGCCTCCCTCACCGACAGCGAATCTTCAGGCCAAAAATCCTGCATGGGGCATTGTTCTTCCTTGAGCTTCCCGCCTTGGGTAGGCCCCAGTCTGTGAAACCTGCACCCTGGCTGAGTTCACAGCTAAACTTAGAGCCTCCCATTGTTCCACTGGGCCTCAGAGTTTGGTTAATAGCTTCCCCCAATTTTCCCAGGGCCGGCTGGAAAAAGTCGACAAGGCAGCCAGGCACATCCGGTGTTTGTGTTTGTGCTAGGAGCTCACGGGAATGTCTGATGGGGCAGAGCAGGCCAGGCAGGCAGGACCCACCCGGCCTGAGGAAGAGAGGCCTGTGGGGGGCCAGCTGCCCATTGTCCCTCCTGCCTACTGCTCCCATGGGCCTACCTCCTCTGCCTGCCCTTGTGTCCCAGGCCAGGATGAAGAGGCAGAAATGAGGTGACTTATGGTCACCAATTAAACGGTCTGAGGCTAGCTAGGCTACATCACTCAGACAGAGCCTGGTAACCATGCAAAGAAGCTTTCCACAAAACGGGCATTATTACTATGTTCATAGCCTATCATTAAGACTTATGGCCAGGCCAGGCAGTGGTGGCGCACGCCTTTAATCCCAGCACTTGGGAGTCAGAGGCAGGCGGATTTCTGAGTTCAGGGCCAGCCTGGTCTACAGAGTGAGTTCCAGGATAGCCAGGGCTACACAGAGAAACCCTGTCTCGGAAAAAAAAAAAAAAAAGACTTATGGCCAAAGGCTTCAGAGTCACCCTGAGGACCCATCTTTCAGGCGTTGGAAAAGACTCTAGAGAGGCCAGGTAGCAGCCTCGAGAGCAAGGCAGTTTCCATCTGCTCACCAGTGAGCATGAGCTCAGAAAGTATGTGTGATGTGTTCTGATGAGGATCATGTATTAGTCCTTTATTAACTGGGCAAAGACTGCATCTCTGCAGCCTGCACAGAGCCATGCAGCGGCCAAGGGGAGGTGGCTGGGCATAGTGTCCACCCATTAGCCGCTTTCTGTAGGTTTCCTTACGGCCATACCGTTTCCCCAGATACCAAATGTCTCCACCACTGTATTATGAGGCTTCCAAGTAGCAGCAGTACAAAGCCCTCCCTTCCCTGTTGTCAGTGCCCAGCAAACAGCCCACAGCGATCGATGCTTTGGGCATCCCAACAAGGTGCCAAAGGGCTGAGTAGCTAGAGCCATTCGGAAGGATTACAGTCATGTGACATGCCACTTTTGTTCAACTATGGGCAGCTGGGTCCCAGATTCTGACATCAGTGAACAAGTGCTCTGCGTGTGTGTGTGTGTGTGTGTGTGTGTGTGTGTGTGTTGGGGGGAGGTAGCACCAAGCAATAAATCCTCAGAGGCAGCTGGATGTGAACAAGGAGCCTGGATCGGGAGGTCATATTGTCTCCTCGTTCATCCATGTCCCTCTGGTGAGGGCAGTGGGGTTTTCATCTAGGCCCAGTTTCTCTCAATACTCACAGTATTTTGAGAGGCTGAACCTTTTCCCTCTATGACTTCATCCGTACCTGCCCCACCCCGTCTTCCTGCCACCCATCTCTGTGGTCTGCTAGACAAAACCTGCCTTCCAGGATAGACATTTAGCAAAGGTATGAAGAGAACCTCCCATGGTGCCCTTGGCACAGGTGGGAGAGGTACAGCTTCAATGTCCCTGTCACCAAAGCCGTAAGTCTCAATGGAGCCTGCATAGTCTGGAGTTTTAACCAAACTCTGCCTACTAGACTGAAAAGGCCACTCCAGATGACCCTGGATTACAGTACCAGTTCTAAGAAGGACAAAGGCAGAGTAAGCTGTGGCTCTGGTTCCAATGGCTATCTGGGGGCTATTGATAATGATTAGGCACGAGGACCCCGGGTGCACACTTTCTGAAGACAGACAGACAGACAGACAGACAGCAATTATGCTGAGTCATCTATCTTTCCCTCTCTGTGCCCGCAGATGTCAGCCATAGAAACCATGACGGAGAAGCTGGAGAGCTTTGCAGCCATGAAGGCCACCGACTCAGGCAGCTCCCTGCAGCCCCTGCCTCACCACCCCTTCAACTTCCGCTCCCCACCCCCAACGCTCTCAGATCCCATCCTCAGGAAGGGAAAAGAGAGATACACATGCAGGTGAAGCACCGAGGGACCCTTGGGGGCTGGTGGGAAGGGGCCACACACATCTGTGGCTGTGAACCTGCTTCTGGAAAAGTCCAGAGTTGCAGTCACAGTGAAGCAGGGTGAGCGTACCGGTGCACCATACATAACATGAGGCTGTGTTTGGGCATGTGTTATCTGGGCCCAGCATGCAGCTTAGCTGAGTTCAGAGGCCAGAGAATGGCTGCTCAGCATCAGCCACAGCACTAGGAAGGACGGTGAGCCCAGTGCAGCCCATGCTGTTGGGAGGACATGTTCCCAGGCTACCTTGCTGATCTTGGCCCCACACTGAGGGCACAGTACTGGTCCCTCTGTTCTGTACCTTGTGAGATGTCTGGGCTCAGGGCAAAGATGCTGGCAAGACCCCAGTATGAGGCCTCTGAGCTGAGCTCTGGATGAACAAAAATCTGGAAAGGGACAGTGTGGACCACCCTAAAGCCTCTTCTACCTCTCATCCCCCTGCCTCAGGTACTGTGGCAAGATCTTCCCCAGATCTGCGAATCTCACAAGACATCTGAGGACACACACCGGGGAACAGCCATACAGGTAGGAGCCATATCTTGTTGGTATCAGAGGGGTTCCCCCCTACTAGCTTCTGTCATCCTTAGTTCCTTCTTTCGAGAAAATGCCTACATTCAGATCCACCCACAGGGCTGGGGCTACCAGAAGGACAGTGGACAGTAGCCAGAGATCTGGCTCTGACACTCTCCCTCCGTCTCCTGGCCCACCACCCTCCACCTCTAATGTAAGGAGAAGGCAGGAACTCCCCAGAACATTTATGGAAGGCTTCTTCCGTGCTCCCAAAAGAGGATTTGAGAGAACCTGTCTCCTGTAGCTAAAGTATCAACCAGGGCAGGCAATCAAATTCAGGGAGGGATGTGACTTGAAGCTGTAGTCTCCACAGGTCTCTGGGAGAACCTTAGCTAGCCAGCCCCCACCTAATCCTATCTCTGTCATGATGACCATTAGCCACCCCCTCCCCAAGTATGAGCCAAATATGGGGTATCTTTGATTCCTTACAGCAGCCCTGAGTGGGAAACTATGCAGTGTGCTAAAGTAGAGAGTCACCTACCCAGTATCTTGGGATATGTCATTGAATGACATGGAGCAGCCTCCCAGGGGATCTTACTACCCCTGCGTCAAAAATAAGGGGCTACACCTTAAACATGTCCTGAGATTCTTCAACAGTTGGAACCAACGGCCACTTCTGCCTACTCTTCTGGCCCCAGGTCCCTGTCTTCTTTGTCCTTGAGCTTTTGTTTTGCACAAGAAGGTCTGAAGAGGATGCCTTTTCTTGCCTTGTGCTCCCCGTCAGGGAGTAGACCTTTGAAAACCGAACTTGGGCAATTGTCACCCTGAGACAAACAGGGAAATGGCCACTTCTCTGCCAGGACCAGTTTAGCAACACATTCTGGGGTGTGTCTGGCTGGCTGGGACTTTGGGAAAGAAAGAGTCTGGCTTGCTTTTAGACCGATGACATTAGACTCTTGTACCGTGCCCACGCATAGCTTGTGCCACCAGGAAGTAGCCATGTGATGATAGAGCCCTGAGGACTCATCTGTGTGCCCCTCCCTGTGGCAGGGATCCCACGTGGGTGTGTACGTGATGTGATCTCCAAGCCCCACACGGGTACACAGAGCATCCCTGGTGGCCACGGGCCCACATCTGTGCTGGTAAATGAACACTCTTTCTAGTTCTGTGTCCCATGCTCCCCAGCCGTCGGTCCCTGACATGCAGCCCCCCTTGTCTGCTCTCTGAAAATAGTGACTTACAACTTAACAAAGGCAAGCAACAGAAAGATTTATTTGGTCTGGTCCTCTCCCAGAAACGAGCCCTGTGTTTTTTCTGTAATGAGAGCCGACTCCTGGACAGCATGTCGCACTAAGAGCCCCCAGAGGGTAGGGGCCGTGTTTATAGAAGAATTTAATTATCATTGATTTCTTTTGCTCCCTCCAATCTGAGAGTTTCGACTTTGGTAACAATAATTGCTTTGCAAGTTTGTGTTGCAAATCCTGGCTTTATCTGGCTCGAGGCAGGCCTTCGCCAAGGGGTTTAAAGCGTGCAGCATGCCTCCTGATACTGCTAGAGGCTTTGCTTGGTCTGTCTTTGGTAACTGGGAAGAGTTTAAGTTGGAATTGGAGAATGTATAGTCCAACTTAGAAATCCTAAGCCTAGCAAGGATGCTCAACCCCTACCTAGGTATGATGCCCACCAGTGTCGGTACACATATGCATGGTCACTGTGTGTGCACATGTGTGTGCACATGTGGGTATATGTACCCTGCAGAGGCTGGGACCCTCCAAAAGACGATGAAGAGGGTTACCTTGAGTTATCAGGAAGCCGTTGGAAGTCTCAGTTTCCCACATGTCCCCGTGTCCTGACAGGAGGTGACCTCTGCTTTTCCTACACATTCTAGCCAGGGAACAACCATTAGCACGCAACTTCTCCTGGCTTTGCCGACTTCGCCTGGAGTTGGAGAAAACATACCAAAAGACACTTTTATGTCCTAAACCTCCAGCATGTAAGTTTTACAGAACTTGGCTTGCAGAGGTAGAAAGACCTGACCAACCGCGGCTAGGGAAGACCGTCTTGCAGACATGAAACCTGCACCAACATAAAAGCTGAGCAAGGCCATATGTCCCTGTAATTCCAGTGCCAGGTGGCTTAAGACACAAGAATCCCTGGAACTTTCTGGCTAGTCAGTCTAGCCAAATCATTGCACTCAGGTCCAATGAGGGACCCTCAAAGACAAAGGAGAGAAAAAGCAATAATGGACGCTGCTCTGTGTCAGCCTCTGGCCTCCACACAAATGTGCATATCCGTGCCTACAGAGCAGCGTACACACACCAGTGCAGAACACAGGAATATGAATACGCAAGCAAGCATGCTCACATACGTACAAATTTTTAATTAAGGTTTTTAAGTGGAAAATTTAAGAATTGAGAGCAAAACGGCTATACCCCCAGTATGTCTCCTTTTAACTTTGATGTGGAGGCTTTCCTGGCTGCTGGACGTAGCCTGCATCATACTTGGATACTGGCCTTCCAGGACCAACCTGGAGCTCCTTATCAGGCTCCTGACTCCTGCTTCATGGACACACACCTCCCAGCTCCCCCCCAGCTCCCGTTCTGTGTTGTGTATTAAGAAAGCCAACTTAGTGTCCAGTGGGGGCTACAGGTGGCTCCCGCAAGACTCCTCCCCATTTGTTTTGTTCTTAGAACATTTTAAATTCCCTTCTTTCCTTATCTGCCCTTGCTTTTTAAATGATGTAGCAGTGGTGGCTTGCCGTAGCCCTCCTGTGTCTCAAGCAAGATGCTGCTCAGCCCAGGGGCTAAGAGGCTTGGTTTCACCCTCCCCTTCCCTGTGCATCCCTCACTTCTTTGGAACAGCCACAAGCATGGTCACAGCAAGGTCCTCCCGAAGCTCTCGGCTGGGCTGCCTGTGCCCTCTCCTCTCTGTGAGCACAATGGTGTGCTGCTTTATAGCCACAGCTGTAAATTTCCCCAGCCGCCTGTCAGCTTATTCACAGTGCAGAGCCCAGCTGCTGAGCGAACTCTGCTCCCTCACAGCCCTGGGGCTCTCTGCTCCCCTAAATTTCAAGTGGACATCTCTGCCTGGGCCATTTATTTAGATTAGAACAAGGAGAGACTAAATTCAGCACACCCTGCAAGCAGAGCTCCGCGCAGGCCTCTGCGGCTCCAACCTCCCTCCCCATCCCAGCATTCCCATGCTTAGGAGTCTATGCCAGAGCTGCTGCATAGGAACGGGGGCTGTCAGAGGGTCTCTGCATTTCCTCAGGAACCAAAAAAAAAAAAAAAAAGGAACAATATGAACATGCCTCCAATGGACAGGCAGACCAGACCAGGGCTGCCTGGGTGACCTGTGGCAACTGCAGGAGACTTGTGCTGTTGAGTGAACTCCTAGCCCTGTGGTCAGCTTAGCCTTGGCTTTACTCCACAGATACAAATCAAGTTTTCTTTTCCTGAGCAATCACACCCCCCCCCCTTAAAAGCAGGAAGACCTGGGCCTGGCCCCATCAAGGTGTCGCTATGTTTTAGGGTGTGTGGGGAGAGCAGGTGAGAGGTGAAATTCCTTCTTAAATGTCACATCCACAGGGGGCTCCAGAGCAAGCAGGACTGAGGTCTGTTATTGCTCAGGCTACGAGAACCAACCATCATACATCCGTGCATATTTTGCAGGTGGTCATGTGAGTCAGGCTGGGCCCCAGGCCATGGGAAGAAAGGCTGTGTCCAAGGATACCCATATGCTCCAGAGGCCACTCAGGATTCCCTGAGATACAGTAGAGGCCCAGACCTGTGATAAAAAGTCTGGAGACGCAGTTGAACAGGGGGAACCTGGCCTCAGGCAAGGCTGGAGGCTGACTGACTGAGGAAGGGAACCGTGTAAAGGGGGCAAACCAAGAGTTCAAGGTTGGAAGGTCACCTGAAGGGAGAGCCTGGGCAGGAGGAAGGGTCCCTCTCAGAGCAGCATCCTGTTCTCTAGGGCCTTAAACTTCCTTGGTTTTATAGAACATCCAGGGACCAGAGGACTCGCAGGCTCTGAGAGTCCAAGGGCAAAGTTAATAAATGCAGTCCTGAGGGTTCTGAACTCAACAAGGACAGAAACACAGTCAGACACCCTGGGCAGGGGCCCACACAGACTTCCAGAGTCTGTCCAAAGCCCGGCCCCTCCTGTACTGGATAGCACAATGCTATAAAAGATGCTTTGACACAGCCCCTCCTGGCTGCGCCCCTGCTGTCCTCAGGCACGTCCTCAACCACATGACAAAGGCTCGTGACCAGTGTGCTACGCTAGAGCCTGACATGGGCCCCAAATCGCAGTGGGGTAGGGCCCATAGGAATGCAAGGCTGCTGTATTTAGAACAAGCACACATCCATGTGGGTGAAAAAAAGCCCCCCATCTTTGCCCTCACTGAGGCTGACATCACAGGCCCTGGCTTCAGAGAGGAAGGCAGCCTGTCTCACAGCACTGGCACTGGAAATCTTGTGGATGGCGTCGTCACCTAGTAGGGCTTGTTTCCCAAATATGAAAGCTTACAGTCACACAAACATGGTTTTCAAGTTCCGTGTGCCTCCAACATCTAGATAAGCACCCAAAGGCATTCTGATGGCTGTTTTACACATGTGCTCATATACCTGAGCACACACATGCACTCGTACAGTGCATGTATGCACACATATGCAAGGGGAGAAAAACCACCACAGAGTCAGAATCCCTGCTGCTGCGGGGTCTGTCTGTACATGCCCTTCAGGAAGCCCTGTCAGCCACCCTGCAGCTCAGACTCCCAAAATGCACAGCATGCTCCTCTCCCAGGCGTCTCACATGTGCTGCCGAGCCTGGAAGGTCCCTTCTTAAATCACTCTCTGTTCTTTGTTTCGACCTTGGTTTCTTTATTGTGGCTATTGCTTGGGTCCTGTTATAAAACTGAGGGAGAGCAGGTCTCTGTTCTCTGCTGCTAGGGCCACCAAGGCCACGCCTGGAGGGCAGCCACACAGCAGACATCTCTCACTGCCCACAGCTTCTAACTGCACAGAAAATGGTTTCCCAAGTGCTTGGTCAACCTAGTGGGGATGTGGCAGGCAATACTCTGAGCACACAGGAGCCGGTAGTAGCTTGAAGGGTCCAATGTGGCTACTAGCTGGCCTCAGCATCGAGACCACAGACCCCAAATTCCCCCACCTGGCCTTCAGGGTTACTAAGAGCATTAGATGGCCACCCTGAGTCCCCAAGTGAGATGGGGCTGGCCCAGGGTCTTCAGTCAGAAGAAGGCTGCTTTCCCATCTCAGGGTAACCAGCTCGATCAGCTTTCTGCATCTTTCGGTGGCTCAAGGCTGCCCTCTTGAGGCAGAATAAAGAATGTCACCTCGCACTGTATCTCAGCATCTTACTCCCTCCACTGTAAAGCTCAGGGATTGTTTTACCTGGGCCTAGATGTCTCTAAGGATAGAAACCGTAGGAGTCTGAACTCTCCAGCTGGGTAGTCAGGTGGCCTCGAGGACTCCACAGTGGACACAGCTGCTATGGAGAGACAGAGATCAGGTCCTCTCCCACCGCACTTGATCTCCTCTCCTCTGAGGCAAGGCGCACCTGTTTTCCAGGTGCAAGTACTGTGACCGGTCATTCAGCATCTCCTCCAACCTCCAGCGGCACGTGAGGAACATCCACAACAAAGAGAAACCGTTCAAGTGCCATCTGTGCAACCGCTGCTTCGGGCAGCAGACCAACCTAGACCGGCACCTGAAGAAGCACGAACACGAGGGCGCACCAGGTTGGTGGGGTGTGGGGCGTGGCGCAGGAGGGGCGTGGTGAAGGAGGATATGGTGGAAGGGGCGTGGTGGGAGAGGGGCGTAGCGGAGGAGGGGCAAGGGAAGAGGCCTGTCAAGGAAGGGCAACATCACCCCTCAACTCTCTAAGAAACAGTTCCCTGAGATCACCCCAAGTGCACATTGGCACTGAGTAAGGGCTGGATGCTCCCAAGAATGCCCCTGACACTCAGCCCATCCACAGTGAGCCAGCACTCCGGGGTGCTCACGAACCACCTGGGCACCAGCGCCTCCTCCCCCACCTCCGAGTCGGACAACCATGCACTTTTAGATGAGAAGGAAGATTCCTACTTCTCCGAGATCCGAAACTTCATCGCCAACAGCGAGATGAACCAGGCGTCCACTCGAATGGACAAACGGTAAGAAAAATAAGCCAGCCCCAGCAGGTCTAGACTCAGCTACTCCAATGGTCTTGCCGGAGATGCATGCATCTCCACCCCTGGATGGTACTAAGTCCCCTATGGAGAAGGTCCCAAGCTGTATTGCTAGAAACAAGAAGAGCCCTCCCCACCAACCTCTGCATGTGCACACCTGTAACAGCCTTTCAACTAAAAGAGACACAGAGAGACAGAGACAGAAAGACAGGCAGAGAGACAGGAGAGAGGGAGAGAGAAACATAGAGACAGAGGGAGGGAGGATTCAGCCAGGCTACAGAGGTGTTCTCTGACACCTCACATCCAAACTTCAGTGTGTCCTTTACTCGGGGACTCTCCCTTCTGCAAGGACACTTTCATATCCCAGGAAATGAAACTGATCAGAGAAGTCACTGAGATATAGAAGTTTTCTAAACCCTAAGAAACTTTAAGAAGGGTCCCCAGTTTTGAAGAGGAGAACCAGAGGCTCATAGAAGTGGCATGACTTGCTGACTCAAAACTGGCCCAGAACCTAGATCCAAGCCCTTATTGCATGAGCCACCATGGGCCACAGCTCTGTGCCACCAGGGCCTAGCTTGCTCCATCCACTTTGAGGAAGTGAGGGAGGGTTCTCCAGAGACATGTTCCCTCAGGCACCTGTCTGCACCTCCCTTGTCTCTGGTGCTTTGGGGAAACCGTGAAGATCAGACCAGTTCACACCATCAGTCATGATGTCCTGAGCTCTGTTTTTGCCCACAAGTCTGTGGTCTTGCTGGGGGTCCCTGATTGCACATCAGGGCCCAGGCTACAGCTTACCAAGTGCCCAGGTATACCCATCCTGGATTTGGGCACAATGCTCTGAAAGGAACCAGGTCCTGACCCTCAAGATGCAGTGTCTGAGAGCCACCCACTTGTCCAGCAGCTTGATGCCCTCTCCTTCAGAGGAAGCTGCATGTGAGAAGGCACCTCCACAGCAGGCCTTCTCTGAACCCTCAGCTAGAAAACATATCCCTGCTGTTGAAGACAAGCTCAAAGTGTAGCTTCCTCAGACCCCAAAGCAGAACCACTAAAAGAACCATGAAGACTCGTCCTCACTGGGATGGATAAGACCCAAGTATGCCTGGGCTCTCAGGGCCCTGGGCACCCAGAAAACCACAAGACCCCCACCCAATATTCTGAGCCACAGTGGCAGGCCAGAAGACCTGCTATATGTCCAGCAGAACAGGAGGCATTTGTGGAGGGAAGAAGAGAAGCTATTCCCCATCCTTGTAACCCTAACCACATCATGGGTGATCTGACAGAGCTCCCCGCATCTCCCCCCTTACATTCAGCACTGATGGTAAGTGTTGGACCAGGAAAGGTCCAACCCTTCCCAAACCCAGCCCATTTTGTTGAAGTGACGTCTCCAAGGTCCATGGGAGGTTCCCCATGTCACCACCATCATAAGAGTCTTCCTGTGTGAGGTGGCCACTCCTTGGCAGCCTGGTGGGGAGGACAGCAGACTTAGCTGGGGCTGGTACCCACATTCTCTGGGTCTTTCTCTGTTAAGTCCTCCCTTTAGTGATCAGTGAGAACTCAGTGCCTAAAGGCCAACCCAAAGGATTGTCCAAGTGTTGACCTGTGTCCCCAAGGACCACATGTGAAATCTAACCCCATCCCTCAGACAGTGACCTGGGACAGGGTCTCCCTAGAGGTGTCAGAGTTCCAGCAAAGCCCTACTGGATGGTGGAGATACTTCCACATGTAGCTAACACACACACACACATACACACACACACACACACACACACACGAGGAGATACAGGTGGATCCACATGATGACCAAGGACTGTGGGAGACACCAGATCTTCCCTCAGAACCTTCAGCTGTGGTGTGTCTTGGTCTCTTAGCCTTGTTTCTCTGACTCTGGGACTGTCCCTTCCTGCTGCAGTGAGCCATGTCAGTCAGCATGCTAGCATAGCTGCCTCTAAGGCAGCATTCCTGTCTCCACCAGAGAAGCTGCCATCCTCCTGGAAGTTGACACCAGCCAACCAGGGTCCCTGCTGGACAGCACATACCAGAGACAGAGCATGCAAGAAGAGAGAGCATAGTCTCTACTCCCAAACAGCAGGGTTCCTCTAGCCCTGCCCAAGACCAGCCAGCAGGTGTAGCTTTACTACATCAGCTACAGTCAGAACCCCAGAGCTGAGTAGAAATGAAGACCAGGAAGAGCCGGGGGCTCTAGAAATGGGCTCTGAGAATTGGTTGTTTTTTGCCGAGTCCATTGCTGGAGTGGACCCTGCCAAGATAGCCATGGTTCCTGGTGCACAGGTTATGGTCATTAACTTGAACATGAACCAAACTGGTAATGTTCCTTGAAGGAACTAGATCTGGCTTGCTCGCTCTCGTTAGTAAGGAAACAATGCACAGAAGTCTTTTCCAGGGCCTAGAGAGAGAGCTCATGGTTAGGGTCCCTGCTGATCTTGCAGAGGACTGGAGTTTGCTTCCCAAAACCTACACCAGGCAGCTCACAATCACCTGTAACTCCAGTTCCAGCTGATTCAACACCCTCTTTTGGGATCAGTGGGCATCCACACATCCACATACAAACATAAAAAGAAAATCTTTTTAAAATCTTGCCCAGAGGCTTGAGGACATGGCTCAGTTGGTAAAGTGTATGTTATGCAAGCGTGGGGGTCAGAGTTCAAGCATCAAAATCCATGGTTTTATTTTTTTTTTTAAAAAAAAAAATGGAGGCTGGAGAGATGGCTCAGCAGTTCTAGCACTGGCTACTCTTCCAGAGGTCCTGAGTTCAATTCCCAGCAACCACATGGTGGCTCATAACCATCTGTCATGGGATCTGATGCTCTCTTATGGTGTGTCTGAAGACAGCGACAGTGTACTCACATAAAACAAATAAACCTTAAAAAAAAAAGAAGAAGAAGAAACATAGGATAACACATACAGCACATTCCCGGTACTGGTGATGTGGGTCACGTATCCGTGGGACTTGCTGGCCACCCAGTCTAGTAGCTAAATAAGTGAGTCCAGGCCAGGGAGAGATGCTCATAATGGATAGTAACCAAGGAGGACATGATGTCCTCCTTTATTTGACCTTAATGTATACACATGTGATTACACTCACAGACACAGTGTGTGTGTGAGAGAGAGGTGGGGGAAGGAAAGGGAGAGGGGGAACAGGCAGGCAGACAGACAGGCAGACAGACAGACACAGACCCTGGGGACAAAGGATCAAGGACTAAGAGAGACTCAAAGACTTGGGGGGGGGGAGAGGGAGAGGGAAAGGAGTGGGGAGAAGGAAAGGGAGAGGAAGGGAGGTGACAGACAGACAGACACAAACCCCGAGGACAGAAGACTGAGAGAGACTCAGACATTAAGAGAATGTCAGAGATCTGCCGAGGCTACAGAGACCCTAGGGGCTATTGAGTTAGAGCCTGGGCTGCAAGCCCAGACCAACATTCCCTGATGCTGGCAATGTGTCCTGTTAGCAGCAGCAGCCCTCACTCCCCAGGTTCTGCAACCTTAGATCCTTGCGGTCATGGGATCTGGACACTTTATCACACATGTGTAGCATCCAAATGGCCTGGTATCCACTCCTCAGGGGCCCTACCCTGAACCCCATCTCGCCCTAGGATGCCTCTATCTCTTCTAGATTTTCCTACTTTTCTCTATAACTCTCACTCCTCAGGGACTGAGGAAGTAGACAGTTGCCTTTGGACCAGTAACCTCCTCTTTTTAAAGGGCTGGGAAGGCCAATGGGGATAGCCACCTTTAGTAAGAAGGAAGGTCCCTGAGCACGGCCAATTTCTTCACCTGTCTTTACAGGCCTGAGATCCAAGACCTGGACAGCAACCCACCATGTCCAGGCTCAGCCAGTGCAAAGCCAGAGGATGTAGAGGAGGAGGAAGAGGAGGAGCTAGAGGAAGAGGATGATGACAGCCTAGCAGGGAAATCACAGGAAGACACAGTGTCCCCCACACCTGAGCCCCAAGGAGTCTATGAAGATGAAGAGGATGAGGAGCCACCCAACCTGACCATGGGATTTGACCATACCCGAAGGTGGGCGTGGCCAAGTGCCAGGGGATGGGCTAGGTTGGAGGACCTGAGTACAAGGTGACCATTCAGGAGCCATCTACCCCCAACCCTTAGTGTGACTGCAGAGTAGGGTGGGGCCACGGGGCAGTCTCAGGAAAGCAGAGCCAAGGGAGATCATAAGTGCTCAAGGCAGAGCAGGGAGTCTGGCTCTGCTGTGCAGTTGTCTACATCTACCTGGGGCAGCAGGGTCCAGCCTCTCGTGGGACTGTGGCCCAGCATTCATGATTCTAGAAGTTGGGCTGGCCGGAGCTACTTCTCTATGTCCTGTTTACCAGTTACTTTCAGCAGTGGTTAACACTCCCAGCATTTGAGATGCCCTGGGTTGGCCCTCTGGAACCAGCATTTCTTCCCCAGCCCCTTGATCCTGGGGGTGGGTAGGTCAGCCAGGACCCTTTCAAAGCTGCCCAGTCTCAGAAAATGAAAGCCTCTATCTGAACCCTTTATCCCTAAGCCCAGCTTGCCTGCTGCCCGTGACATTTGCACGTACTCATCCTTCTTGATCTCTGCCTGTCCATTCTCCTACATCTGTGTGGCTTCCCATCTAGGTGTCTGTGTTGTCAATGTGTCTTGTCTCTTTGTGCATGTGGCTCTTGGAGACCCGTGGCATGCATGCAGTCACGGGGACCAGCCATGAAGCACCAGAGAGATGCCACCAGTGGCCAAAGAGCTGACCCCAGGCCCCTCTACCTGGTCCTTGGTGCAGGTGTGTTGAGGAGCGAGGAGGCGGCCTGTTAGCTTTGGAGGCGACGCAGACCTTTGGGAAGGGGCTGGATCTCCGCAGAGCAGCTGAGGAAGCATCTGAAGTTAAAGATGTGCTAAATTCCACCTTAGATTCTGAGGTTTTAAAGCAAACCCTGTACAGGCAGGCTAAGAACCAGGTAGGTACCCAGCAGAGCCCTTGTCCCTCCTCCCGTTCCCACTTGGCTTAGACAGCAGTCAGTCACCATGCCTCCTCACCACAGGATACCTGAGTTCTCTGGCTGTAGCTATCCCATGGCTGGAGAACATTCAGATCCACAGCTCCCATGCCCACTTCATTGTCTAAAGAGATAGGTTATAGCTGTGAGCCTCCAGCAGCCTGGTAAATCAGACAGGGCTTTGAAGATGGATAACCATGAGTCAGGAGTGAGGGCCGCTTTCCTGGTCTTCCCATTCCATCCCCAGTGGGGAGCATATTGATCAGGTTCTATTCCCTCCAGCTGCTGGCTAGGTCTCCCCATCTCTGATCTGAGCCAGGATGGGTGACTACCCTGCTGTTTCAGGGAGTCTTCATCAGGTGGCCCAGGCTTCTACACTGGAGCTAACATACTGGGTCCTTGAGGGTGCAGGCTTGTCCTGGACAGCACTTTCTGTGTTCACATCTCAGGGACAGTGGCTGCAGGACTCTAGACCCCATTGTTGGGACATCTAAGGGGGCTTGGCTCTCATTCCAACCTTCCCAGCACCACCTCAAGGTTTTCACCCCAATTCGTCTGCGTGTCTGTCTTCGTCTCTAACTAATTCTGTCTAGTGTTTGCTCAAAGGTATAGGGGATCCATAGTGGGCATCCTCAATGCCCACCTGTAATTCATGTACTATGCTCCACACAGCCCTCATCCCTGGCATCTCCTGCCCTGAACTTGAGGCAGAGGGATGCCCCCCATGATTGTCCAAGGCTGTAAACACAGCAGATTACCTTATAATCCAAAGAGCTCAGAGACACTATCCACTCTGCTCCAAAATGTAGCCCACCACAGTCATTCAGAGTCCCCCAGGCCTCCTGCCCACCAGACAGAGGCAATCTCACTAGCACAGAATTAGAAATGACTCCTGTCAATCCCCAGGATGCTCTCACAGCAGTCATCTTTTTATTAATTTTTGCCAGTCAATAAGCAGAGAAACAGGGGGCAAGGGGAGGGGGTAGAGATACAATTGCAGGGGAGGTCAAGAGGTTCCTGTAGTCACAGAGGCCCCTGGAGGGACTACTGTGTGTCTTGGTATCACTCTGGGCAGAAGAGGTCCTCTCTGCTTTCATGTACTCCTGTCTCCCTCTCCCAAGCCAGAGGAGTCTGGATCTCTCTAGTGTCTTTGCTTCCCTTTCTCTACCTAGACTGGGTGGGGCAAGGGGGAGTGAGGGCAGGGGCAGAGCTGGACAGGCTGGGGACAGTTGGTGGGGCAAGGCTCAGGCCCACCTACCTGGGACACCCCTCACCTGTCCTGTGTGTGTTGTCCTTTCCTTCCCCCAGGCATATGCAATGATGCTGTCCCTCTCTGAAGACACTCCTCTCCACGCCCCCTCCCAGAGCTCACTGGATGCTTGGTTGAACATCACGGGACCCTCGTCAGAGTCCGGAGCCTTTAACCCCATCAACCACCTCTGAGGTCCTGGAGGCCCCAGGGCCAGAGTCCAAAGCCAGGGTACCAGCTGTGGGAGATAAGAGAAGGGGCCAGGGAGCAGCCCCCAACACCTTTACTTTGCCTCGATTCTGCTTCCAACCCCAGCCGCCATGGTTCAAGTCCAGCTTCTCCAATGAAACTCAGAAGCTGAAGGTCCCTCGAGTAGCCGCTGACCTTCATCGCCTCTCAGAACTGGCCTCAAGGACATGATCTGCAGTGGGTTCAGTGCACGGCCACCCAGGAGCTGCTCACAGGAGCTGTGGATCAGAAAACTTGTGGATAAGGGTGGGGTCTCTATCCCAGCAGGAGCCAGTTGGCCACATCTGGGCAGCTGCATGGTATGAAAAAGGAGATCAGAAAGACGTGGGCTAGTGCTATGGATAGAGACCTCGTGAATGATTTTTTATAACAAGAATCACATGATTAACCCTTTTGGTAATCTTATTGACTGTAGAGTCTATTTAAGCATGTGGGCTTTAAAAAAAATAGACAGTATTTTTTAAAAATCAAAAACAAGTGACTTGCAAAATGTTTTTTAAAAGTAATTTTGCATTACTTTGGAATTTCAGCTTATTGGCCAACCCATACCTGCCAGGACATCCAGCGTGGCTCGGGTGTGCCCTTTATAGTGTAGATAATGGAGAAATTTTTCTATCTCTGACCTGTTTGTACAAGCCAAGGTGATTCCCATGTGCCCAACAGAGGATAAGGGGCATGGAGCCACTCAGCTAAATAAGATGCTGACTACACAAGAAGTCTTGGACATGGTGCCTGGCTGCAGGTTTGCGGAGGCCAGGACAGAGAGATTGCCTTGCCCTGAGTGGTCTGCAGAGGAATCCACGGGTCCCACCCAAGACCCCCCAATTGTATGGGGAAGTTGGGAGCCAGTGGCTCAGGTCTTCCATGCTGGACGCCTAAGGGTCTTTCCCCTTTCTGCAGCCTCAGTGCTGGCCTTGACTGCTGCTCTTCTGAAGGCAGGGTTCTGGGCCATCTCTAGGCCTCCAGCCTTCTACCCTCCTCAACCCAGTCTGATGCCCTCCCCATGGCCACTGAGCATGGGAAGCCTGCCCACCTGCTCCTCCACTCCAGGACACCAAGCACTATCTGTGCCTAAGACTCCAGATCAACCACGCAGCCGACACTTCTGCTCTCTGTGTGGGTTCCTGGGGAGGTGAGTCAGGAACAGGAGGAAGATCCAGGGGACCTGCCACAGCAAAGAACAGAGACAGTACAGACCCCAGGACCGGATGCCTCACTCCCTAGGGATGGTTGGGAACGTGTCTACTTCTCTGCTTGGATGGGCTTTAAATTATCCCGTAGGGGCCAATTTCAGATCATTTCTTTCCCTGATGGAATTTACCTTAATCTGTATATAACTTGTAATTTTTTTCTAATTCACTTCTTTCCTTATCTTATTTCTTCCTTAACAGTATTTTTGGCATTGGACAACTTATTCTGAAGAAATTATGTTAATATAAGTATGTAGTGAAGGACCAAAACCGTGTGATAAGGTTGTGTGCTGTGTGGTCGGTACCCAGGGAGTGGGGCGGTTGTTAATGTGCCAAATACCCCTGTGTCCCTCCCTCCAGGAGTTCCGCGGTCACCGCTGCCCACTTACCAGACAATCATATGATTTTGTTAAATTTGAGTTTCAGTTACATTTTAAGACAAGTGTTCTATTTATTTTATTGTTGGAAGAAGAGAAAGGAAAAAAAGAAAGAAAGAAAAACAAGGATTATCCCAACAAGATAAGAGGGGCCGGAAACTGCCTGGGTCGTCATTTAAAACTAAGAGAGGTTGTGTCAGCATCAGCAAACATGGTGCACGCATGTCAGGCCATGGGCCTGTCAGTGATTCCCTCTGGGAGCAACTTAAACATCCGAGCACAGCTGTTTTATGTTTGCTATGTCTGTTCTGGGGCAAAGACAATCACCTTTGCTGATGCTGAGTGGTCCAGGCTGTGCCGAGATCTGTGATGGGGATTTCCCTGAAGACACCAGTCTGCTGCAGGTTGCAGTGAATCCCAGCGACATAGCACAGAATAGTCCTGTGTCATGCTTGGAAGCACACTTATGTGTGCAAACTGGACAGCCTGAGGCAGCGGGACACTCTGCAGAGGAACTTGCCATGGTCTTGTGGTAAGGATTTGTAGGCCTAACTGCTCACGGGTTCATGACATTCTCTCCATGGCGGGCTGGGCCTTGGCTTAAGAATTCCAGTTTCCTCTAGGTGGGAACTCGATGGGATCCCTGTGTAAGTTCACCCTCAGATACACACGCCCCTCTTTTGTAAACCCCAAATTATACGCTTTCTTCCCAGAAAGAGCAAAGTGTGTGTTTTTTTCCCCGCGATGTAACTTTCTCTCTTCTGTATGGGGAGTCTCTCTGAATGGGGACCTCTGTGGACCTTTTTGACAGCAGCAGAGCAGCTAAAGGCTCCCTTCTTGTCCTATGACACTCCTGACCCCTGTTCACCTCGAACTGTTCAAGAGTCCCAGCTGTGTTGAGTCATGCTTTGCCCCCCACAAAGTGATGATTCCAACCTCGGGTTCTCCTGGACAGTCGTCCCCTTGGACCCAGCACTTGGAATTTGAAGGACTCTGTCCTTGCTCACCACCCCGACAAAGATAGCACTTGATTTTCTGCACTGAGTTCCCGACATTCTGCCTCTACTCTGCATTGCCCACAACCAGTGAGCTCTGCCCACCTGGCATCTCTGCAGTCTTACAGTACCCAACTGGCTCAAACAGGCATCAGGTACAGGAGACCCTCTCGGGATCAGGGAGCTGGACCAGGTATGAGTTCAAAAGTCTTGGCCACTGGAGAACCAAACAGGGCTGTCTCGCCTGTTGCCACATAGCATAGAAAGGCAGGACAGATGTTTAGCCAGGATGGTTTCCCAATGATACATTGTTTGCACTTGCCTCCCCAAATAGAAATTCATAAGGAGGCCTCCTAGCTTGTATTCCCTCCAGCCCAGGGCAAGGCCACACTTTGGCCCTGTCATTGCTGCCACACCTAGGATGATCAGGTAGGAAACACAGGGCTTCACTGTCCTGCAGGAAGGTGGATCCTACATGAGTAAGACCCTGTATGTCCCTGTGCAAACCCAGGGTGTAAGTCTCAGTAACAGGCGAGCACAACATGGCCAAGCCTGCCCAGCCTGTGGAGTCCTACTCTCCAAGGCCAGGAGAGCAGATGGTCTACCCAGACCTAGACTCACCTAACCCCTCTGCCTCTCAGAGTCCAGACTCGGCTCTTGGCTTCCTCTGCCTCATCTGCCTCCCCAGTGAGTGTTTGTGAAGCACTTGCTTAAATACATATCACGTGTTTTAGACTCGAAGCTCAAAGCACTGGATCATGGTCCCTGTCCCTGCCCAAGTGACTGAGACCTACTGAGCTGTTCACTGTGCCGTTCTAGGTAGGGAAGAGAAGGCCTCGTGCTAGGATGGGAGAGTGGGGAGGCCTGGGACAGACAGCACTCCCTCCTGCCAGTGGACACTGGGACACTCCTATCCATGGAAATCAGCCGGGTATCAAACGAAAGCCATGAAGACTGTCCCTAGCCCTGAGCGATACTGTGACAAGACATTCTTGAATTCTCCCCAGACAAGGTCACTTCCCCCACCATTTCAGCCATTGTCTGTCACCAATTCACATCGTCACTTCTAGAAGGGGTAAGGTTGAGTGGAGGGAGGCAGCTTGAATCTCTAGATGTGCGATCAATCGATTCCCTTGCAACTGGGGGAAGCTGGGGGTTTCCTCAGTGTCTCCCACAGTGCAGCTACTCTCTTCAGTGTGGGGGAAGTGGGGCCCTGGTGTCAGAATACATAACTTAAAGCCTGTGGGGGGGGGTGCGTATAGTGTGTGTGAGTGCGCGTGTGTGTGTCCTGTGTGTGTGTGTGCATGTGTGCTGTGTGTGTGTACTTTGAACCAATAGTATATAAATATAAATATAAATAAATATATATATCCCTGACACCCGCCAGAATCTCCAACCCGTATGAGTGTGGCCATTGTTACATTCAGATCCGATTCGGTTTGTTTCTGTTTCTGTTTTGTTGATGTTGGGTTTGTTTGTTTGTTTTCCTTTTAGAACTCTATAGTGTTGAGAAAGGAATCAAATGTAAATGTCTGGCTTCCATATAATGTTACAAAAAAAAGAAAATAAAAAACCATCGAGAAGGGGGCTGGTGCCCGCCCCGCCCCCTTCCCTGTAAATTGCTGTTGTGTTGGTAAGCTGTACATGGCTCGTGTTTAGCGGTCATTATTGTGTCTGTTTGTGAGATTCTTATGATGAGGAAAATCCCGTAGATGCACTTATTGAATATGTGATTAGGTCTAAGTCAGGGCCAGGAGTCCCAAAACGCCCACAAAAAAATAAAATAAATAAATAAATAATACGGACCGCAGTTCCTGGTGACTATGGAAATCGCCTGGAAGAATTGTGAATTGAGAAGACGCGGCTTGAGAATAGTCAAAAGTGATTTTTTGTTTTTGTTTTTGTTTTTGTTTTGCAGATCTCATTCTGAGGCTTATGGCAAAGACAAATGTACTTGTGTAGAGGTTTCTGTGAGATAAAAGCCAGGAGGGCCTGGCTTTGAGGTCAATGCTGTAGAATAGGACTGACTGGATACCAAATGTAATCTTTCCGATGCTACAATGAATTTATACACGAGATTGATATGCAATAAATCTGTGTGTTTTTCTAAGTCTCGGTGCCTGCAAGCTTCATTGAGGGGACCTCTGGCCTCTGGAGGATAGGAAGGGTGTGACCCCCAAACTTAGACTTAGTATTAGTAGGTCCAGGCGTTTGCAGAGCCACCCTTTCTACCAGGACACGCACACCCTGGCTGTGTTCACTTAGTTTATATTGCACCCAGCTAGGCCTGGAGCTGCCCCAGCAGATGAATGGGTTGAACAAAGACCCAGGGCTGCTGGGGAGCAGCCTTAGCCTCTCCCAGGAGTCTCTCTGGTCTCACCCAGACTGCCTTTCTTATGGAGTCCATATGCTTTTCTTATGGGGATATCCCCCTGCAGTCTACCTCCTCCACCGTCTGATCCCCAACTTGATTCTGCTCTGGTGGAGAAGCCTTGGGATGAACAAACCTGAAAAGGTAAGTGCAAAAGGTCTAAGTGCAGCCATCCCAAGTCAAATCTAACTGGGCATGCTCCTGCTCCTGCTCCTGCTCCTCCTCCTGCTTTTCTTCCTGCTCTTCCTGCTGCTCCTCCTGCTGCTGCTCCTGCTCCTCCTGCAGCTTCTCCTGCCCCTGCTCCACATCTCATAGTGCAGGGACTAGCTCACATCTCTGGTGAGCAGTCACACCTGCCACCATCCACCTCTGTCCACGGGCTCTGGTTTTCTCTCTGGCTCTTGGCTCTTCTTTGCCACTTCCTCTTTGCCCCAGGGGAGTTACCCATTCTCTTTTTCTTTTCTTCCAAAGCAGGTCTGGCTGATTTGGGGCAGTAGTGCCAAGCAGTAAACACTTTTGATGCAGAACCAAGGTTGCAGGCCTGCCTTCCAGCAGCTACCCAGGGTGACCTCTTAAGAGAACTTGTTTAGAGCTGCTGAGAAAGCTCAGAGGTAAAAGTGCTTGCCATGAAGCCTAACAGCCCGAGTTTGATCCCTGGGGATCCTCAGGATAGCAGGAGAGAGTTGACTACCTCAGGTTTTCCTCCAACCCCCACACATATGCCACAGCATGCACACACTCATACACATGCACACGTAAATAATGCTGCTTATTAAAAAGACCCTGTTTTGAGTGGCCTGGGCTAATGAAATTGACCTTGAACATGCATGACTCCTGGAGCTGCCCTTTGATCTCCCAACATTCTTTGCCTTCTGTGTCTTTTTTCCTACCTTGAATATTCTGCTGTCTCAGCACTCACTCTAGCCACTGGCCTCGCCTTTGGCTTTTCTTCTTCTATCAAACTTCAGCGATGGAGCACATAGGCCTTACACCCCCCACCCTGATGTGCCAAGTCACCATCCTTCCCCAGGTGTTGCATCAATACACTGTTGGACACAATGCAAGTATCTAGACTCTAATTAACAGCTTAGAAGTACTTGCATGTGATTGGGCCCCAAGACACAGAGGACCTCCTGACTCAGCATCCTCTGCTCTGGAAGAGGTCCTCCATGCAGCTCTTGGTGCCTACAGCAGCCTGGATAAAACCAGGGAAAGGCCACTGCACCAGTAGATGAGTGGGTAAAGGAGTGAATGATGACAGAGGGTGAATGAATAGATAGTGGATACAGGAATGGGCAGTGGAGGAGTAGATGGGTGGATGGATGGGTAGGTAGATGAATGTGTGGGTGGGTGGATGGGTGGGTGGGTGGATGAATGGATGGATGGATGGATGAGTGTGTGGGTGGGTGGATGGATGGATGGATGGATGACTGTGGGTGGGTGGGTGGGTGGGTGGATGGGTGGGTGGGTAGATCGATTGATGGATGGGTGGGAAGATGGTGGGTGAATGGATGGTGGATAGATGAATGGATGGGTGGGTAGATCGATGGATGGGTGGATCAGTAGGTAGATGGATGGGTAGACGGATTAATGGATGGATGGGTGGGTGGGTGGATGGATGGATGGATGGTTGGGTAAATGGGTGGATGGGTGGATGCATTGATGATGGGTGGACACGTGGATGGTGGGTGGGTGGGTGGAGGAGTGAATGATTTGCTCTTTAAACCATCCCTAAACAGTGATTCTGGGACTTCCAGGATTTCCAAAATCTCTCCCAGGGACCAGGACAGGCTCTGATACACATCACCAGGAGCAGGGCTCTGAGGTTCCCTCATCAGCAGTTCCTTGAAGCTGCCAGAAGAGAAGAAATGGAAGTTGATCTTGGCATAAGATTCTCTACCCAAATCTGGGGTGTGGAGCCCTTACATTTTCTTAACACCAAGTAGAGTGCAGCGGGCGTGGGTGGTGCTAACTGTCTCAGGTTGTTTCCTTCCCACCATGATTGACGAACTGCCAGTGAGATCTTAAGCCTGGATGGTCGGCTTTGGAGTTTGCCCAGGATTCTGAAGCCCAGGGTGGCTTGAAACGCTCTTGGGAAGTACCTTTGCATTTGTGAATCTCAAAGCTAACTGAAGGCCACATTCCCAAAAGTGCTTCTCCCACATAGCATGACTGTGACCCACAGATCCCTCATAATGGTGCTTCCCAGAGCTCACCACTCTGGGGCTCCAGTGGAGTGAAAACTGTCCCATTTTGTCCAACCTGGCAGCCTCCCTTCTCATTAGCCCTGGAGAGAGAGGAAAACTCAATGGAATCTGAGAGGAGCGATAATGGCTGTATTGTTGGGAGAGCCCCAGAGGGAACGGGAACAGGGGCTGACAGAAGATTGCTGACAAGTGGACTTTGTCTTCTCACAGCCCAGTCCCCACATAAAAGACTGAGGAAAAAGGCCCCATTTTGGAAATGGGGGATGGGGCATTAAGAGGAGGAAAAAAAATGTGTGAAAGAAGAATCTGTTTTCTGGGAAGAGAGGGGCTTTTCATTCCCCTTCGGCTCCCCTCTGGGCCAAGGAACTGCTAGCCATTTGCAGGGAAACTATTTTAGGGAGCCCTAAGCCTTATTTCCCATGCAGCAAAAGTTTTCCACTGCACAAGCTGTGTCATGCTTTGGGGGACAATAGCCAGGGCCAGGCCTGTGTCTTTCTGCAGTGGAGCCTAAGGGGCTCTGAGACATGAGAGGTCCCCAGCCATGAGCCTAGACTGCAGTCCCGCTGGGAAAAAAACCTCATGTCTCCCCACCAGGCTGGACAAGATCATTCCACAACTCCACCTACTCCAAAGGCAAAGAGTGGAGGAGAAAGTGTGTGTTGGTGGAAGAGGCTAGAAACAGATCCCAATAATCCAAGGTGGGTCCAAGGGCCCTGCAGAGGGGAGGGGGCCCCCATGACCTGGTGGAGGGAGTAGGCCCTAGGTGAATTCTGTAGCTCCTGTATTCCTAACCCCCATCCCAGGAAACCAGGAGGTTACAGAAAGACAGAGAGGAGGCACATTGGAATCAGGGACCAGGCTTTACAATGTGAATTCTTCAGCCAAAACTCTGCAGTGCAGTGTGCTGTGTGTGCATGACCTCAGGCATGCAGAGCAGTGTGCTGTGTGCATGGCCCCAGGCTCTGCAGTGCAGTGTGCTGTGTGTGCATGATTCTAGGCTCTGCAGCACAGTGTGATGTGTGTGCATGGCCCCAGGACTGCAGTGCAGTGTGCTGTGTGTGCCTGCTTCTAGGCTCTGTAGTGCAGTGTGCTGTGTGTGCATGACCCCAGGCCTGCAGTGCATTGTGCTGTGTGTGCATGACCCCAAATCTCTGCAGTGCAGTGTACTGTGTGTTCATGATGCTAAGCCTACAGTGCAGTGTGCTGTGTGTGCATGACCCCAGGCCTGCAGTGCAGTGTGCTGTGTGTGCATGATCCCACAGCTCTGCAGTGCAGTGTGCTAAGTGTGTATGACTCCAGGCCTGAAGAGCAGTGTGTGTATGCATGACCCCAGGCCTATAGTGTAGTGTGCTGTGTGTGCATGACCCCAAGTCTCTGCAGTGCAGTGTGCTGTGTTTACATGACCCCACAGCTCTGCAGTGCAGTGTGCTGTGTGTGAATGACCCCAGGCCTGCAGAGCAGTGTGCTGTGTGTGCAGGACCCCAGATTCTGCAGTGCAGTGTGCTGTGTGTGCATGACAGCACAGCTCTGTAGT
The DNA here is from genome assembly GCA_019843965.1 of Rhynchomys soricoides. Lineage (NCBI taxonomy): Eukaryota > Metazoa > Chordata > Mammalia > Rodentia > Muridae > Rhynchomys > Rhynchomys soricoides. Next base: position 959,693 of record JADRCH010000171.1, on the reverse strand, counting down.
GCAGTGTCCTTTGTGTGCATGACCCATGGTCTGCAGTGCAGTGTGGTGTGTGCGCATGGCCCTAGGCTCTGCAGTGCAGTGTGCTGTGTGTGCATGACCCCACAGCTCTGCAGTGCCGTGTGTTGTGTGTGCATGACTTAATAGTTTTAGAGCCATTTTAGGCCCACAACAAAGTTGCCAGAAATGAGAGAGGTTTAGCTCATACCCAGGCCCCTGAGCTGTCCCCAGGATGGATCTAAGACCTATCAGTGATTAGTTTGTTACAAACAGGGACAAACACTGCCACAATGTCACCTGTACCTACAATAGGGTTCTGTTGCTAATGTAAGGCCTGTGGACTCCGACCACTGTTTTAGGGCCATATTTTCTGAGAACCCTACAGAAACTCCTCTCTATAATCTCTGGTGACACCAGTCTTTCATTTTCTCTATAATTCCACAGTGTGATGTGCACACAGCATGCAGCCAAGCAGCCTGGCCTCTTACTTCCCTGGCATTCCCTCATAGATTGAAGATGTGTATCTTTTGAGCACTGAATGATATTCCAGACTGTGATATACCACAGTTTACTCAGCCTCCCCCCTGTTGAAGGACACCTTGGCTGCTTCCCATTTGGGTAATTACAAATAATGATAACGTAAACACCTTAGAACAGGGGCTTACTTAGATGGATGTTTCCAACACCCTTGGGTAAATAATGAGGGTCACTACTGCTAGATCAAACAGTGGATGGATGTTTCCCATCATGGCTGCACAGATTGGCTTTCATCTGTAGCATGGGAGTCTCTACTGGCCCACACTCTCACCAGCACTTGGTTTTGTCAATGCTCCAACTTTGGCCATTTGGCAGCATACAAAGCTATCTCACTGTTGGTATAATTTGCAGTTTCCTCTTCTCCCATGGAATGGAGTGAGTGTGAGTCACTACAGTGTGGATGAATCTCTCATGTGATGCTGAGTCGGAGAGGGGCAATGCCATTCAGCTGACTCTGAAAAGAGTCGTATGTGGACTCATGGGTGGGAGGGGGACAGGATGGACTGCAAGGAGGTAAAAGGGAATGCCCAGGATAACCAATATGTTTTACTTCAGTACTGTGGTTACACATCAGAATTGTGTGTCTGCAGTAAACTGAACATCTTCAATGGAGGATTCATTGCACACAAACAGGTCCTAGACCCCGCCCCCAGGAACAATGTGTATCACCTAGTCCTCCTGTAAGAAATGAGTCCATGCCAACAACAGAATTCACAAAGGTTCTAGAGTGACTACAAGGTTTATGTCAGGTTGTCAGGGCCCTGCTGACCCTTGGTCTTGTACCAGCCTCCCCTACCAAGCCCTCTGTGGAGGATCCCTGCACCCCTCAAAGCTCAAGCTATCCAGAAACGAATCAGCAGTCCCTTGAGATAGATAGTCAGGAGGATAAAGAAGGGCAGAGCAGATTGTGGGGCAGCACAGGGGAAGAGAAAAGTGTGAAGAAGGTGGAAGATGGAGACCATGGGAGGATGTTAGGAAGGGAGGGTGATCAGCTGGCCATATGATTCTGAGAAGCCAGCTCAGCAGCATCCCAGAATCGCTCACCCTTGGCTACCTGTGTTCTGCCAGGATTCAACCCGCACAGAGCTTATGTGCAGGGATTTCTGTCTGGTATCATCTACAGAGTTCCAAAATAGTCCAAGGGAGAACATAGATTTTATGATCACATGTACAAGAAGCCTAAGAACAAAGCCATGTGTGAAATGGATTTGTTCAATGTGAAGTGGGGGGAAGGAGAGAAGTAAAGCTGGGGAGTCTAGGGGGAGGGTTCAAAGTCACCTGCAGCGAATTCCGGGCATGGCGGGGGAGGGGAGGAGGGCTTTATCATGTTTTAACAGCTACAAACCCCACCAGTCAGAAATGGCCTGTGGAACTCTTGGTCTTGTCCAGAGCCTAAGAATGCAGCCAGCCTTTCATCATTATTTGATGTTAACTGTGCCCACCCTCATCAGGGTTCCCTTCTGTTTACATATCACTGAGATTTTCATTATTAATAGATGCTGGGTCATATCGAATGCCTTTTCTCCACCTATGCAAAATAGGTCTCCTGTATTGTGGATATGGTGAATGATGTTGATTTTTAAACATCAAACTACCCTTGCATTTGAAAAACAAAGCCCGGCTTAATTATTATCATCTACCACATACATGGCCAGATTTGACTCATTAATACTTTGTAAAAGCCTCTATTTTCAGGAAATATACTAGCCTACCGTTCTGTGGGGATTCTCATGATGTGGTTAGTATTGGCTATAGGGTAATCGTAGACACATGAAGTGTAACATCTGCTTCCTGGAGTCCTTGATACATTCTGTATAAGGTGAATATTATTTCTTCCCATGGATCGGAAGTTAAGCTGAATCCACCAGCAATGTCTTCGGGGCCAGGAGGTTTCTCTCCAGAGCTTGTGTGGTTGTTTCTTTGCTCTTTGAGTAACGATGCTTGCTGCCAAGCCTGACAACAGAGTTGGAGCCATAGGACCAACATGGCGGAAAGAAAGATCTGACTCCCACAACATGCCCAGTGACAATGTATGTCCCCTGCACCAAATAAACAAATAAATGCAATTTAACTTTAACTCTAATTCTTCAATAGATACAATTCCATTTAGATAATCTATTTGTGCTTGTACCCAGTTTGATGAATAGCCCCTTTAGAGGGGCTTGGCTGGTTTCCATAAGCTGTTGAATCTTCTTGACTGTCTGTAAGATCTTTAGTGATGGCTCACTCCCTCTCTGCCTCCCTCCCTCCCACCTTTTTGAGAAGTCTAGGGATATCAATTCTATGGAGCTTTTCAAATAATATCTCTGCAGTTTATCTATTTTTATGTTGCAGACCAATTTCCTATCATACTAGCTTCTGATAATCTATTATTTTATTTCTTCTATTTTAGTTTTAATTTATGTTAATTTTAAAATACTTGAAGATAAAAGTACAGATCATGGATTTAAAACATGTCTTATTTCTCAAATACAAGCTGTGTGATCAAAAGCATCTTGAAGAATGAAGGGTTTATTTTCTTTTACAGCTTATAGTCCAGGGAAATTGGAGCTGGCCCTCAATCAGGACAGGTCCTCTCTTGTGTTTGGAGCTTTTGCTGTGATTTGATTTATTGTACTTCCCAGATACCGGAATTATTTTTGTTTTAAAAATTAATATTATTTATATGTTTAAAAATACCATTATTTTTTTTAAAGCAAAAGAAAAAATACCATTATTTTTGTTTTTAAAACCATTCTCAGCCAGGCAGTGGTGGCGCACGCTTTTAATCCCAGCACTCGGGAGGCAGAGGCAAGCAGATTTCTGAGTTCGAGGCCAGCCTGGTCTACAGAGTGAATTCCAAGACAGCCAGGGCTATACAGAGAAACCCTGTCTCGAAAAAACCAATAAATAAATAAATAGGAATAAAAAAACAAAAAACCATTCTCCAAAAAAATTTAAAGCACAGAAAAAAAGATTTCTTAATATTTATGCACATGCTTGTGTTACCTAGAGGGCTTCTGTCCCTGGTGCGGACCTGAGATTCCATGAGGTATCATCTCCTTTAGGCTGAAAACACTGCCGACATCTCTTGCCCAGTGGCTGTGTTGCAATAATTTCTCTCAGCTTCTATCATAAAAATATAATTGTCTCTTCTAATTTTTTGAAGGATATTTTCACTGGAAACAGACATCTCGGTTGGCAGGATTGTTCTTTTGCACGTGAGAGGTGTCCATCCTGCCCTGGGTGTGTAGGCTCCGACAGCAGGTTGAGTTTTTCTCTATCTCTAAAGATGCTCTGCCTGGTTTTTAATCTGTCTACCCAGCATGTTTTGCCTTGACTGCCTGCTGTTCTGAGGCTCTTTGATTGGAGGATCTATGATATTTACTGTTGTGGTGATGGATGCTGTCACTTGAAAGAGCCTTGAAGCACTTAAAGGCAGGCCCATGCATGCATGTAAGGATGTTTCTAGCTGGGGATGGCTGTGTTAGGAAGACCACTCTGGGCATGGAGGCACCAGACTGGGATCCCAACCTACACAAAGGAGAAAAGGAGCTAAAGACCAGCATTCATTGCTCTCTGCTTTGTCATTGTGGCTATAATGTGACGCTGCCTCACATCCCCACCACCATGACTTCCCCACCATGACAAACTAACCCCCCCGAAACTGTGAGCCAAAGTAGGTCCCCCATTCCTTACATTGCTTTTGCCGGGCATTTTGTCCAGCAATGAGAAAAGTAGCTAACACATTTGTAATTTGAAGGTTTTAGAAGATGTTTTGTGTGTGTGTGTGTGTGTGTGTGTGTGTGTGTGTGTAGGTGTGTTAGTGTACGTTGCATGTGTGCAGGTACCCTCGGAAACATGAGAAGGGGATTGGATCGCTTGGAACTGTTATTACAGGCATCCCTTTGTGCTGGGAACCAAACTCAGGTCCTCTGGAAGAGCACCAAGTGATCTTAATAGCCAAGCCATTTCTCCAGCCCCCCCCCCTCCCTTTTTGGAAATTTTCTCATTTTTTTAATTGAAAATATGTTCTTCTTTCATGCAATACATCCCAATCACAGCTTTCCCTCCCTCCACTCCTCCCAGCTCCCCCCTCACCTTCCCTCTCCCCTCAAGCTACTTCCCCTCTACCTCCTGCAATGGTTTGTAAATGATTGGCCCAGGGAGTGGCACTATTAGAAGGTTTGGCCTTGTTGGAGGAGGTGTGGCCTTGTTGGAGGAGGTGTGTCACTATAGAGGTGGGCTTTAAGACCCTCATCCTAGCTGCCTGGAAACCAGTCTTCTCCTGGCAGCCTTCAGATGAAGATGTAGAACTCTTAGCTATGCCTGCACCATGCCTGCCTGGATGCTGCCATGCTCCCACCTTGATGATAATGGACTGAACCTCTGAACCTGTAAGCCAGCCCCAATTAAATGTTGTCCTGATAAGAGTTGTCTTGGTCATGGTATCTGTTCACAACAGTAAAACCCTGAGACAGAAATTGGTTCTAGAGACTGGGGTATTGCTGTGATAGACCTGACCATACTTTTGTTTGGAAGAATGTGGATTTTGGGACTTTGGATTTGGAAAGCATTGGAATGCTTTAAGTGGGGCTTAATAGGCCATCCTAGTAGGAATGCGGAAGACTTTGTTACTGAGGGTGATTTGAACTGTGCAGACTTGGCCCAAGAAGTGTCAGTGGAGGGGTACTTCAGTATGTGGTCTAGAGACTGATTTTGTAGTATTTTGGTGAAGAGTGTGGCTGCATTTTGCCCTTGTCTGAAGAGTCTGCCTGAGGCTAAGGAGAAGAGACTCAGATTAATTGCCTTGCCAAAAGAAGTCTCAGAAACGCCCATCATAGACTTTGTTCTCTGGTTAAGTCTCATGAAGAGCATTTTAAACAAACATAGCAAGCTGAGAAAGGAGAAATATAAAACATATGGTTCAAGTATTAAAGGGGAATCAGGAAGTGAAATGGAGCCGAATCCTGTGTTCAAGGATATTAAATTGAATTAAGGGAGTAGTGACCTTGAGGCAAGATGCCACACAGCTAAGCTTAGGTCCAGGCATGGTAGTACAAGCTTTTAATCTCAGGAGACAAAGACAAGCAGATCTCTGAGTTCAAGGCCAGCCTAGAACAGAGCAAGTTGTAGTGAAGAAAAACTTAAATCCAGGCTTGGTGGACCATACTTTTAATCCCAAGGCTTAGGAGACAGGCATGCAGATCTCTGAGTTCAAAGTCAGTCTACAGAGCAAGATCCAGGACAACCAAGCTTAGGCAGTGATGGAACTGGAAAACAGAAAGCTGGTGATAATGTAATAGAACAAGGGGGCCATGTTCCAGCCCCAGCAAGCAGCAGAACTCAGCAGCTTTGGCCACATATCTCTGGCCTTAGAGTCAAGAATAGAAGGGACTACTGGGATAATTGATGCTGGTTAGCTGGAGCTAAGAAATTAGTGGTGGTTAAGAAGAGACCAGCATTGCTGAGGTGAAATCTTCTGTGAAGTATTTTCTGAGAGCACGAAGAAGCTGTGTTCCAGAGATAGCCAAGGTTGTACCTTGTGCTGCAGCTGGTCTTGATAATGTGTAAGAACCACCCAGGTGGTACTGGTTCTGAAGGCATGAAGGGGTCATGAAGAGCAGCTGAGGCTTGGCACTGTGAGAAGCCAGGAAAGGCCATTGATGAAGGTGCACTGCAGCCTCAGTTGCAGTTGATGGCCCAGGACTGAAGGAGTCATGCAAAGGAGTTGAGGCTTGGCATCATGAAGAGAGCCTATGAGAAGCTATTGGTGAAGCCTAGTTGCAGAGGAAGACCCCAGTGTATTGGAGATGCCTGTACCATGGGATGATCACCAAGAACAGCAGTAGCAGTAGAGTGGAGACAACTAGAGCCCAGAGTGCTACAGGGAATAGAGCTGAATATATGACCCTTTAGAGGAGCCCAGAAGATCATGTGTGGATCCCAGATATTGGAACAAGAAGCTGTGAAGCTGAAGTTGACTTGGAGACCCTAAGATGTTTGAGATGCCAGAGCCATGGGCTATCTGCTGAGGAAAGCTGCTAACAGGGAGTGGAACCAGCCCAGGAGAAAGAAGTTTTTTGCAGTCAACAAAGATGAAAAATGAGTTGGAGATCAGAAGAGAGCTTTGACATCAGACATGAGATGCAGGGTTTGGAGTTTGCCCAGCTGGTTTCCTGTCTTGCTTTGGGGATTACAGTTAAGTGATTGGATGGATCTCAGAAGAGACTTTGAACTTTGGACTTTTAACATTGTTGAGACTGCTATAGACTATAGGGACTTTAGAAGTTGGACTAAATGTACTTTTTTATTATGCTATGGCTAGGTATGGCCCCCATAGTCTCGTGTGTTTGAATGGGGATCAGGGAGTGGAATGTGATGGTTTGTATATGCTTGGCCCAGGGAGTGGCACTATTAGAAGGTATGGCCCTGTTGAAGTAGGTGTGATCTTGTTGGAGTAGGCGTGAATGTGAGCTTTAAGACCCTCATTCTAGCTGCCTGTCTGCTAGCAGCCTTCAGATGAAGATGTAGAACTTTTAGTTCCTCCTGCACCATGCCTGCCTGGATGCTGCCATGCTCTCACCTTGATGATAATGGACTGAACCTCTGAACCTGTAAGCCAGCCCCGATTAAATGTTGTCCTTATAAGACTTACCTTAGTCATGGTATCTGTTCACAGCAGCAAAACCCTAACTAAGATAACCTCCCTTCAGAAAAGAGCAGGAGTCCAAGAGACAACAACCAAACAGACAAAACAAAATCCAATTAGACAAGGCAAAAGCTCTCACACCGAAGCTGGACAAGGCAACACAACAGGAGGAAAAGAGCCCCAAGAGCAGGCAAAAGAGTCAGAGTCAGACCCGGCTCACACAGAAGTCCCACAGAAACACCAGGCTAAAAGCCACAACACATGTACAGAAGACCTGGTGCAGACTCCTGCAGGCCCTGTGCTTGCAGCTTCAGCCTCTGTGAACACATGTGAGCCTTGCTTAGTTGACTCAGTGGGCCCTCTTCTCTTGGTGTTCTCCATCACCTCTGACTCCTACAGTCTTTACCCCCCCCCCTCTGTCACAGGATTCCCAAGCTCTGAGGGAGGGGCCCTATGGAGACCTCCATATCAATGTCCAGCTGTGGGTCTCTGCATCCACCCCCATCTGCTGCTGGAAGAAGTCGCTCTGATGATGACAGGACAAAGCACACATCTGTAACTGTGTCCTTTGCAACATCCTTGTCCTGTTCACCCTTCCCGAGCCTCCATTCACACAAGTTAGATGGTCCAATGCTGGCTCCCTTTGGCTTTTTCACTACACTTTAGATTGCTCTTTTTATTTCCTTAGATTCCTGGACAGAGCTGGGTACAGCTGGGTAGCAGAGACTTTTAGCATACATGGGATCCTGGGCTCGGACACACGTGCATGCATACACACACCTGGCCTCAGGCACACATGCATCCACACATACATCTGGACTCATACACACATGTATGCACAAATACCTGGGCTCAGACACACATGCATGCACAGACACCTGAGCTCAGATACACATGTGTGCACAGACACCTGGGCTCAGACACACATGCATGCACAGACACCTGGGCTCAGATACACACGCTTGCACAGACACCTGTGCTCAGACACACACGCATGCACAGACACCTGGGCTCAGACACACACGCATGCACAGACACCTGGGCTCAGATACACATGTGTGCACAGACACC
>JADRCH010000171.1:928613-946958 GCA_019843965.1 Rhynchomys soricoides | reverse complement strand
GGTAGAGGGAAGGGTCTCAGGGCTTCTTTGAAAAAGTAAGGACTCAGACAGAGAACAAAGTGGAGGGAGCTAGAGGCTCCCTGCCACCCCCTTCTCCAAGCACCTAAAGCCAGAAACCCATGGTTGGTTTGTTCTTTAAGATGTATGCATGTATGTATGTATGTATGTATATATGTATGTGCATCACAGGCATGCCTGGTGCCCGTGGAAGTCTTAAGAGGTCATTGGAATCCCCTGGGTTTATGATGAGTTACAGATAGTTATGAGCTAGCATGTGGGTGCTGGGACTTGAACCCGGGTCCTCTGCAAGAGCAGCTGGTGCTCTTTTCTGTTGAGCCATCTCTCCAGCCCAGTAGCAAAAAAAACTTGTTAGGGTTAGAGTTAGGGTTATTCCAGGGGGTGTCTCCAGTGTGATACCTCCCACAGGGCAGACACTCTTCACCCCCATGTAAGGAAGCTGAGTCCAGAGGTGAGGTAGCTGCTTGAAGTTCCCGTGGCTTGTCTCTTTTTTTACAGACAGGTGGGTGTGCTCCACAGAAGATGGTGACTGTGTTTCTCTTTGACCACCTGGTCTGGAGGTTTGGTTTTGGTTTCTAGATCCATACCGCTATTGCCTGAGCTCACTCACTCTCTGTGGCATCCTGCTCAGGTGACTGTCCCTCCATAGCATCCTGAGTCCAGAATCCTGTCATTCGCATCCAGTTCCTGGTTTGAGGACAACCATCTAGGTCAAGATAGGGCCTCAGAGCTTGGCTCCTCCCCCGTGCTCTCACCGGCTGGGACTTGACCCAGGCTGGTCGCTTTCCCTCTGTCCAGGCTTCTCACTGCCCGCCAGGGAAGTTAGGGGAGGGGCTGAAGTAGCCAGCTAAAGGTTATCTTCTGTGGGCCTGTTTTTGTTTTTTGTTTTTTTCTTCAGCTGGTGAACTGGGCAGTGGAGGCCTGGCCCTAGGCTCCCGTCAGGTCAGGACTCTGCCCCCAACCTATGCTTCTTTAGGGAAGCCTGCCGGATGCTTGGGCTTATGGAATGTGCAGGAGTGATAGGTGGGTGTCTTGAGCTAAGAATGGATGCACCAGGTAGATGAAGAGTGGCTAGCTATGATCGGGTTTTCCCCACTCCAGCTCTGGGAGTGTTTGTTCCAGTTGGCTGTTACAGGCTGTTTTGTGCTCTGCTGGCTCCTGGTATCCTGACTGCCTCTGAATGCCGGTGGGTGTGATCAACAATGTCTTAAATGTTACAAATTGTCTCCAGGTGGGCAAAACTGCTCTCAGGTGAGATCCTCTGGGCTCTGCACCCACCCCCACCCCCCAACAGACACCTGACAAGTGGATGGTGTGGATTACAAGCAAATTGCAATTCCAAGTCCCCTGCTCAGCCACGACGGATCGCCCAAGCACAAGGCCACCATTGTGGGTTGGCTGAGGCTGAACCTGCCAGGTAGAGATGGCCCAGCCTCAGAGCTGGTGATGGAGGGCCTCCAGCAGGGCTTAAAGCCTCAGATTCAGGGTGGTTTGGGTTTCTATGACCAGCTGTAACCAGCTTCAACAGGCTCAGGCTAGGAAGAAATCAGGCGTAGGGGACTAGACTAGAAGACAGCATAGGTAACCCCAAGATTTATGGGAAGCTGATCTGCCTGAAAGGGGAGGGGGCAGAGGACCAAGTGCAGAGAGACCCACTCATCCAGGACCACACCCACAGTGGTCCCCTGAGGTGTCTGTCAAAATCTCACTGGTTCTAATGATATCCTGCTACATGGTTCTGTGACCCATGTGCCCCAGGATTTGTTCCCACTTAGGGTTGTTTGGTGTGGCAAAAAAGAACATAGGCTGTAGGTTCTAAGACCTCAAACATGGGGCCATTTCCAGCCCATCCTGGGCAGAAACAGCTAAGAGTCACCTTCACTATGGCATGTGGGTCTGCTGAGTGGCTCTGACCCGGTTTCTGCTCATTTTAATCAGAACCTCTGGGCAAGGTTGTTCTCACAGAGCCTCTTCAGTGAGACACAGATGGGCTCAGGACAAAGAAAGTACCAGCATCGGTTTGGGAATTGAGTGTGTGTGTGGGGGGGGGGGTATGTGGAAGAAATTGTCTTTGTGTCCCCAAAGCTCAGACTTAGGGAGAGAGTGGCCAGGCACCCAGTTAGAACTCCTGTAGAAGGTGTCTTTGGAGGTGGCTTCCATGCCCCCTATCCCAGGATACAGAGAAGACATACCCCTAGCCCATAAGGAGCCTTCAAGATCTTACGTCTCACTATTGGTGGATGACCATGGCTGGTATTTCCCTGGAGCCCACTAGGAGAATCTGAGGCCCCTGTGTGCCAGTGTCTTAGGGAACCAAGAGTGAGAAGCCAGCCAGTCTGGAGGAAAAACTGCCCTATGGAGACATGGGCTAGAGCAAGGAGTCTACAACCCCAGGACAGAGCCTGTACTCTTGGGTCACATGGGCCTCCCGTCAGCAGTAGAAGCCAAAGCAGCTTTTTGGAAGTTGCATGACTGAGAGACCAAGGCCAAGGGAAGACATGCAAAAGAGGGCTTCTTGCCCTCTGAATTAATAGGAGATGTTGCATTTGCAGAAACAAGAAAGGGATGCTATGACTGAAGCACAGTGAGGGGTGAGAGGGAGCGAGAAAGGTGGACGGGAAAAGTAAGAAACTAGGGACATTGATTAGTGCATGTTACAGAAAGAAAGGACAGTGCAAGGAATTATCTATTAAAAAAATAAAAATAGCCAGGCCCAGTGCGCAGGCCTAGAATCCCAGGCACTTGGGAGGTTCAAGCCAGAGGGCCACAGATTCGAGAGCTTCCTGGGCTGCAGAGTGGATTTCAGACCAAACCGGGCAGTCTAGTAAGACACCGTCTCAAACAAATCAAAATTAAATCGTCATAAGGTGAAGGCCTGGGGACATATATAGCCCAGTGGTGTGGCAGTTTACTGGCATGGGCGAGATCCCAGGATTGTCTCCTAATGGGAGTGAGGTAAGGGAAGGGAATTATCCAGGAAATAATATTAAAACACATGCAGACACGGGCATTAAAAAAGAAAAATAGGGACAAGCTGGCTGGAAAGTCTACCTAGCACCTCAGTCAGTCAGTGGATATAGGACTCATTTAGAGGGCTGGGCTAGGGTGGGGAGGAGGACAGGTCACTGTCTGAGGAAGGGAAGTCAGGAGGATACCAAGAGGCCTTAACAGTAGCAAGAAGAGAGGAGGATGCTTCTAGATTCTAGAGGGAAGTTATCCCCAACGGGAAAGCTCAACCTCCCCAACCACAAGCCCAGGGAGGAGGAGAGAAAGACCTGTTCTGACAGTCAAAAATGCACCCCCTGCCAGGCTTGCTGGGCTGGCGCACACCTTTACTCTCCGCACTCAGGAGGGAAAGGCAGGCGGATCTCTGAGTTTGAGGCCAGCCTGAGCTATGTATAGAATCCAGACCAGCCAAGGATACACAGTAAGACCTTATCTCAAAAGTAAAAAAAAAAATCTGGGGCCGGAGAGATGGCTCAGTAGTTAAGATCACTTGTTCTTGCAAAAAGACCTGGGTTTTCGTGGTGGCTCACAACCATCTTTAACTCCAGTTTCAGTGGATCTTACCCCTCTTCTGACCTCTGCAGGCACTGAGCATACATGTGATGTGAATACATGCATGTATGCATGCATACATACATGCAAACATACCTAAAATAAGTATATATTTTAAAAAGGATTTAAAGACTTTAGAAATCTGCCCCCAACTCCTTCCTGAGCCGATCCCTGGGGTTTGTTTTAGAGGGTAGCCCTGGTGGCCAGAGAATAGGCAGAGCCAAGCCTAAGGAACACCACCTACCCAACCCCCACCCTGAGCTACGAGAGTGCCTGGGAAGACCCTGAAGTGTCTCCTGCACAAAGGAGCCAGACTCTCAAGGAGCATGGAGCCACAAAACTGGCCGGCTGGGAGTGGAAATCAACAAGGGAGCTGGCTATAGGAGTAGAAATGATTAACAACCAGGTCGGCCTCACGTCCCCTGAGCATGGAACCCTGTGGCTATGCTCTGCATGGCTGTGCAGCCCAGCCCCCTCCAGACAGTGGTGATCAAAAGAGCTGCCTGGGGACAGAGCAGCTTCAGGATGCCTCTGGCAGGCATTTCAGTGCTGTTTGACCAGACTGGTACCTGAAGTCATCAGCCCTGCTCTCTGGGGTCTTAGGCAGGCCTGTGGGTGTGGTGCCAGCCTGGGAACTAAAGCCACTCCCAGGAATGGCTCACCCAACAGGTTCCCCTTGGGCACCTTCTGGCCTGGGGATGGACTTTGCCCTCTTCTGGGCGAGGCCACCGCCTGCCAGGGGCCATGCTATTCTGCAAGTCTGATCTCAGGAGTGATGGATGTTTGCTGGTTGGAAAGGAGGCAAAGTAATGATACTGGGCCCTTCTGTGTGTTCTGTTCTCTCTGAAATGATCCCTGTGTAAATGGATCGGGGAGAAGTCCATTCTAGGCCATCAGAAGACAGCTAAACTAACCTCTCTAGGCTTTGGTAAACCAGACAAATTAATAACGGCATGGGACCCTGCACCACACATGTGTGACAGATGCCAGCTCCTGGGGGAGGCCTGGTGTGACTGTGACTGCTATATCATCCTCAGCCATGGTTTGGAATGTCCTTAGGAATGCACCCTCCCTTGAGGTACTAGGCCCCAGCCTGCCCCTCCCTGGGGCCAGCTAGGTTCAGCTGCACTCAACTTCTTGGGATAATTTTAGCCAAGAGCTAAATGCTAGAAGAACCTGGGGCTTCTGGGGATGAGCTGGGACACGACCAGCTTCCTGGATGCTTGCACTTGCTCTAGCAGTGTGGCTCAGTATGAACAGCGTGGCCAGTCCTGCTCTGTCCTCTTTAAGGAGGGACTGCTAGGCAGTCTTGGCACCATTCCAGGGTCTGGACTGTGGGGTAGGATGGAGCTGTGTGACCTGCCCAGAGCTCCAAGGTGGGTATGAGCTTCCTGAAGGCCAGAGAGTCACCAGTTCCTGAGGCCCTGAATCTGTCCAAATAGCTCTGGTCTCCGCCCCAACTCTGGTAACCCTAAGGGGGTAGCTGTCCCTTCCCGTCCAGTTCAGTCTGTCTGTAAGGCAGGGCAGGCAGTACCACATCCTAAGAGCTGATTCTGGGACAGTGCCCAGGGCAGATGACAAGGGGTCACTGTGAGCCTAGAGCCTCACCCCTGATGTAGGCAAGTAATGTCGGTTCCTTAAACCTTTCTTATCAATTGAGACTTGAGGGTTTGGGGGGTTTGACAAGATGGTCTCACTGTATATATGACCCAGGCTGGCCTCGAACTCAGGAGCCTCCTGCCCCAGCCTCTTCGGTGCTGAAGTTTTGTGGGGTGCCTCTAGGGACCTCTCAGGCTCAAGTCATGTCAACCTATACAGAGTTCTGGGTATATAAAAGGCTTCCTCTATGTTGGCTCCTTTGTTTTCAGAAAAAAAGGGGGGGGATTTTTTTCAAATCCCCCCCCCCGCCGGAAACTTCATATTAGGGTCCTACAGAGTCTCTTGAATGCTGGCCTGTCTTATCAGTGATGTGTTAGACACCATAGATGCCAGGGATGCTGCTTTATGGCCCCTTGAAGCCAGTCAGGGATGGTTTAACGGACTCTGCAGGTCATTTAGGAACATGTTAGGGAATCCTCAGGCGAGGACATTGTTCTTACTGAGCCCATTTTGCAGATTTGAAGATTGAAACCAAGAGGTGGCATTTTTAATCATTAAGGACACCAGGTTTCCAGGCCCCCATCAGGGCAGCTCCTGACAAGTGTGGAGGACCCCCAGTCATGGAGGTGGTAGCACCGTGGACAGTTGACCCCTTAGCAGATTGGTCAGTGTTGATGACTGGCCCCCACACAGTGCTTCTTCCAGACCAGTCTTTACGCTGGTTCCTGCTGTGTCCAGGCCGTAGCTCTGGGTCACAGGCCAGTGGGATTCCTTGCCCAGGAGGGACATGTCTTCCTCCCAGTTAGCCAAAGCCCAGCCTTAGACTGTGTGTAGTACCAAGGAAACAGACAATGCTAGTGCTAAAGAAGGAGCTAGAACATTCTGGAAACCACTGTTCATGGCCGCCTGCTATTGGTGGACAAGTGGCAGACCAGGGGCAAGTCAATGCTGAGGGGAAAGGAGTCAGAGACAGGCCTCGGGTCCATGAGCTTCTGGGATGGACGGGTGGGGTGGCTGAGGAATCGCATATTGGCGATGGCTGTCGCCAGGCAGTGAGCCCCCTCGGCTATGACTCAGGCTGAAGATCCTGCTACTGTCTCACCTGCACTGTGATCCAGGGTTCACCTTGGGACTCCCAAGACTGGGATTGTGGATCCCCAACTTCAGAAAGTACTAGAGAGTGCTGTCGGGAAAGGCTTCATAGCCAGCCTTGGCACTGTGGAAACCATGCTTGGCCAAGAGAAGAGGAAGCAGCCAGGCTTCGCTTGGATCCTGACCCCTGCCACTTCTGAGCCACTGAGCGGGAAGGCCACGGTCAGGTGGAGAGTGTCTTCTCTTTCTACCCTTGATCCTGCTTGCTCTTCCTCATGTTCTCAGGGTCAGGCGTCCCCTTAGCAAGAATGCAGAGCCAGGCAGGGCCACGGTCAGTCTCAGGAAACCATAATCTCCATGAAAACCATATACAAAGGGTCCAACGCATCAATAAGGGGCCTAGCCAGGATTCTGGTCCTGGTCTATAGAGCTTCTGGGCCCAGCCATGGATCTCCCCTTCTTTGCACCCTGCCCAGGACTTAGTAGTTGTGTCAGAGAAATCAGGGTGGGTCCATCGGGCTCATTCCAGCCACTGGAATTCCAGCCACTGTTCCCACCAGGCCCTTCATCTCAGAGAAGAGCCGTTATTCGAGAATCAGGATTAGACCCAGAGAGGTTGCGTGCAGAAGGCCCCTCTGAGCACCTCTTGCTCCCCTCTCTCTAGGCCTCCTCTGTCACCAGCATGTCGCAGAGGCATTCTGACAGCTCTTTGGATGAGAAACTACTGGAGTATCGCTTCCATGCAGAGCTGAGACTCGATGCCAATGGGAACCCTATGCCTGGCCTCCCCATGGTCCGGAGCTCCTTGAAAGCCAGAGCCAATGCTGCCTTTGAGCCCAATGCCTCCGAACCCCTGCCGCCTTTGCCTACGCCTCCAGGAGATGAGGAGACTCCGCCCATCATCCTCAGCACGCAAAGCCCCGCAGCCCTCAAGATGGGCACGCAGCAGCTCATCCCTAAGAGTTTGGCTGTAGCCAGCAAGGCCAAGACCAAGTCCCCAGCCCGCCACCAGAGCTTCGGGGCAGCTGTGCTCAGCAAGGAGGCTGCAAGACGAGACCCTAAGCTCTTCTCAACACCCAGCTTCTCTTTGGATGACATGGATATGGACACGGTTACTGCTGGGAATCTGAAGCGCAACCTGAGAAACCAGTCCTACAGGGCAGCTATGAAGGGCCTGGGGCCACCCTGTAGCAAGGGGGACTCAGTCCAGCTCAGCCCCAAGCTCCAGGCGCTCGCTGAGGAGCCTCCCGCCCGGTACCCAGCCAAAAATAAGGTAGGGACCTACCCAGACAGCAGGGTGGGTAGTGTGTCTAGGGGCTCGGGTTCACAGGCAGGGAGCCAGCCTGGTCCTGCGTCTCTCACATTTGGCATAATGAATGGCTGCTGTTACTGAGCCTTGCTGGGTGCAGGCTCCTGGCCATCTTGGTTTAATTGAATCCATTCAAATTTCATTGCTGAGGCTGGAGGAGGTTGAATCAGGCTCTTGGGAGTCTTCCATCCCTGCTTCCATCCAGAGTGGACAGCAGAGGGAACTAGCCATTTATGGAACCGGCCTGTCTGATGACACTTTCAGCAAGGCCAGGCTCAGGCTGCCAGTGGGATAAGGAGGGTCAGTGGGTAGTCCTCACCACCTTTCCCCCCTGCCCTGCTCCTTCTCTGCCTGCCCTCGGGGTAGGCAGAGCTCTCCCCGAGCTATGGTGTAGCCCCAGCTGTTCAGCACAGAATAGGGTCCTGGCTCTCTGGGTCTCCAGGTATCTGTTATAGACAGCCACTGGGCAGGAAGGCCATGGTCAGATAGTGGCCTTTCCTTCCCCGCTCGTTGGGGTCAGATGGGAGAATCTCTGTTTAGCAGCCATTCAAGGCAGTTGCTTCCTAGGATAAGAGCTAGGAAGCTTCTGGGCCTGAGGTGCTTCCCTCAGACTTGCTCAGGGGCACCCCAGGCACAGGGCTCAGTCAGCTTCCATGAAGGGCCTAAGATGGGCCTTTGTGGCTTTTTGACCCCTAACAGATTCCTAATACTTCTGAGCCTCAATTTCTCCATATATAAGTGAAGATGGCTGCTATCCAACTGTAACATACTCTAAAGATGAGTAAATGCCCTCTGTTGCCTAGAGCTGCACTCAGCACCATGGGAAGAGCATGCTAAGAGCTGCGTGCAGCATCATGGGAAGAACATGCTTAGAGCTGCATGCAGCATCATGGGAAGACCATAGGAGGAACATGCTTAGAGCTGCATGCAGCATCATGGGAAGAACATGCTTAGAGCTACATGCAGCATCATGGGAAGAGCATGCTTAGAGCTGCATGCAGCATCATATGAAGTGCACGCTTAGAGCTGCATGCAGCATCATGGGAAGAGCATGCTTAAGAGCTCTATGTAGCATCATGGTATGAGAAAAGCATGTTTATTTGGGCATCAGAATGATAGCCACCAGCACTCAACATGGTCACCAAAAACTTCTGTGAAAGCCAATAATGGCTAAGGCAAGGACTCTGTCTACAGTGCCAGCCGCCATCCTTTATCACAGATCCTATACCACATCTACCTGAGATGCCTGGTTATCAGGAGCAGGATCGGTGGCACCACCACCTTTAGAACCAGGCCTGCCAAGGTCTCATCCATGGCTCAACTCAGTAGTGAGTCCTTCTTCAGCACCCATCCCAGAATACCTGTTGCATGCCCCATGCTGGTGTGCCAGCCTGTGGCTGCTCCCATGTTGAGAGGGCACTGTAAGGGCAAGGGCTGGCAGGTGACCGTGCAGGCGGCACAAGGATGAGAGGGCTCCCCATGGTCTCAGGGCCAGAAGGGCTTGCTTAGAGACTGGGGAAGGATTTGGAATGGAGGAGATTGGGGGGGGGGAACTGGGGGTAGGTGAAAAGGAGCTAAGCCAGGTTCAGCTGGGAGTGTCACACACAGAGACACACAGACACAAAGACATAGCACACACAGACACACAAACACACAGACATGTACACATACCTATAGACACACACAACACACAGAGACATGTACACACACATAGACACACAGACACAACACACACAGAGACACAGGCATACACAGACATATACACATAGAAACATAAACACAGAGATACATAAACACAACACACAGAGACACAGGCACACACAAACACACAGACACACACACGTAAGGGGAGTTTTCAGGCCCCAACTGGTTCTAAGGAACCAGAAGGAACTTTCTTTCCTGGAACCAGTGTGCCTGTGAAAGCCTAGTATCCCAGGCAAGAGTGGGGATTCCCCAAAGCTCAGTCCTTCCAATCCTCTGCCTCAGTTTCTGGGGCCTCCAACCAGTACCAGGGCCAGACTTTAACCAGCCACAGTCTGCCCACTTTGGTTTTCTCCAGACCCCTGCTCCATACCCACCATGTCCCACTGTCCAGGTAACTCCTCTTAACAGGATTGACCCTCCCCCCTTCCCCCTAGGCAGCCTTCCTAAAGCAGACCCCTGCTCTGAGCTCCAACTTTTTCCTGTCTTGGACTCTACTTTGTAAAGCTAACATTTAATGAGCACCCTCTCGAGTCTGCAAAGCCCCCTCCCATTGGGCAATCTCTTACAAGCTCTGGGCTACCTTAGCAACAGAAAGGAAGCCTTCCCACACCTCCCTCTCTATTGACTGCTGGGGTTTCTGTTTCTTGTCTGCAGAAAACTCTGGGGCGGAAACGTGTGCACAAGGGCTCTTTCAAAGATGGTAAGTGGTTTCCCGGGGAAGCTAAGGGCTGAGCATGGCCTGGAAGGGCCAACCTGGGACCACGTGGGTCTGAGAAGATGAGGTCAAGCTGGGCAGGACATTGAACACAGACCCCAGTTATTGATGTGACTGTTGCAGCTAGTAGAATTCCCTTGGGTCCCTGTGCAACCCAAGGACAGAACAGAGCAGCTCCCCACTATGTTGAGTATCCGATGAGACCCAGGCTCCATTATAGGCATCAGGCCTCCAGAGAGGCAGACACCCATTTCTGTTCTTGGCATAGAGTATTCCAGGTCCAAAGAGAGCGTCCTGGGTACTGTAGCTTGTGAGGAAGTAATAGCTTGGGTTGTGTCTCCCTGGTCCCACCGAGGCTGTGAGGTTCCAAGACAGCCATTCCAGCAAGAATGCCCCACCCCCCACCCCCACCCTCGGCCATGTTAGCCTCTGCAAACTCTCTGGGAAACTCCCTTTGCGGAGCAGCAGTCTCAGGCTAATGGCAGCAGCTGCACCGGCTCAGAGATGCCCTCAACTGGGCTGGCCAGTGCCAGACTAGGTTAGTGGTATTGTTGGCTTGGAGCAGCAACCAGCATACCCAGGCCCCACCTGAGTACTCCAGCCTTCCTCAGACCAGGCACAGCTGGCCACGCACAGCTCTGGTTGGTCTGCTTGGTCCTGACCTGTAGTGCCACATTCTACACTGGGCTGCTACACCCTTCCAGGCTGGCTTTGCACCACTACAGGACCCAGCGGGCCACAGCAGAGCCTGCATGTTTTTGAGAGCTTTGTGGGGCCCTTGGGAGGGTCATGCCACCCCCAAACCCTCCTGCGGACAGGCGGCTCTTCTCTCTCCAGACCCCCAGCTATACCAAGAGATCCGAGAACGAGGTTTGAACACCAGTCATGAGTCTGATGACGACATACTTGATGAGCCCACCAGCCCAGGGGGAACTCGGAGAGCAGACACCAGCATCGTGGTTAAGAACTATCGGCCTGCCCAGCTCACCTGGAGCCAGCTCCCAGAGGTAAGGAGTCCCACACCCATCCTGAACACACAGGAGGACCCAGGTACAGCAGGAGACCCCACGTTGTGGTGGCCCAGGCCCTTACAAACAGATTCTAAAGCCACAGGGATGCACATTTGCCCTGTGGGGCTGGCTGGGCTCCTTGGAGCAGTTAGTGAGTGTCTTCTGTCTATGTAGCAGGAGGCCCTGCTCAGTCTGACGTAAAAGGAGCCCCTTTCCTACGATCCGATCCGTCTCACTAGGGCAGAAAAGGGTCACAAAGGAACAGAAACATAAGGAGAGCACTCTCCACTCTCTCCTTTTTCCCCACATCTGGAAATGGGGTCTTGTCTAAGCTTTGAAGGCTCAGTCAAAAGCAGGGTCAGGATGGTAGCCCTGGCACATAGCAGCTACGGCATGAGGGACATGACTGGCTCCTGTTAGAGGCATGTGATTCCTGTCCTCTGCAGTCTGCGGGTGTGGTAGGCAAAGGGATGACAGACCCAGCTCTCCTTTCATTTCAGTACAATGGAGCTTCCTGTTTGCTTGCCTGCCATGGGGGTGAGGGACCCCGGGAATGCGGGACCCCAGCCAGGGAGGTCTACAGCAGGGCAGACTCTGCCTCACAACTGGAAATGTTCACAAGTTTACATTTATTATCCTACTTGGTGCTAGAAACTGGGTTGGGGGGTGATTCCCCTGATCTGGGATAGGCTCCAGCACACTGTACCCCATCACTTTGCCCAGTATTGAGAACCTGACCTACCCACGCTTGGAGAGCTGCAGGGGACCCACTGTTGACTGTGCCTCTCCCCAGCCTGCGGGTAGGAAAGCACAAATGGATCTAGTTCTCTATCCTGCAGAGGCCAGCCATTGTGGCTGGCGGTTGGTACAGCCTGCCCTGACATGCTCTATAGCCATAGGTGTGAAGGAGCCACTCTAAGGCAGCCTGGGGACCACTGGCCCCCAGGGTATGAAGAATGCAAGTGACAACAGTCTGTACCTCCCCTGACAAGACTCTGACTCAGCTGCCCAGGCAGAGTCTGACTCACTGTTCCTCTGGACTTACCGTCCATCTTCCTGACCTGGCCTGGGGCTCTACAAATGGAGTAAGGTTGTCCTGGGAGATTTTCTTGGGAAGGAAGATAAACTGAGGAGACACAGCTGAAGGCTTCTGATGACAGCGGGTCTGCCCAGGCTCCTCCCTCCCTCCCTCCTCCAGGCTGCTCTGTCCTCCTAGCCAGAGGAGGATGGAGGTGAGGACCACTTCATCTGTAGGACCTGTGACACATAGCTCCTTGGCCTATGCTCTCCTCAGGTGCTGGACTCAGGTGTACTGGATACACTGTCAGTGGAAGAACGGAAGAGGCAGGAGGTAAGACCACCAGGTGGGGTGTGCTGAGCAGGCTACAGCCTAAGCTGTCCCTAGACATGGAGCGGGCCACATAATGCCTTGGGAATTAGAAACAAGAGCACTACCCTCCCTCACCTACCTACTGGCTTCCTTGTGGGCCAGGTACAATGATGGCTGAGGTCTGAGCCCCCTCACTGCCTTCTAAGTCCTGAAGCAGCACCAGGGAAGGACCAGAGTCCTGGCCAGGGATAAGGGACATGGCTTAGTGGTAGAATATCTGCCCAGCATGTGTTCGGCTCTGTGTTCACTCTTCCCCAGGAAGCAAAGTCCCAGCCACCTCCATGCAGCTCAAGTTGGTGAGCCAGAGATCACAGGGTTATGGGCTTGTAGCCTATTCGGCCATCAAGCCCTCTGAAGGAGCCTCACACCCTAGTCTTCCTCCCTAGAGCACATCTGTTATTCTGAGCATCGTCTTCCCATGCAGGCCATTTTCGAGATCCTCACATCTGAGTTCTCCTATCAGCACAGCCTGAATATCCTGGTGACTGAGTTCCTGCAGTCCCGGGAGCTGCGGGCCACTATGACCCAGACAGAACACCACCACCTCTTCTCCAACATCCTGGATGTGCTGTCCGCCAGTCAGAAGTGAGCCTCCCTGTCCTTCCACACTAAAGATGCCTCTAAGTGGTCATCTTTGTAGTGGTATCAGTAAGCTCTGGGCGGACACTGGGTTGCACCCTCAGTGGGAAGGTTGGAGCAGCCATTGGCTTGAGAGAAGGCGTGACAACCTGTAAAAGCCCTTGAGGGTTGGCTGTAGGGACACCGTGGTGGTGGGCATCCTAGACTCTCAGGAGAGGGAGAACACTTCTCTTGTGTACAACCTTATACTACCAATGGGTATCTCGCCTCAGCCCTGGGCAGCAGGAGTGTCCACAGTATCCTCACCCAGCCAGGTGGCAGCCTCGAGTTGCAGCCCCAAGTCATGTTCTACCCAGCAGTGTCTGGTGGCCAAACTGGGCCCTAGTTCCAGGGCCTAGAATCAGAGGAGGGCCAGGCATGCAGCTGCAGGCTGAAGAGGGCGTGTCTGTCTTTTGTGTATGTGTGTGTGTGCAAGCACTTTTGTGAATTTGTGTATGATGCTTTACACATGTGCATGCCTGTGTGTGTATCTTTGCACACTACCAATGGATCTCTCATCCCAGCACTGGACATAGTGTCTTCTTCTATGTGTTTGCACACACTTATGTGCATGTGGTCTTGCTACTGCTGCGACCCAGGAGACCCCAGGTCTCTCAGTTCCTTTAGCCTTGGCTTCACTGTTTGTCCAATGAGGCTGGTGCCTGGGGCTCCATGGGGTCAGAAAGAGTAGGTCACAGGGTGCCAGCTCACAGGCTGTGCCCTCCAAACAGGATGCTAGCTCCTGCATGTCAGGGTCAGCCTGGCCCTTGCTGAGCCCACTCAGCCTGCCGCTGTGAGTACCCTCTCCCTCAGGAAGTTTAAGAGAAATTTAGACAGGGAACAGGACTGTCATATCCCTGGAGACAGAGGCTTCCTGTAAGAGATTTAGTGGCTGACTGTGGGAACTACCCACATATTGACTCATTGGAGGGGAAGGGGGTCCCGGGAAGTGGGTGACTCTCATGCAGATTCCTGCCCCCAGTATGGTCCCGTGATGCTGTGCAGCCTCTGATTGCTCAGCATGGCCATTGCTATCCTGGGCTGTGACTCACTAGCCTCCTCCAGTGGTCTCTTCTGAAGATTGGCGCTATTTTGGGTCAGTAGCAGGAGGCTGGCCCTTCTAGACCTTTCCAGGAAACCCTAGGAATTCTGCTTTTCAGCTGAGTGGCCTAGCTTGCCAACTTGTGCATGGTGGGCCTGTGTCCAGGCAGCCTCAACTTCTGCTCATTTATGGGGCCATGAGCTTCTGAGTCTCCCTCCTAGTTAGACAGCTTCCCAAGGGCCAGTGGCTCTCAGAGTGCACTTTCTTATAAGAAATGAGGTCCATGTGGGTCTGTCAGGTGCTAAGGGTCCATACCCACATCCATACCTGAGAAGGATCTTCTCAGACAGATGGAGTTCTCCTAGCTGCCTGAGCCAGGGCCTAGAGAGGTGGACACAGCTCAGGATCAGCCACTGGCCCCACGCACTAGGCAGCCAAGACCCAGAGAACCCTGAGCCAACTTCTGATGTCATTTGCTCACCTTGTTACCATCCTGCCTGGCTCATTGGAGACGGGCTAGCAGTTTCTCCAGGACCTCTGACAAGAGCCCAGGCCTCCCAGCTTGTTCCCATATGGGCTAGACTCCACGCGCATGGACAGTTTGTGAAACCTTGCAAGGAACTTGGCTGGCATAATCACCTTAGTTTCAAGACCCATTTCTAGAGAGAGGTGGCTCTCCCTGGGTCCCTTAGGGCCCCAATGTATCATAGGGTCTCTGTCCTTGAGCTCACACCCAGGGTTGGGCATAGGGATGGGTGTTATAAAGGCAGTATGAAGAGCTGATCTGTCACAGGGTCCACTGTGGGACAGCTCTCTGCAGGGAAATGTGGCCTAGCCTACACAAGGTTCTGCCTGACCCACTGGGCACCTGTTACACACTGCCTCCAAGAGTGGTCTGTGTAGACATTCTTGTCTATGTACATGAGTCTATGAAGGTGTGTGTACACACCCAACAAAACTGAGCCTTCCCTTCCCTCACCTTGCCTCACTTCAATGCCGCAGGTTCTTTGAAGCCCTGGAGCAGCGGCACAAAGCTCAGGTGTGTGTGGAGGACATTAGCGACATCTTGGAGGACCACGCTGAGCATCATTTCCACCCTTACATCGCCTACTGCTCCAACGAGGTCTATCAGCAGCGCACCCTGCAGAAGCTGTCGTGAGTGGGGCCTCTGTACCCCCAGCCCAGCCCACCCCATGCAGGCCCTGTCCACCCACCCGCCTGCCCGGCTTCTTCCCAAAGTCAGAGTGACTCAGTGCCCCCATTGCAGGAACAGCAGCGCGGCCTTTCGGGAAGTTCTGAGGGAGATCGAGAAGCGGCCTGCGTGTGGGGGCCTGCCTATGATCTCTTTCCTGATTCTCCCCATGCAGAGGGTGACCCGGCTGCCTCTGCTGACTGATGTGAGTATCTATCTGGGAGGCTTGGGTGTTGCCGTTGCCATGGGAACCCACCTGGAGGCCCCGCCTTCAATGTTGCCTCTCTGACCTCTTTCCTCACACTAACAGATCTGTAATGGGTAATTACAGCACTATAAGACAGTGTGATTAATGTTGTTCACTTTGCAGTCACTAACATGATACCGTAGCCTGTAGACACACACTTGGGCCTGTACACACGCACACCCTCGGCCCTGCAGAAATAATGCTTCTGGGTCCCACACTGCTATTCCCCAGGATGGCAGGAGCAGTGTGTGTGTGGTACCAGATCTCCTTGCCTGGCTTGGCCCCAGAGGTTCAGAGGCCATCTGTGGGCTGTAGACAATCCTGGTGGGCCCCAACAGGACCCTCTCCCACACTTCTAGAATCTGCCCCACGTGGGCCTTCTGGAAGGGGCTCAGGTGCTTCCCATCTTCTCTCTCCTCCAGACACTCTGCCTGAAGACCCAAAGCCATCCTGACCGGTATAAAGCCGCCAGTCGAGCCCTGAAGGCCATCAGCAAGGTGAGGCAGCTTCTCTGATTGGAGACCCTGGGTGGGGCTCGGGCTTGTGGTGCTGAGGGGAAAAGGGACTAGATCCAAGCTAGTGCCACCAGGAGAGGAGGCCCCCTGTGGATCAATACGTGTTAAACTCAACACCCCGCAGCTGGTAAAGCAGTGTAATGAGGGGGCCCACAAGATGGAGCGTACTGAGCAGATGTACACACTGCACATGCAGCTGGACTTCGGTAAGGTCAAGGTAGGTGCCGTGCCAACTCCACACCTTACTCTGCTGTCATTATTCTTAGGAATCACAGACTAGAGCAAGAGGTCTGGGGTGAGGGTGGTGGTGGTTATGATCTGCCTGGCTGGGGTTGGGGGAGGGGCAGCTAGGGCTGTTGATCTTCTTGGGCCTTGGATTCCCTGTGGGAAAGGAGACCCTTGAACCTCCCTGACTCAAGGTCAAGGAGGTGTCAAGGTGGGGGAGGGGGATATGCCTGGCCTGGGGTTGGGGAGAGGCAGCTAGGGCTGTTGATCTTCTTGGGCCCTGGACTAAGGTCAAGGAGTTGTCAAGGCCTCTCCAGAACTGTCCCCAGCCCCAGCTTAGGCAGAATATTCCACAAATGCCCAGAAAATCAGGGCTGGCCACGGCTGCCCTGTATAGGTAGAACATGGTACCTGTGGGGACAACTCAGTGGCCATTCCTTAACTGAAGTGGCCTTCAGTGGGAGAGCAAGCTCAATTCAAGGCAGAGAAGCAGGGAGTATCCCCCCACCTCAAGTGTCCCCCCACCTCGCTGTGTCCCATCTCCTTCATCCCTAGTCCCTTCCACTCATCTCTGCCTCTCGCTGGCTACTGAAGCGTGGGGAGCTCTTGCTCTTGGAGGAATCCAGTATCTTTAGGAAAATTGCCAGCCGACCCACGTGCTACCTATTCCTCTTTAATGATGTCCTGGTTGTCACCAAGAAGAAAAGGTAGGCACTGGACTGCAGGTGCCAAGCTAGAGAGCAGCTGGGAGTTGAAAGGGATGGGGAGCAGCCCTGAACCCTCGAACCTTGGCATCCAATGCTATACCCCAGTTGATCTGGGGTGGCTGGCAGCTCTGTCAGGTCTCTGCTTTCTACAGGTTGGGGTTTCCCTCCTTGACCACAGAAGCTCCTGGAAGTTCTGTCTCCAGGCCCAGGAGACAAGTGTTAGGAGCACTCTTGTGGTCAACTGGCCCTGGCAGGAAAGGCCCTGATGAGTCAGTCTCCTGTGTCCCCACAGTGAGGAAAGCTACCTGGTCCAAGACTATGCACAGCTAGACCATGTACAGGTCAGAAAGTTGGAACCCTCGGAGCCCTCACTGCCAGGAGGCAGCAGCCGCAGCTCCTCCGTGCCCTACCCGTTCCAAGTGAACCTGCTACACAACAGTGAGGGCCGCCAGGAGCAGATACTGCTGTCGTCTGACTCTGCGTAAGATGTGGGACCTAACTGGAGGGGAGTGAGTGTGTGCGTGAGAGAGATCCAGAGCCCTGTGAGGATGGGATGTGCTGAGCTGTTTTCTGAGAGCTTACTAGTCAAGCCAGGCAGGGCCATAAGCAAAACGCAGCAAAGAAATGAATGGCTGTACTGTCCAGTAACCGGGGAGAAAGCTTTAAGCAGAAAAAGGGACGAGTGTGCATGTGATCAATGGGCATGCTGTGGTTGTCAAGGTGGCACCTACGTCAAAACCCCAAGGGAGGGAGGGAATGAGGCGGCAAACACAGAAAAGCAGTGCTCAGCCAGAGCATGGTCGTGCAAAGGCCCCGAGGCAGGAGCATCCTGCCATCAGGCACCAACATTGATGCCAGGTGCTGAGGCACAGCAAACCTCAGGACAGGAGGTGAGGTCAGAATAGTCAGAGATCATAGAACAGGTACTGGTACCACACAGGGGGCTCATGGACCCCCCAAAAGGAGGGTCTCAACTATACTGTCTGTGGCCTCTAGGAGTGACCGGGCCCGGTGGATCACAGCACTCACCTACAAGGAGAGACAGTGGCAGGGCATCACCAACAAAGGAGGTGGGTGCAGGGTTACAGCCCTGGGACTGAGCTGGTCTGGACCTTGGCCTGCCTTACATACTTGTGACTATGTACAGGTAGCCCAGGTTAGCCTTTTTGGTCCTTCTTAGGAGGCCTTTAGGTCCAAGGAATGGAATAGGGCTGAGCCATCAAAATGTCACCTCTGGCCCTGGATGTTCTCCTAAGGGGGAGAAGTCTATCAGTGGGTGCCATCTTGTGCTGGGACACGTGGTGCCATGCGTCTGTGGGAGGAGTACTGTGG
Source organism: Rhynchomys soricoides (assembly GCA_019843965.1). Lineage (NCBI taxonomy): Eukaryota > Metazoa > Chordata > Mammalia > Rodentia > Muridae > Rhynchomys > Rhynchomys soricoides. Next base: position 928,685 of record JADRCH010000171.1, on the reverse strand, counting down.
GAGGATTACTGGGGGACAGGAGGATCACTGCGGGAGGACGGACCACTGCGGGAGGACGGACCACTGCGGGAG
>JADRCH010000171.1:864008-928603 GCA_019843965.1 Rhynchomys soricoides | reverse complement strand
CACTGCGGGAGGACGGACCACTGCGGGAGGACGGACCACTGCGGGAGAACTACTGTCCCAGGGCAACAGGGCACTCCTGGCCTAGCTCTCTCCATTTCCCCCCAGAACTGCCCCAGGTGGAGGTCACCAAGGCATACTTTGCCAAGCAGGCCGATGAGATCACACTGCAACAGGCAGATGTCGTCCTGGTCCTTCAGGAAGAGGACGGTGAGTGTGGGTGCGGCCACCACCCCTGAGTGGGTGTCAACCAGACACGGCTGCAGAGTGTACTGGGCTGCGGCAACCAGCACATGCTCGGACTACCTCATTTCCCTAAGAACGTCCTCAAAGATGGGAGCCGGGGAGCTGGCTGAGCTGGGTTAAGAACCTGTTTGGGGTACAGTGGCACATGCTTGTGGCATCCCATTGCCGGAGAAGCAAAGACATGCAAATCTTAAGGGCCCCTTGATCAGCCTGCCTAGCTCCACAGTGAGGAGAGACGGTCTCCAAAGACAGAGTGGAACTGACATTATTACCATGGGTGCACATGTATGTGAATCCACACGCATACTCCACACTGCATACCACACTTAGTTTCTCCAAAGGGAAGACTACTACAGATATTGGAATCATGGGATCAATGTGAGTTCATCACTTTGGGCCCTAAATGAGGCAAACGGGTGTCCGCTCGCCCAGTTGTGCAGTCCCCAACCTCCTCAGGAGCCCATATGGCCTTGAGCAAGGCCTCCTTGGCTCTCTCGAGTCAGGAGGGATGGTCAGTTCCAATGGTCACCCATGTCCTAGAACCCTCGAGAGCAGAGGAGGAGACGAGAGGCCTCCCTCTGATCTGCCCGTCTGCATTCAGGCTGGCTACATGGCGAGAGGCTTCGGGACGGAGAGACAGGCTGGTTTCCTGAGAGCTTTGCTCACTGCATCACCAGCCGTGTGGCCGTGGAAGGCAACGTGCGCAGGATGGAGCGGCTACGGGTGGAGACAGATGTGTAGCTGGACAGCTCAAAAGCCAAGCTGTGGACACAGCTTCAGTCCTTTGACCAGCAAGTGGTCCTGCCTGTCCCCCAAAGAGTGGGAGGGGCTTGTCATGGGACCCAGCTCCGATCTTTCCCCTGGGCTCATGGTTGAGTGCAGAACACTGAACATCTACAGATTCTGCTTGCTTAGACATCTTTGAGGCAAGCTCCAGGGGCCCACATTGTGGGAGGAGCCTAGCCTGGGCTCTCACTGGACACCTAGACTACACCAGCTAACAGTGATATGGGACTGCTACCTTCATTGAAGACACCATAGGGCCACCTCCCAGCTGCACCCCTCCATCCCAGGTGGGACAAAAAGGACTGGCATTCTGACAGGTTGGTGCTGGTGGCAGGTGATCTGAGGTACCAGCAGGGATATTGTGATTACAGATCTAAATAACCTTAAAGTGTTTCTTTAAATTTTTGTTTTACATGTGAGCCACCTGTCTCAGAGAAATCCAAAGCATATAACAGGTGGGTGGAGACTGGTCTCGTGTCTATCCTTAGCTCTGGCGTTTACCACCCACAGCAAGGCTCTGCTTGTGTCGTCAGGGATGGTAACAGCTGGACCTTGCATGCTCACCTGGCCACAGGGTTCTGAGGACTGGGACACAATGGGGATACTCTGGTGTGGTGATCTTAGGCCCTGTATACCTCCCGGCCAGAAAGGCAGCCTCTGAGCTGACTAGGGCTGGGCCAGGAGCGAACATGGTTGGTCTGGCTGCTCAGGTCTCTCCAACAATCCCTTCAGTCTGGTGCTGAAACCTGTGTCTTTCTCTGCCTGGCTGGCGCTAGATCAGGATGGAGCAGCCAACATGTACTATAAAATCTGACCTTCCCACCGGGCTCACACTTGCTAAAGAAGTGACAGGTACAGATGAGTCTCCCCTAGGTGCAACGCACAGCTGGTGATATCCCTAAGGCCTGGGGAGGGACTGTGCAGCTGGACAATGAAGGCCAGCCCCTACCCATGGCCCAAGGCAGCCAGAAGGGCCAAGTCCAGGCTCAGCCTGACATCAGTCCTCAGCAAGATGAGTGCTCATCCACTTTTATGAGTGGCTGTTTTGAAAAGAGGGCCAGGCCAGAGTTCAGTGAGTAGGTATGGCTGGATTGACTCTGAGGTGGGGCCTTGTGCCTACCTCCTTCAATCTGGAAGGGATAAACATCTCCATTTTCCTCACCTGGGTCCTGCTTTCTTGGAGTGGTGTGTGTGTGTAGGGGACAGCACACCGGTGGCTGGAGAGTGGGTGTGTGTAAGAATTTTTACTTTCTTACCATTAGCTAGGTGATAAGAGCATCTGCCTAGTGTGTGAAGGACCCGAGTTGAATACTGCCCCCTGACACCCACAGCCCTGTTGATGAGCATAAAGAATCCCTACAAATATAAGCATGTATCTATAATATCTCAAGCACATACATAACATGCTAAAGCTTTTGCAGATTGGATGTTGCTTTTCAGTTTGCCTAACCTACAGGTTACATGGAGTGTGTTACATTACATTGTAATGCGTTTCTTCCTCCTCACCCCCATGATAGCCATCATTGCTCTGGATTTTTGAGCACCTATACATGTGAGTGTGTGTGTGTGTGTGTATGCATGCATACATGTATGTATGAGCCCATGTGTGTGTGTTCATGCATGAGTGTGTGTATGTATGTGCACCCGTATGTGCATTTGTGTGTGTTCATCCATGTGTGTGTATGTGCTCACATGTTGTGTATGTGCCTATGTGTGAGTGAGTGTATTCATTCATGTGTATGTGTGTGTATGTGTGCGTGCATGTATGTGCATGTATGCATGTGTGTTTATGTGCATGCATGTATTTGTATGCATGCATGTGTGTATGTGCCCATGTGTGCTCATGTATGTGTATGTGTGCCTGTGCATGTATGCTCGTGTGTGCTTGTATGTGAACAGCCACAATGCTTTGCACCTTCACAACAACAAAACCCCTTCCCCAGGGCTGAAGAGATGGCCCAGTGGTTAGAGCAATACTGCTCTTCCAGAGGACCTGCAGTCAATTCTCAGTACCCACATCAGGCAGCTCAGACCTTGTAACTCCAGTCCCATGGGCTCTGATGCCTCTGGCCTCCACAGGCAGCCTCACTCACATACATACACAAATACTACAAACACAAACCTTTAGAAAACTTTTTCTGAAAAAAAAAGTTTCTGAAAAAAAGTCCTTCCCCAGCTCTTCTTGCTATGGTTGTATTTCTACCCTCCAGCTGGCTCTTAAAGGCTAGATCCTGTGAGTTTCTTTAAAGAAAAAAATAATTACATTATTTATTGGGGGATATATATGAGGAGGTCAGAGAACAACCAGTGTAAGTCACTAATCTCCTTCTACCATGGGAGAAACAAACTCGGGTTGTCAGGCTTGGCAGCAAGTGCCTTAACCCTCTGAACCACCTTGCCAGCCAAGATCATATGACTTTTAGTGAAGTCTGGACCTCTGTCTGCTCAGGCCCTGTTAGCCTGCCTTTTCCTTCCCTGTTTCTCCCTCTCCCTTCCTGGGTGGACCCCAGTTTTCAGGAGGGCTGGAAGTAGGCCACTCCATCTCCTACCTCCACTGGCTACAGCTACTGCCTCCCTGCCTGTTGCTCACAGGACCGGTGATGGTGATGCCCTTTCTCCAACTTCCCTTGCGCCTACCCTGCAGTGAGCTGGCTTGGGGTTGACCTGTGGTTTAGAAGAACAACTTCAGTTCTCCTCATGATGGCCATGTAGGACATGTGCTGTGAGATCTCCCATGGCTCCCTCCTGGGCTCTTCCCAGGAATATTTCCAAATTATACATGGGTGAATCTGTGGATGTGGCGATAGATTAGCTAGGTATAAAATTATATCCAGCTAACTTTTCAATACCTGTGACAATATCAACATTTCATGGCTGTCAGCCTTTCCCTTGTAGAGTTTCTGGCCAGTCTGATTCTTAATCCTTTTCCCCTCTGGGTGCTTTAGAATTCCTCCTTCGTTCCCATACTGCCTGCTTCACATTCACACAAAGCTCTTCCCCAATCTCTGCTCTGTCCCTCTGCCTTTACTTAAGTCTCTGTACAATGGCTGACTGACTTGCTCCCACTGCAGCCCTTAAAGTGTCCCTGGAGGTTTCAGCTGCCTTGGATGCAGTGGAAGAAGGAGTAGGCAGCCACTACCTGGATCCAAAACAAGGGGCTTCCTTGAGTGGGAGCAGAGGCTCAGGTCTAAGTCCAGCCCTCCTCCAATCTGCTGTTCTCAGGGTCCTTCCCCCAACCCTCCTGCAGCTCTGCTCAGAGCTACACTCCTCTACCTGAGGTTTCAGCCTCAATCCACAGGGATTCCTGGCTCCTGTGATGCTGCCTGTCCATCACCCTGTTGAGGCAGGGGTGGGCTGTGTGGGTTAAGCATGGATTTCCTTCCACACTAGGCCTGACCTGCTCCCTCTGGGACATTCTTTCTATAGTCTCTGAACAAGTTACCTTCTAAGTCTCTGGAGATGTCTTAGGCACCAGTGTGTTCTCTGGGACAGTTCACCATGACCAATCACTGCCTCATGTCCCAGAGGCAGAAGCCAGGAAGAACCCCGTTGTGACCTGTTGTTAGAGACTGGTACAGGAAGTTCCCACCCAAAAGCCCTCCCCCGCCCCATGCCAGCTGCTCTTGGAGGGACCCACAGAGTCTACAGAAAGCACAAAAACCCAGACCATAAGGACACCACTGTGCCTTTAACTCACTGGGCTTTACAAAAAAACCCTTGATCCCACTTGCTGGAGACCCCTACAGCCCACTGCCTGATCTGGGATCAGACAGCTTCCAGCTGACCCAAGGCCATAACAGCAAGTGGAATTGCCCATAAATACCTTACATAAATACAGGCTGGACTACATTTCCAGGTAAACAGTTGGCTGACTGCGTTAGTCCATGGCCTAGCACCAGAAGGACCTGGCAAGCAGGTGGGGCCTTGCCTATTCCCACCTTGGTCCCACCCCAGGTCACTGAAGAGGGCCAGGATTCCACAGCACAGCCTGCAGGGTCCCCATGTAAACAGTGGCCGAAGGCCCAGTCTACTTCCCTGGATTCCTCGTGTCCAAAGGAGACCTTCTTCCCCATGACCACAGAGCCCTGATATGTGGCTGTGTGACTATCCATATCTGTCCACAGAGATCCATGGCTTTCCAGGAGAGGTGTGGATCCAGAAGTCCCACCTATGTCTTCTCAGTCACTAGCAGAGGCCTGGGTCCCTTGGGCTGGATCACAGCAGTGGACCTCTGTGGGCATTCCTCTGAGTTAGTGCTTCACAGCCCTGGTGCTGGGATGCTGGGGTGCTGGTCTGCTAGCGGATAGCTGTGTGGGCACTGGAGGCATGTGAAGAAAAGAAGGTCAGCAACAAGGTGGGGAGAGAACCCACAAGTCAGCCACTAACATTGTCTTCTTCCCTCAGTCAGTGAAGCCTGGTAAAGGCAATAGCCCATCCCCCTCCCCACATGGTCCAGCCCCATCTCCAAGGTCCAGGTTCTTGAAGGTACAGGGAAGCAAAAATGTTTATCCTTGCATGGGACTCCTCCTTTGGGCTTAACCAAAGAGCAGCCCCTGGGCAAGCACCTATCGCCTGAACTCTGGGCTGGGAATGGGCTCCCAGAGAGCTAGCTGGATGACAGATAGCTGCCCCAGTAATGGTGCAGTACGGCATCAGTTACCCACACCCACAGGGACCCCACAAGTCCCCAGCACAAATTCTCTACCCTACTGTAAGTAGTATGTGTATGGGGGGGGGGCTGTCTGATCAGCCCCCATTCTGCCAACTTCCAAGAAGAGTGGGAGCAGGGCTCTGAGGCTGGTTGAGAAAGGCTTTGCCCAAGGTCAAGCTAATGCTACCCCAGGGAAAATGGCTGGCCCAGGACTCCCAATGGCCACAGTGCCCTCTCCATGGTCCAATCTTCAGAGCTATGCTAAATGTCAAGGCTCTGGACATGGGATGCCCTAGGGTGTAGTACCATAATTGTCCACTGGGGGTCACTGTGGGTAACATTATGTACCCAGGCACCAGTCATCAAACTGCAACCAAACCCTAAACAGCTCACTCGCATGGCTATTAACAGTTTGAGGCCGTGATCACCTTAAAGAGGTTAAAAGTGATTCATTTATACACAGTATGCAGTCTACACTGGGGGTCTCCAAGCTGAGGACTCCTGGGTCTGGGTCCTCACCTCTATCATGACCTATAACCCTGTAGAGCACCCTAGCTAGCCTCCCTCCTCCCTCTGCAGAGATCCTTCTCAACACCTTTAGCAGACTGGGCCTGGGGAGCCACAAGGACACCATAAGGGGCTGGGCTACCCACAGGGGTGCAGTATTCCCAGCTCTGCCTTGCAGGTGGTAGGTACAGTCCTGCAGAGCCTTGGGAACTTGGGGGTCAAGGGACTACTGTCTCCCCTTTGCTTGTGGGTACACACAGGCACAAGTATACAATAAACCACGAGTACACACATGGACTGGAGCATACATGCCTGGCATAGGCATGCATGGTAATAACACATGCATTAGAATTCAACACCGTACACATGTCTGGTGCATAGACATTACTGGAACATGCATACATATCTACATGATGCACAAGATGTGGGCACACACATAGACCTGAAGCCATATACATATGGCGCACATGCACTGGGGAAACACATACCTAGATCACACATCTACCTGAAGAATGTATACATGGGAAACATACTCACCCAGAAAAGCCCACGTACAACCCACATAACATGTACCATGAACACACACCAGGAAGATGCACACTTCCTCTGTAGAACTGTACCTTCCACCTGTAAGGCGGGGGTGGGGGATACTGCATACCTGTAGATAGCCCAAGCCCTTTTGTTGTCTCTTGTTGGCTCCCCAGGCCCAGTTTGCTGAGGTGTTGGATCACACAGGCACCAGGAGGATGTGTACACACACACCTGGAGTGCCACCTGAAGTATACACACAGTTGAAGTGCACACACACCTGGAGTGCACACACACCTGGTGCATGCATACACACCTGAAGTATACACACAGTTAAAGTGCACACACACATGGAGTGCACACACACCTGGAGTATACACATATACACCTGAAGTGCACACACACCTGGAGCGTGCACACACCTGGAGTGCACACACATCTGGAGCATGCACACACACCTGAAGTATACACACATACAGCTGAAGTGCACACACACCTGGAGTATGCACACACCTGGAGCACATACACATCTGGAGCATGCACACACCTGGAGTGCGCACACACCTGAAGTGTACACACACCTGGAGCATGCATACACCTGGAGTGTGCACATCCCAGGAGTGCACACACACCTGGAGTATGCAAACACCTGGCATATGCATGCACCTGGAGTGCACACATGAGGACACATCTGGAGTGCATACACACCTGGAATGCACACATACCTGGAATGCACACATATACACCTGGAGTACATACACACCTGGAGTGTGCACACACACACACATACACACACACACACCTGGAGTATACACACCAGCAGGACACATATCTGGAGCATACACACACAGTATATGCAGATGCCCCATATACTTATGTCACTACTCTGATGTGCTGGCACATGTGCACATGCAGTAGCTCACAATACATGGATGTGCATGCATATATTGGCTAACATACATCATTGCTCATAGATACATGGGCATACATGTATGCACCCCTCCATACTGAGTCACCCATCCCTGCCTGCATATGGATCTGTGAGCTCACACTGTAATCTGCAGGGCCACTCTGGGGAAAGAATTGGTGCTCTAGGCTGGCAGTGCAACCCATTCTTGCCCATGGGAGGTGGCTTGAGGCCTACTCATCACCACCGGGAGCTATGTGGACTCTGGGTGCCAGGAAGGGATGGCCAAGTTTCTCATGACTAGTCTGACTCCACCACTTGGTCTTGGGGCGGATTCCTGGCCAGAGTTGGGAGTCTTTAATTCCTCCCCAGGGAATCTGACTCACCTTCCTGGCAAGTAGGTCCCATGTAGCTGTCCACACAGTGGCACTGCCCACTGATGGGGTCACAGTCAGCCCCACCCCCGCAGTCACACTGCAGGGCACAGCCCGGCCCAAAGCGGCCCCTTCTGCAATCTGTAGAGGCAGGAGGTGGGAGAGAGAAACGTGAGTACCATCACATCTGCCTGGGCCTGGGTAGAAAGCTCAGGTGAAACGATGTCCTATGGGAAAGGAGTAGAGAAGACCGTGGCCTCAGTTTCCCCTGAAAAGGAGAACAGTTCCTATCCACTTTTAAAATATCTGTGTCCTATAACCTTGAGCTCCTAAATGGAGAAACACCAGCCCACACGCATTCATGCCTGGTGCCTGAGTTGGTGAAGCAGTAGCCACAGCTGCTGTCCCTAGGGCTGGATTAATCCAAAAGTCATTAGGTTGTTTTACAGCCCCAGCAGGATAGCCCCCATCCTCGGGCAGTCTGGTCTGAAGGGGTCAGGACCACGACTGTTAAGTTGGGGACATATTTCTACCTCTCTAGGACCAGACAGAGTCCCAAGACTCTAGGCCATCACAGAGCAGGTCCCTAGCCTTGGCAGCTCTGATGGATGTCTATGCTTGGTATATCATGTTCCTGCCACTGCCACAGTCCTCAGAGGTTACAGAGTGGAGCAGAGATCACAGGAGGGCACAGTGCCTAGTCCGAGGCCTGGCAGGATTGATATTTGCTGTTAGTGTAGGCCTTACCCCCATGTCCCATTCTGGGAAGGACCCCACACTCACCCAGGTCACATGTGGCTCCTGTACGCCCTGGTGGGCAAAGGCAGAGGCCGCTGATGGGATCACAGGACACACCCGTGTGGCAGTTACACTGCTGCAGGCAGCCATCTCCAAAAAAGCCTGGTTTGCACCCTGGTGGAGGCAATGGGATCCGTGTTCCCTTCCGAAAATTAACCAAGACAGGAAGGGATACAGGGAGTCAGGTGGGGGCCGGGAACACTCACCCCTCTCACAGAACTGGCCATGGAAGCCAGCAGGGCAAAGGCACTGGCCACTGACAGGGTCACAGGGAGCGCCCTGATGACACTCACAAACTCTCAGGCAACCAGATCCATGGAAGCCGGTGGGGCAGGCTGAAGAAGGATCCAGATTAGGTAGCAGAAACCCCTCATTTTTCCAGAGTGGGCAAAGGATCAAATCCAAGAGCTGAGAGAGGCCCCTTCCTGTGTGTCCTAGCCTCCCTCCCTCCCAGTTCCCACTGTACGCACCAGCATGCCAGTCAGGGCTCACATGGCAAGGTAGAAGCATCAGAAGGAGCTAACATGGGAGCCCATATCCACTTGTCCTGTGTGACCCTGAGCAAGCACCTCCAGCCTCAGAGCCTGGTCATCCCATCTCTCCCCATGAACAATGCCTGAGAAGATGGCCGCTGTTCTCATGAGCCAGGACCAGCCTAGGTGGTACACACAAGGGAAGGGGACAACCCCACTCACCGTGTTCACAAGCTTGACCATAGAAGCCAGGACCACAGAGGCAAGCACCCGTGGTGGGCTCACAGCTGCCATTGTTCTGACAGGAACACTCTAGGAGGCAGGCAGCACCATAGCGGCCAGCAGGGCAGGCTGTGCAGGGCGGGACGAATGGATTCTTAGGTGCTCCCTGACTCACTGCCCTTACACAGCCTCCCAGGCCCCCAAACTCTGCCTCCTTCTCAGCGTCCAGTTCAAGGTCCTCCCTGTTCAATATCCAAGTGGATGTTTCAGTCCAGCTGCCCCGTACACTCACTGTGCTCACAGTGTGGTCCCATCCAGCCCAGGGGGCAGGAACAGCTGCCATTGGTAGCATGGCACAGGCCCCCATTCCTGCAGGCACACTTGAGTTCACAGCCCTTGCCAAACCGGTCCTGGGGACAGCCTAGGGGCAGACGGCAAGCACAACTGAGAACTCTGGCCAGGGTTGGACGTGTTTCTGGGAAATGTCCCCACACAGACTGACATTCATTTGACAAATGCTTCATGAGCTGCCTAGTGCTGGCTTTCCCCTCACGGAATCCTTCAGAATTCTGGGCAGCCAGCATCAGGTCTGATCTGAGAGTCACTCTAAGATAACATGGACCACTGTCTTCAGGGGACTGTAAACACCTGTACAGCCAGCAAGGACTTCCCATCACTTCCTCAGGGCTGAAAATGTGTGCCTTGGAAGCCCAGGATCAGACATGGCCAGCCATGTGTACTCAGAGGTGGCCTGCTGACCACCTTACACACTGCTGTCTTTCCTAGGAGTGAGGTGGGACCAGGGTTCCAAGAACAGACTTTGTGAGGACTCAGGGAGAAGCTGCGAGTGTGCCCTTGGGACCGGGTACACTGACATGAGCGTGGGTCAGGACCACTGTCCCCTGGTCTACCCATGTGTCACTATTCCAGCTTGTCTCTGCTGGGGTCCCTAGGCCTGGACCTGGAGAAAAGGACCAGGAAATATCCTTCGGAGAAGACATCAGGACACAAATGTTACCAGGCTCAGGAGGGGTTCCGCTGGCCACAGACACGAGCAGGCAGGACACTGAATGAACCAACTCTCAAAGAGTCCTGAGTGGGTGGGGCCCGAGTTGGCATGGGATGGCCAGTTTGCCAGCAGGGCAGGCAGTCCGTGTGGTAAGGGACTGCTTCTCAGCCCCAAGGTTTCTGGGGAATTCACAGTGGCTTCGAGTGTAAATGTGTCCCTGGGGAATGGGCACACCCCCTCCCATGATGACCTCACTCCAGCAGCCTGCTCCATAGCTCACTGACACATCAGTGAACTGTGTGCATTCTCAGCCCCCAGCAGAGGCTCACCATGTTCACAGTGGATTCCCGTCTTCCCAGGAGGACAGATGCAAGTCCCCGACACTGGGTCACACGCCGCCCCTTGTCCACATGCACACACGTGGGCACAGCTGGGGCCAAAGCGACCCTGTGGACAGGCTGTAGAGAGGGGTAGGTGAGTAGTTGCTTCTGCTTTGACCACACCTATCCTAGGATGTACCTGCCCCAGTGACAGGACAGTAGAGACAGGGTCAAACTACCAATTCCCAGCATATCCAGCTTCCTCCATAAATAGGCTTTGCTGGAAGCTGGGCCCCAGGCCATCTCTACAGAGACACGATACCCCAGCTCTGCCTGGGTTCCAAATGGGAAAGTCCCCATGTGACCCAGGGGAAAGTCCCTTTCATGGGCACAGAGTTGTGCTCAGTTATCTGCAACAGAGCTGACCAGAAGCCAAGGCCCTCTAGGGTCACACTGACTCCCTCATACCATCTTCAATGCCACTCTAGATTAGATCAGCAACAGGGAACTCAAGAATCAGGGAAATGGGTGGGCAGAGGGCTGTCCTCCCATAGGCTGGCCAGCAGGGCCCTGTCCCGTTCCCCAGAAACTCAGAAGTATACTACCTATCCCTGAAACCTGGGTCCTTACCAAGGCTGCAGTTGGCCCCAAGGAACCCAGCAGGGCAGTAGCAGGCTCCTGAGACTGGGTCGCAGATCCCACCATTGAGACACTTACAAATGTGTTCACAGCCTGGCCCATAGCGCCCAGATGGGCATCCTGCAGGGAGAGAGAGGGTCTACTATACAAGCTGGAAGTGTAGTCAAACATGCAGTACCCCTGCACATGTCAACCTTGAGACCTGCCACCCTCCACCTTGAATACCAGAATGGCAGACAGAACCCCAGATCCCCTGACTCACGTTTCTGACAGTCGGTGCCATGGTAACCAGCCGCACATACACAGGCCCCTGAAGCAGGGTGGCAGGCCCAGGTCTCACCAGGACATTGGCACAGGTGCTCACAGTCTTTTCCAAAGGTGCCAGGCTGGCAGGCTAGGTATAGGTCAGCTAGGGTCAGGTCTGGCCTAGTCCTCAGGAATCCCCCAGTTGTCTCTTTTCACAAAGCAGGTGTTGGGGGAGCACCTACCCTGATCACAGCCAAGCCCAGTGAAGCCAGGTGGACAGTGGCACTCCCCAGTGACATGGTGACAGGGGGCACCGGGTGGGCAGTGGCAACGCTGAGCACAGGCCTCTCCAAACCAGCCACGTGGACAGACTGTGGGAAGTGTGGAATGTGGTGAGCTTTCTGGGAACAGGGCAGCGGGGAGCCCTGAGGTGGCTGTGTAGCACCAGATCCCTCCCAGCTCCCTCCCAACAGGTCCATGAACTGTTATCTCTGCTTACCCTGTTCACAGTGTGAGCCCCTCCATCCTGGAGGACAGAGGCAGGCCCCTGTGACATGGTGGCAGGTGGCACCTTTCTGGCAGACACAGTGTTCCTCACAGTGAACCCCAAACATGCCATTGGTGCAGGCTATAGTGTGAGAGACATACAGAAGGCTGGGAATTACAGCTCCAGGGCCTCTGCCCATGGAAATCGAGGGAGAAAGAGAGGCTGGGACAAGAAGATATGAAGTCACTGGATCTCCCTGAGCATGCCCAACTTGGCTTCCCAGCATCAGCAGCCCCAGGCTTGGGTCTGAGCAAGGGGTTCTCTAGGCTGGGTCTACAAATGGCAGTGGCTATGTAGAAGGACAAGCAGAGAGGGGAAGACTCAGAGAAGTTGGACAGGTAGTAAGTATCCAGCCCAGTGTCCACTTGTTCAGATGCTGAGGGGGTTTGAGGCCAGGAAGGAGAACAAGGACCATGGGTACAAAAGCCACAGCCTGGGCAGCATCTTGCAATCATGGAGACTTGGGCAGTATAGGCTTCAAATCCAAAGACCACAACTTTCTCTCTGAAGCCTCTCTCCAAAATAGAAGCAAACCAGCCAATCCGCCTAGCCTCTTAGAGTGAGCCACTTTGGTGAGAACCAGCCCCAGCCCATATCTTCAGCATGGAGTAAAATCGGGTCACCCCTGGCAGAACCTCCCAGCTTCCCAGACCCCACTCACAGCTCTGACACTTGTCCCCAGTCCAGCCAGCTGGGCAGAGGCAGTGGCCGGTAAGCCGGTCACATATGGCCCCATTAAGGCAACTGCAGTTGAGCCGACAACCAGCCCCATAGTGTCCAGGAAGGCACTCTGTAAAAGAAGGATAAGTGTCTAACTTTCTGAGATAGGGCTTTGCCCAGGAGACACCAGCCCAACCTTCCTGCACCTTGGGTAGAAGGAAAGACACTACAGCCACCCCTAGGATGCTGCCCCCTCGACGGACCATCCCCCTGGCCTGAAGGATGTCTGCCACCCAGGCCAGGCAGCTCACCATTCTCACAGGCCAAGCCGGTCCAGCCCTCTGGGCATGTGCACTGGCCCGAGATGGGGTCACAGCTCCCTCCGTTGTGGCAAAGACAGGAATGCTGGCAGTTCTTGCCATACAGGCCAGCAGGGCAGGCTGAGGCCCAGAAAGCAGAAGCAAACCTCAGCATCTGGCCAGCAGAGGCCTTTGACATTCCATAAGTGTCCATACATCCCCAGAGTTTCAACCTGACTTTCAAGTTGGAACCTTACCTGGCTGGCTAGATGATGCCAGAGCATGCCAGAGCCCAGGCCTGTCCTGGACCCACTAACCTGGCCTTAGGGGCATGACACTAAAGGCATAGTCCAACTCCTTTCCAACTTCCTGGGAAGTCCATGCTGACAGATGATACCTACTCTCCCATCCCATGCACACATGTCCCTCCATGGACCCACTGAGAGGACCCTGAGCTCCTACATAGGGCTTACCCTGCAGGCAGGTGGGTCCCATCCATCCAGGAGCACAGTGGCACTGCCCATGGACAGGGTCACAGGAGGCCCCATTGAAACAGGTACAAATCTGGCTGCAGTTAAGCCCGAAGGTGAGGGGTGGGCAAGCTGCAATAGGAGAGGAGCCGTCAGGAACATAGCCAGGGGACTGCCACAGGAGGAACCAGGGGACTGGGTAGATCTGACAGGGTGTCAGGGCCACCTCTCAGCAGAGCAGCCATAAGAGGGATGGACACTCGGGACCTCATGGACAAAGCTGTGTCCTCAGTTGGATGCCAAGAAGGGGTCTCAGGGATGTTCCCCCAATGAAGGGCCCGTGCTCCCCTACAGTACCCAGGTGCTCCCCACAGTACCCAGGATGAGGCCCCTTACATACTTTGGGTACAGAGTGGGCCCCAGTGGCCAGCTGGGCAGATGCATGAGCCAGTGACGGCATCACAGGGGGCCCCGGCGGAACAGTTGCAGGCACTGTCACAGTCTAACCCAAAGAAGCCAGCAGGACAGGCTACAGACAGAGGTGGTGATCACAAGAGGCCCAGAGCCAGATATCCCTGCCCAGCCTGCACTCGGGGCCCAGCCTACACTTAGCTTACCATGCTCACAGAAGCTCCCCCTCCAGCCGGCAGGGCAGGTACAGGCCCCACTGACATGGTCACAAGTAGCCCCATGCTCACACCTGCACTTCTGCTCACAGCCGGGCCCAAAGTACCCCTGGCGACACCCTGAGACACAAAGGCCAGACTCGTGTAAGACTATGACACCAAGTCTGGCCAGAGCCCCTGACAAAGAAGCCCCTCCCCTCCCAACAGTGGGGATGCCTGATCTTACAATACACTCTCCTACCCTCTCCCCAGATGGGAGGTAAGAGTCCCAGACCTTGTCTTCAGGACCCATGTACAATCTCACCTAGGACTGTCTCTAAGGCCAGGGACCCTGACCCACTCACAGCCCATCCGCAAGTTTTGAGAAGTATACAGGGGCCTAAGGACCTCCTTCCTCTCCTCCCGGGCTGGGACAGTGTAGGCAGAATGTTTTGTGCACTTGTATCATTCAAATGCTGCTTTCACCACCCCTATATCTTGGTGCAATCCGGACGTGGCACTGTAATGCTTACTCTAAGTATCATCCTGTTTCAAGTTTGTGTAAATATTGATCCCTGTTTATTCTCCTATTTGACAATAAAAGCTGATCAGGGAATGGCTGGGCAGAGAGAGAATAGGGCTGGACTTCCCATTGTAGCATTGGGAGGGAGGGTCAGAGGGAGGAAGGGGGAGAAAAAAAGAGAGAAAGAGAAAGAGAGAGGGGGAAAGATTCACCATGAAGAGGGGGTTAAGAAGACATGGAAAAACACTTGGAGCAGAAAGAGCCAAATCAATACTAAAATGCAAGCATCTTGGGGATTTTGGCTGGAAGGTAGCCAGATTAGCTTAGAGGATTACAATAGATCAATGACTGTCCAGTTCTTGTGCCACATAGCTTATCAAATAAATCTTACAGGCTCTGTCTTATTTATTTGGGAGCTAGCCAGGATAGAGAAAAGACTATCACTTTCAAAAATAAATTCACGGGACCTCCCTGGCTTCCCATCTGCTACTCCAGGTGAGCCTTAAGTCCCACTGACAGTATATATACATGCATGGTATGTGTACACCAGAACACTAGGTACAAATATATGAATATGCAAGTGTGCTTTATGTGTGTGTGTGTTTTATATGTGTGTGCGTGCCTATGTGCACACCGAGAGAGGAGGGTACAAACACCAAGCCAGTACTTACACTGCTCACACCGGGGACCTTCGAAGCCGGCCTCACACAGGCAGAGACCACTGATGGCATCACAGTTCCCATGTCCTGCACTGCAGTTGCAAGGGTGGATGCAGTCAGGCCCCCAGTGTCCACTGTCACAGGCTGCAACAGAGCCCAGCGTCACCTTGTGTGAGTGAGCTGCATGGCCACGTGAGAACACGGGGCATTATGAAACAGGGGAAAGGCCAGGACCAGTGGACAAAGGGCAGGCAAATGATCCACATACCTCTCTGGCAGCTGAGGCCAGTCCACCCAGGGGCGCAGCTACAGCGTCCAGTGGCTGGGTGGCAATGCCCATCATTGGCACAAGCACACCTCATCTGGCAGCCAGTCCCAAACCAGCCTGCTGGGCAAGCTGTTGGTGATAAAGAGGGTGAGCATGGCAGCCTGGTGTGCCCACAGGCTGAGGCTAGACACGAATTATACGCACCGTCCTGGCAGCGGCTACCAACAAAGCCAGGGAGACAGAGGCAGGTTCCAGTCTCAGGGTCGCAGCTGGCACCGTGCTCACATGCAGGGCAGATCTCTTGACAGCCAAGTCCCCAACGGCCCTCAGGACAATCTAAAGCCCACACCCAAGGTTAGTAATTCTATTCCTAGTGCCCTAGCTGGCACGGTGTGTGCCTGACACAGCACTGAAGGTTCCTCTTGCTTCGACCAGAAACAGACCACTGTTGCCATAAAAGACTACCCAGGAAAGCAGGCTTCAGAACTCCAGGGCTGCAGGGCACCCACCCATAAATAAGTAAACCCAACCCCAGGGGTAGCTCAACAGCAAAATAAAGAGCCTGCTAGAGAGACAAATACTCCATGCAGGGAGCTGATGGTCCAGGAGGGCACAGTGCAAAGCCATGGCTCTGATGAAGCAGCTACAGACACCTCCCATATCCCAGTTTGTTCCAGAATGAATCTCTGAAGCTACTATGAAAGAACCTAACACTTCAGGGTCAGGGCTAAGGTCCTAAATCGTCTATGGTGGGGTTCCCAAGCAACCCAGATCTGGAATCAGGGGTCCCTAAATATGGTCTGGGATGGTATTTACAAACACAGTCCAGGGTTGGGGCTGCTTGGCCATGAAGCTGCCACTCACCGGCTCCACAGTCCTCCCCAGTCTTCCCTGGTGGGCACAGACACTCTCCTGTGACTCGGTGACAGGGGGCCCCCACACAGGAGCAGGAACCTGAGCAGTTCACACCAAATGTTCCCACTGGGCACTCTGTAGAGAAGAACAGGTGGCTTCAGGCACTATGAATGTAGTTGTCAAGGCTGGGAGCTTTCTCTACAGCCCCAGAAGACCCGGACAGGTTATGAGGATAGAAACATATTGGGGTGGGGCTGGGGAGTTGGGAAAGGTCAGTCTGGACCATAGTCAGTGAGTCACAGGAGCAGGGCAGCTGGAGGACCAGGCAGCCTTTCCCCAGAAGCTAAGGTCATCCAGGACCCTGGAGAGCTCCTAGGAGCAGGGGACTGTTCCTGCCCTGGGTGGTCCTCTCAGGGGATCACCTCTAGCTAAGTCAATTAAGATGTGCCAGTCCAGTCCCCTCCCCTTCGCACCCAGCTCCTAAGCCCCAGAGCTGCAGTCAATGCTGACAGGATTAGAAACAGGGTAGGAAGTGGTAACTGGCTCATACTCAAGTCACACCAAGGGATACAGCAGTACAGGAATCAGGGTGTCCTGAATAGGAATGGTGAAAGTCAGGGCCTCAAGAACACATGTGGCCACTCCCTGGTACCTGCGATGGCCCCAGGTACCGGAAAGCATCACTTGGGAAAGCACCTCTGTGCTCCCTACAACAGCCATGCTCTCAGAACTGAGGGAGAAGAGAGCATGAGACTGGGGTAGGAACTTAAGAAACACGGGAGACATCCTGCCTGCTTAGTCCCCACTCTACCCCTCTCTGGAATCAAACAGCAGGCCAGCAGGCAAGCAGCCATCACCGGGGATCGGACACATGTGTGCATGCTTTAGGTGCCTGAGCATACCACATGCATGCACACACACACATACAAACACACATGCACACACACATATGTGTGCACACACCACACATGCACACACGCACACACATGCACATGTGCACTCAAACATGCGCACACACACACATATCACGCATGTATGCACAAGTGGCAAACACTCAGCACAGACCAGGGAAAGAGCTCAACCTTGCCGGTGAGGTGGTCCCTCACGGCCTCAGGAGCTCTCCCTGCTAACTGAACATGGACTTTACTCAGGGCACTAATACTTTCCAGACCTAATAACAGTGGAGCCATTTCTGTAAAAGTATGTATGTCATTTCCTGTGGTCTGTCCTTGGGGGCACTGAGGCTTTAATAAAGTTAAGAAAGGAAAAGGGGGGTTTCTTTTGGTTTTGGTACAGGGGCAGGCCCTGGGACTTGTGGGAAGTAGGCTCCCTTGCACACTAGGCCTGAGATGTGTCAGGGAATCTGGAAAAGGAGAACACAGGCTTGTAGGGAAGGCAAGCTACAAGTGTGTGTGTACAAAGGCACATGAATGTGTGTGTGTGCATATGTGAGTGTATGCATGTATATGTGTGTATGTATGTGTATGTGTGCATGAGCGTGTGCATGTGTATATGTGCATTTGTGTATGTGTGTATATGTATGTGCATGGTGTGTGTGCATGTGTGGTGTGTGTGTACATGTGTGTACATGTGTATGTATGTATGTGTATATATGTGTGTGTGTATGTGTGTGTATGTGTGTATGTATGTGTATATATATGTGTGTGTATGTATGTGTATATATATGTGTGTGTATGTATGTGTATATATGTGTATGTATGTGTTTATGTGTGTGTATGTATGTGTATATATGTGTATGTATGTGTGTATGTGTGTGTATGTATGTGTATATATGTATATGTATGTATGTATGCATGTGTGTATGTGTATATGTATGCGTGTGTATATGTGTGTGTGCATGTCCTGGGTGGTTCTGTTAGGAGACTCAGTCCTGTCTACTCCCCATATGCTTGTAGGAATAAGGACACTCAGAGCTGGTGAACAAAGCCTGAGAGCATTGAGTCCTAAGAGTAGGTCAAGTCTGGAGATTCTAGACTGAGTTAGAAGCTAGACCTAAGAGCCCTCACCAGGCCTCATCCCACAGGTGGGATTCTGCCAAGCTGACCTATGACCACAGCTGGTGGTGCTGAGGACTTCTCTGTCTTTTTCCTCTATAGAGAAGAAGGGGGGGATGGCTGGTGGCTCCTGCATTCCTCTCCAGCCTTGCCCACCCTAACTGGTCACACTCAGGCCCTGAAGCCACCTTCCAATCTGACCAATGGGTATAGACAGCAACTGCTACATGAAGCTCACCCCTCCCAGCCTGCTGGCAGCAGCTGTACTGACCCCAAAACAAATACCAAAGGGCTTTGCCCCTTCCTCAAGGACCTGTGACTACATGACTGTATCCCCTCCTGGTCAAGAAGCTTTAAGCTGAGTGTCCAGCCTGCCATTTCACAAGTTATACAGTCTTAGATCCTCACTCTGAGGATCATGGTCCACAGTACCCGGTCATAAGTCCCCTGCATAGGCCACAGCCCCTTATCCTCCCCTCCTGGTTCTTTAGGGAAAGCTTTCAGCCCCATATATGCTGGGCTACCAACCAGTCAGGATGTGATTTACCAAGCTACCTGTTCCTAGACCTGCCTCAGGCCTCCCAGTGACACCTAAGGACCCACGTCACTAATGTACCCCTCCAGTCTTGAGGCCCATCCTTCTACCTGCCAAATAACAAAGACCCTCACGGTTCTGTGTTCACTCACACACCCCAGACTGCAAGCCCACAAGCAGAGTAGGACTATCCGAAGCATCCCCTGCCCCGGTAGCCACCCTGCTCCTCCTCCCACCTCCCACCTCTGGCTCCCTTCTCATCCATCTTGCCCCAGACTCCAACACAGAGCTTTCCCAGGAGCTTCAGTGAGGTGAGGTGTGAACCGTCATTCCACAGAGGTGCTGACTCAACCAGGCAGGCAGACCGATTCCTTCTATGACAGTCCAGGAACCACACTACCACTAAGTTGACAGTAGGTAAAGGGGCCATTTACACCCAGGCACTGGATCAGCAGCTTCCAGCTGTGCACTTTTGCAGCTCCCTAATACAAGAGCCCCAATCACTGGAACCCCCAGGGGACAGTCACTCACCTTGGCCACAGTCCTCCCCCTGGTAGCCAGGAGGACACTGCGTCTGACACTCGCCACTCACAGGGTCACAGGCCACACCTGGCTGGCAGGTGCAACGGTGTGTGCAACCTGGTCCGAAGAAGCCTGGCTTGCACTCTGCAGAGTGGGAGGTAAGACAGAATTGTGAAATGGAAACAAGGTTCTCAGTGGCCTTGGGACTGCCCTCTCCTCCAGACACTCACCCTCCTGGCAGCGCTCGCCCTGGAAGCCGGCCTTGCAGGAGCAGCTGCCATCCTTTGGGTTACAAGATCTTGTGTGTGACTGCTCACAAAGGCAGTCCTCAGAACAGCCTGGCCCGAAGGCCCAGGGAGGGCAGGCTGCAGACGCAGGGCCATAAGGAGCCTGCTCACTACAGCACTCACCCCAGCCAGCCCAAATCAGCAGGGGTGAGACTGGTATGCTGCCGTAGCTGAGTCCCCTTCCAGAACGTTAGGAATCCAAGCACGTGGCCTGGAGACCTAGGGCTAAGAACCAGGGTCTGCACAGCTGATGGGCTATCCCTAGGTCATACCACTTTCCAGCTAGGACAACCCTGGCTTTCTCCTCTCAAGCCTCTCTTTCACAGATACCAAACACTACCATCACCCTCTCTTTCTCTGCTAACCCACCATTCGCCGAGAGTCCGCATACCCAGAGGTGGGAACTCTGCCGGGGCTGGGAAGTTGGTTTTGTTCCACAAGCCAAGCTCAGTGTCCCAGAAGCTTCCTGGGAAGTCTTGTCCTGCTTGCTTACACTACCAAATGAGAGCTAGGAATCGCACCAGTCTAGGGTCAGTGCACCAGATACCTAGAGGCCAGCAAGGTTGTGATATAGGACTCCGGCTGATATGTAACTGCAAGCCAACCCATCCACAGAGGCTACCACGGTACCCCCAGCACAGTGTGAGACACTGCAATGAAGATGGTCCCAATCTTATAGACAGATGTAGTAGAACTCACCAAGGTGGCAGAAACGGCCATAGAGCCCTGGGTCACAGAGGCAGGCCCCATAGAGGCGGTGGCACCTGCCTCTGTTAGCACAGTGGCATTTCTTACGACAGTGTTTACCGTAGAAGCCCTTGGGGCAGCCTGTGGGGAACAGTTTAGTGAGAATTGAAGAGAGAAGTTGGCCCACCCATACACGTCTTCAGATGAAGAGACACTTAGAGGCCTAGTACCCAGGATAGGAGACAGAGCAGTCATGCCCAATGAGCACAAGCTGAACCTCCTGCTGAGGCCTGTTGGTTGGGCTGGCCAGTCCCTCAGAGCCAGCTGCCCTGTGCACACTCACCAGCACACAAAGCCCTAAGTGTCCTGACCTCTGACCCACACAGAATGCCGAGCCCAACCTCTCCACCCCAGAGGGAAGGTTGCAGGTCCTCACCTGGTCAGGACCACACAGAGCCTGGGAGGCCTCAGGGTTAAGGCTGCCCTTACCTCTCTGGCTCTGCCCCGCCCGGCCCCATGTCCCTACTGAAAGGGATATAGATAGTTAAATCTTCAAAAGCTGCCATGTCCCCATCTCCAGGCTCTTGAGGAAAGAGCACCCCACCTTGCCCAAGGGGCTCCCCAAACACAATAACAAATGTCCTTAGCTCACAGGCAGGCAGCCTTGAAAGAGACAGACAGAGGAAAGCAGTGAAGAGGTGTGAGCAGATCCGGTCACAGGAAGAATGCACCCCCAAAGTAAGGGACATCAGGGTCTGAGAAACCAACACAAGGTTTGAGGGATGAGGTCTCCACCCCCAAAATCGGCCTGTCTCTCCCCAGAAGCCCCCTTCAGCTCACTATACTGGTATATTTCACTTGCTGGGGTGTCTAGTGGCCCTCCCTCAGGACTGCAGAAGAAAAGTCTCTGGGAAGTGACGTAAATTCAGATCCTATACCTGCCAAATGTCCCTGAGGCCACCTGGAGCCAGTCATACCCACACGGTTTTCAGTTTCCTGTTGTTCGCAGCAGATTGTGAGACATGGAAGGAGCACAAAGCACCATGTGGCTGCTTGGCCACCCTACTGTTCTCAGACTACCATGGGACCTGTTGGCTGGTGTTATGGTTTGTTTATGCTTGGCCCAGGGAGTGGCACTATTAGAAGGTGTGGCCCTGTTGGAGTGGGTGTGGTCTTGTTGGTGTGGGCTTTAGGACCCTCATCCTAGCTACCTGGAAGCCCATCTTCCATGAGCAGCCTTCAGATAAAGATGTAGAACTCTCAGCTCTGCCTGCACCATGCCTGCCTGGATGCTGCCATGCTCCCACCTTGATGATAATGGACTGAACCTCTGAACCTGTAAGCCAGCCCCAATTAAATGTTGTCCTGATAAGAGTTGCTTTGGTCATGGCGTCTGTTCATAGCAGTAAAACCCTAACTAAGACAGCTGGATTCTGTCAACTGTATCCCCTCGCTCAAAAGAGGTGGTTCTCAACCTGTGGGTTACAACCCCCTTGGAGGTCGAACGACCCTTTCACAGGGGTCGCCTAAGGTCATCAGCATATCAGATATTTATATTATGATTCACAACAGTAGCAAATTGCAGTTACGAAGTAGCAATGGAAACAATTCTATGGTTGCACCATTAGGAAGGTTGAGAACCACTGACCTAACAAGAGCAGTTAAAATGGTTGACTAAAGTCCTGGACACCCAAAGATAAACCCATTGCCCCTGAGAAGTTTATTCCCATGAACCATAATTCTCCCACACTGTTGAAGCTGCAGTTAGACAGGATGCTAAACTTATCACCCCATGCAGCCACCAGCACAGACAGAATTCCTTCTACAGATCCCAGCTGGCCATCACCCAGATCACCAGAGCTTGAATGTGCTCACATCCGAGGGGCTCACTGCCTCCCCAGAGAATCCATTCCAAACATGTTTCCACCCATGGAGTTGAGCCTCAACCTTCTGTATATAAGTCCCAGGAAATGGGCATCACATCTCACGAAAGCTCTTTGTCCCCTCCCAAGCACAGCCTAAAGCCCTGGAGCAAGAATAGGAGTCTGCATCAAGCTCCATATTTCGTCCCTTTCTTTAGAGTTCTCAGGGGAGTTACACGCACCATCCTCACAGTGAGCTCCATTGACGCCTGGGGGACAGCGGCAGGCTCCTGACACCGGGTCACAGGTCCCACCATTCTGACAGATGCAGGGAGAGCTACAGTTCTTCCCAAAGGTGTCTGGAGGGCAAGCTACAGGGGACAACAGGGAGATACGGGGATTAGCAACCCGCAGATGGCAACCATTTTAAACAACAGCCTGGAACAGGAAATGATGCTATCTGTGTCTCCAGACCGCAACACATTCAGGGCAGACATCACTAATCAATGGCTACATCATAACATCTAACACACACATAGATCCTTTTATTCAGATGGCCTATTTCCGGTGACCCTCATAGCCCAAAGGGCCTGATGCCATCCTGGTCAGGAGACCTTGGAAAGGTTCTAGACAGATCCATTTCCAGAGTGCTTCAGCTACTAAGTCGTTGTGTAGTCATAGGCAAGGCTCTGCTCCCATCAGATGTCTTCAGAGTCCCCACTACCTGTACTAGAAAAGCCTGCCTGCCCACTGGCTCTCCTCCATAGACACCTCCAACAGTCTTAGCTGTTGATTTGTCATTAGATTCCTGGAGACTGACTGAGAGCATCACACAGGCTGGTCTGCTGGCTCCCAGAGGGCTCCACATCCTAGCACCATGTCTAGTAGAAGGGTTGGGGGTGGGGGGCGGGGGAGGGGGGCGGGGGACAGTTGGTAGACATTTATCAAAGGGAGGAGGACAGACCAATAAGATGGCGAATGGATGGGATTAATGGGATGGATGGGTGTATGGGTGTATAGACGGATGGATGGGTGTGTGTGTAGACAGATGGATGGATGGGTGTGTGTGTAGACAGATGGATGGATGGGTGTGGAGACAGAAGGATGGGTGGGTGAGTGGGTGGGTAGGTAAATGGACAGGTTGGCAGATGGATGGACAGATGTTGGGTAGATGAATGGACAGACAGAGGAGTGGGTGGACATACTTAAATTCTCCTCCCCAGAGCTAGGCAGGGGGAACCATACAGAATGGATGCTCACAGCTCTTGGGGTTCACAGACTCTGCCTAGACCCCACCAGCAGCCTCACTCTCATTGCAGATGATCCCGGTCCAGCCTTCTGGGCAGTCGCAGCCGTCCAGGCCCGGGAAGCAAGTCCCCCCATTTCTGCAGTCATCACAGGTTAGGCTGCAGTCATGGCCGAAGGAGTGGTCCAAGCAGACTGGGGGAAGACAGAGAGAGGGACTTCCAAACTAGAACTCTAGCCTCAGGCCCTTGGGTCAAAGAGGAGAGAGCAAGGGATATCCCCCACCTCTAAGTTCCAAGGTGAGATACAGGATCCCCACCCTAGGAGCTAGGGGCCAGTTGAGCCCTGGATGAGCTTACAGATTGTAAGGGGTAGGCCCTTCTGGGATCCCTCAACACTGTAGGGCAGCCTAGCCCAGGAACTGCCATCCCCACAGGGAGAGGCCACAGGCAGGCTCATGCCTCACCAAACTTCTCAGTGAGCGTGTGTTCTCCCCGTAACTCTGCTGCCTCCTCCTCAGCCCCGTAGTCTTCCTCAAAGAGTTGTGGCAGCTCATCCCTCAGCACCGCAATGTGGGGTAGGGGCCGCACAAAGGGCAGCTGGGCATCCAGATCCACCACGGACTCTTCTAGGGCTGGGGAAGGACATACAGGCCTCTCAGCCTTTGCCGCCCACTGACTCAGCAACAGCACCGCCATAGGTCTCAGTTCTTCTCTCGTCTTGTTATGGAGAAAGGGGATGCCCAAGAACCCCGGGACACTGTGCTCTAGCCTATCAATCACTTACCCCACCAGCCTGCTGGCCCCATCCCTACAGCAGGAGACAGGACCAAATGGGCCAGAAGATGGTAAGCCGGCTAGATTGCCAGACAATGTGGGCTACTGGGAACAGACACCCAGAGGGTACTGGTGCCTAAGGGGAGGCTCACGCGTGCAGCCCCTGCGATCCTCATCCAACCGGTAACCAGCCTCACAGAAGCACTGGAAGGAGCCAGCCAGATTAGAACAGTGGTGTTCGCAGCCGCTGTGACCAGAGGCACACTCGTCAACATCTGCAGACAAACAGGGCTGCTGGGGTTGTACTGGCGGACCCTTCCTGCCCTGGCTGTGCCCAAATGACGAAGTCTAGTGTTTATCCCTCTAAGCAACTGGTAACACTACCACCACCCCATCCTACCCCAGCCACAGTGACTGCTTTAGAAGTCTTTCTCCTCAAGAGTAAAGGGACAGCGGACATCTGCCAGGAGAGTCATTTAAGGAAGAGACGGGAGCATGTGACAACTCTGTGAGAGGAGCCAGTGCCTACAGGCCAGAGGGAGGGGTATGGTGTATATGATTTAAAGTATATGACTGTATATATGTTTCTGGCTGTATAGGAGACTGGCTAGCTATATGTACAGCTTATGTGCATTATGTCAGGATCATAAGCAAGATTACATGTGGTCAGGATGGGTGTGCCTGAGCATACAGCAGGCACTTAATCAATGTGCACAAGCAGAGCAGGAAACAGGCGGATCCCGTGTCTACCTCAGGAGGGCCAAGGCTGACCCCTAACCACCCAGCTGTCACCGCACGGCATGTGCTCACCCTCACAGCCACAGCCGTCTGTGTTGAGCCGGTAGCCAGCAAAGCAGCTGCACTCATACCCACCAGGGGTGTTGGCACACACCTGCTGGCAGCACGGAGAGTTGGCACAGTCGTCGATGTCTGTGGGACACACACAGGAGCCTACTGGTACCATGGATACACGTATACCCTCCCACAGACCCACAATAACTCAGGCACACCTGTATACATGCCTATACACAATCCTACCTGACCGAGTGTGAGCCTGTACACAGTCACTTGCACACTACGTACAATCGTGCATACAGCCACAGAACCACACACAGCTAGAAGGAACAGTTCTATGGATACCTCTCCCCCTCCCCCCCCTCCACCCCTTCCCCTTTCCCTCCCCATCCTGCTTCCCCCTCCTCCCCTGCCATGCCAACCCAAGCACTCAGAATCCTTCTGAGTTGTGATGCTGACTCTTGTGCAGCTCCTGCTGAGCCCAGGCCATCAAGAGCAGCAGCGAGGGGGGGGGGGGGGAGAGAGAGAAAAAAAGGGGGGGAGAGAGGGGGGAGAGAGAGAGAGAGAGAGAGAGTGTTTTCCAAGCCATGGCACCAAACAAGTCCAAGACTTGCAAGTCTTGGAGATGGAGGGGCAGGGCAGCCTGGAAGGAACCGATTCGCACCGATACAGGTCTTCTGGTCTTCATCCAACTCATAACCATGAGGGCAGGTGCACAGGGGCCCTGTGCTAGTGTGACTACAACCATGTGAGCATCCACCGTTGCCAGCCTCGCAGCTGTTCACAATCTCCATCTCGATCCCTGTGAAGACATCACAGCTGGGTTGAGGGGTCGGTGCTCCCTCAGCAGCCCCTGGGGACCCATACCCAGTGCTGCCCAACTGAAACTGACTTTAGGGTCTAGGGGAGCCACATTAGTGCCCCAAGCACCCCCAGTCCACTGCTCGCTGTCTACTCACGGTAGCATTGCCGGCCATCAGCACCCAGTTCATAGCCTGCGTGGCACACACACTTAAAGGATCCCTGAGTGTTGAGACAGCCATGAGCACACTGGACCAGTCCCAAGACACATTCGTCCACATCTGCAAGGGAGAGACAGGGAAGAGGTGTTAGGGTCTCCCTACGGTGGGAAAGTGGTGGTGGCTGATATCCCAGGGCACGTTAACAGCTTCCTGGCTTAGACAGCATAGTGTAGACCATGTTGTCCCAGTACCTGCCAGGCACAGCTTGACAGACAGGGGATGGAGAAGCCCCAAGTTGTGTTTCTTATTGAGCCCAGAGGGGTTTTTGTTTTGTTTGTTTGTTTGTTTGTTTTTTAATGTATATGAGTACAATGTCCCTGTCTTCAGACACAACAGAAGAGGGCATCGGATCCCATTACACATGGTTGTGAGACACCAATGTGGTTGCTAGGAATTGAACTCAGGACCTCTGGAAGAGCAGTCAGTGCTCTTAACCACTGAGCCATCTCTTCTGTTGCACCAGTAATAACTTCCTAGTGCTGATGAGAGATGGGTGTGCAGTTATCTACTTTCCCCATCCTTCAGGCACCTGGGTATCTGACATGCCACTCGGAAGGTGAACCACTATCTCTCGGTGGCCCCAGGACTATCACAGTCACCCTGAAGTCATTGGGCAAAGGGCAGACTCCCAAAGGCTGCTCATCCCAGGCTTACTGTCTACAGAGCAGTCGGGAGAGCACACTTGGCCCTGCTGTGTGACAGCAGCCAGCAAGGTGAAGGAATGAATTCTGCCCACCTATAGTCAGTGATGCGTTTAACACCACCTGTCCCGAGAAAGCCCAGCACTGACTTGCTGGAACACTTTCTGGGGTATATAGGTGGCCCTTTTCCCTCTCCCTTGCTTACCTCTCCTGGGCTCTAAGGACTAGGTACTAGTTGGACAATATAGGAAGTATGTTTAAAGCAGAAACCCAAGTTCCCTCCCTTCTCCTGCAGAAACATGACTGGGTTGTAGACAGCTCCTTGGGTGCCTCTCTCCCACCTGCTGTCAGGGAGAGGAGACTAGACCCATCCACCAGGTGCCTCAGAGATATTGGGCTAGACGGACCATCCTACCTTCACAGGCTTTGCGGTCTGCAGCAAGCTGGTAACCCGGGTGGCAGCCACAGTGGGCAAGGCCCCGGAGTTCCTGGCATATATGCATACAGCCACCATTGCCATCTGCACATGGGCTTCTCCCTGGATACCAGAGCCAGAGAGATGGAGGCAGAGAAGAGATGGGGAAGGAGACTCTGTCAGACTCAATATCCCCCTCCAGTGCAAGAATCCCTCTCTGCTCCAGCCTGTGCCATGGTCCCCCAATTGTAGGCAGCTCTGAGTTACCCCATACTAAGTCTCCATAGACAAGGTCAGGGCTCCTAAGGCTCTGCCAGAAAAGAGTCAGCACCCCACCCAAACCCACGACTTTCAAGTGTCATGGCACCTTCCAGAAGGCGGCCTTCCAGCAAGGAGATCACCAGCCCAGGTCAGCTCTGACTGTAAGCATGGCCTGCTCCTCCTGGATCTTTTGCTTTGAGATATGGTGTTGAAACAGACACTGGGACCAGGAACCCCAAACTCTGTGATCCTCTGACCCAAGGATCCCACATGATCAGCCAATCCTATGACCCCCAAAGCCCATGCCCCCCTCAACCCTGTGAAACTCTCACCTTTGTATCCCCCAGCCCCACGGCTCCAGCTCTGTGATTCCCCCCATCCTGTAACCTTCACACTCCTGTGACCCTCTGAACTCCTAGCAGCCCAGTTCTGTAACCTATTCGGCCCTGTGTCACCCTAATTCTGTGATCTCCCAGTCCCCTCACCATTCCACCCACATGGCTGGCCTCAGCCCCCTCATATTGACACTCCCAGCTGCGCTGGGGAGTCTCAGCACCACATCTGGGGTGAGAGGACTCTGGTCCTGCCCCACACACCCCTTTAGAAAAGTCTTTTTCTCTTACGCAAGCAGCCCAAAGTCCCAGAGCACACGGGCCTGGCTAGCTCCCCCACCCAAACCCCAGACAGACATCTAGAGAACCAGAGTGCTGTCTGCATCCTGAACTTTCTGCTCTGAGGACCTGCAATCAGGTAGCACTCACCATGCCTACAGCTCAGGCCCCCAGCAGCCCTCACCTCCCTCCTACCACCAGGTAGCCTCACATCAACTTCTTCCCTGGACCCTGGACCTCCTCGTCCTCCCAGCTGCATGATACTTACGAACACAGCGCCTGCCATCCTCCTGCAGTTGATACCGGGGCCGGCACTGGCAGCGGTGCTGTGTCACGGTGAGCTGTACACACTGATGCTGGCAGCCACCATTTCCCAGAGTGCAGGAGCTGATGGCTGAAGACATGAAGAACTTAAATCAGGCCAGGAACGCAGACCCTTGTTCCCACAGCAGCAGGACCGGTAATGATGGATTTGCACATGAACCCTCACCAGCTTCCCCTTGTTCTCAGTTCCCACCAAACCTGACTTCACTCCCTCAGTCACCTACAGGGTCCACAGTACAATGGATCTCTCTATGAATCCTCTAAGCCCAGCCCACTTAGGGGCTGGAAACAAGACCGATCATCCTACCTTGATGGAAGCCCAGCATCCCCCAGTATAAAACATGAAACACCAGAAGGCTGTTGAGAAGTAACTGGCTCACTCCCTGACAGCAGGCTAGGAGGCACAGCAAGACCTATCCTACCTTCTTGGTCCCCAGGCCAGGACAAAAGGGCAGGTGTGGAGCCTCTACAAATGGGCTCCACCTCACCTCACAGGCCAGGCAGACCATACCTCACATCCAACCAGAGTGTCCAGACTTCCCAGCATCCATAGGTCCTCAGTGAGACCATGCCCCAGAAGGCAGCACCCTGTCCCTCCTGATTGCACTGCTGCTGCAGGGCATGGGAAGAGGGGATGGGCTGGCCTGGTAGGTGCCTGCACACTCTGTGTGTGGGGCAGTGATCTGGCAGGCAGTCTGGCACATCGGTTGAGCATAGGCAAACGCTGGGAGACCCTGCGAAGTAATTCGCAAGGGACTGGAAATGTTATGCCACAGCTCCTGGGAGCCTTTTTGGCTCCAGTCACGGTCACATGTCACTCCCAGGTAGAGGCCTGGCCACACAGCCCTAAGCCGTCCCCATGCCAGTGAGACACCTAAAGGCTTAACCACGCCCCTTCCCAGTTACTATATCTGCCCTGCCTCTCTGAGAGATGCGGGAGGTACAGTTCCATCCATGCCACTTCCCACATGATAAAAATAAACGCCTTAGAATTATGGACTGTCTCTTCATCTTGACCCGCCGTGGGAAGCGAGGGATCCGGCCCTTGATTAATGAGCCAATGCTAATCTCTTGCTGCCGAGGGAATCCTATCGCACCTAGACTGTACCCATTCACCCAAGCCTAAGCAGCTAGCCCAGCGCCCAAAGCAGCCGAGACCAGGTATGGTGGTGGGAACCCCAGCTGCTCTCCGGCTAACCCATCTGCGGCACCCTGTAGCGACTGCAGTGCCCTGGGCTAGAGAACCCATGGAGACAGCTGCCTCGAGTTCCCCCGGGAATGGCCCCCTCTCCCCCCCCACAGGCAGGGCCCACAGAGGCTTCCCACAGCCCCCCAACCTGCCCATCAGACTGTAGGGCTTCCCATGTGTCCTGTCCCACCCAGAGCCGCAGCGCCCTGGGACAGACACATGGGGCTTCATTCCACCACGCCAGGTGTGTTCCCAACATCTATGGATGAGATCATTCATAACCTCAGCTGGCCTGTGGAGACGGAGAAAATGCTCTTCCTGGCAAGGCATGGAGGATGGACATGGAACTTCTACCAGCAGTGGCAGCCAGTTCCTGGTATGGATTTGGTTACAGTGGAGTCTCTGGCAATGGCCTTGTGGTTAAAGAAAGTAGCCCAAAGCTCTGGAGGGAAGCCGCAAGAATGCACCCCTGGCCTGGGAGGTAAGGCTGTCAGCCTGTCGGCCTGTGCTCGGAGCTGTGTCAGCAAACCAGAGATGCATCACTAAAGCACTTGTGTCGATGCTCAGTCCTAAGATACTGCTGGAGTGTGAGGACACCAGCATCTTTAAGCTATATGGTCCCTGGCCTAGCTTGGAGCTATGGTTAATGACTGCCTAGGAACTAGGGTCTGGCACTGTTGGGGTCAGCACTTCAAGGCCCAGGTGCTGGCAGCTGCATGGGCCTTGTGAGATGCCTCGGGGATCTGAGAAGGCCAGGCTTCCTACAAAGCAAGCTCGCTTGAAGGCTACATTGCTTATACAACAAGTCTCTCCTCACATGAAGCACAGCCGGAGGAGCACATGGAGCCCCGCTTCTCTGGGGCAAAGCCAGCCATGGGGAGGTAGTGACTGATCTCCTGGCCACCCAGGGCCCAGATATAAGCATCAAGAGAAAAGCCACAGCAATTTCCTACAGAACTGAGGTAAGCCTGCCAACCTGAGACCTTCCCCATCTCTGCTCTGACCCCCAGGCCTGGCTGACCTCACCTGAGTCAGCTGTTCAGCCACCAGCCCTCCCTCCTGAGGCATCTGGGCGCCCATGCATGTGGCCTCAGCTGGCCCCACATTCCTGGGGGCTCTGTTTACTTGTGCTCACCACACCAACTGCGTCCCTACTCAGGACATGTAATAGGAACCAGAAGCTTGTTCTGGCAGGGCCGGGCAGGCTTGAGGGTGGGGTGGGGTAGGGGGCATGATGTCTCAGCATCTCAGCAGGAAGCACTATCCACCAGGAGGAAAAGGTACTTCATCTCCAAAGCGGCCATGTGAGCCCCCCATGGCTGGCATTAAAGACTTGGAATTCCAGTGCAGCTTCACACCCCTAGAACCATCCCAGTCCTTTTCTCCACAGGACTGTGACTGCCCAGATGCTCCCAAGCTGTGCACACCAGGGAGCTGGCCCAGTGTTACCCAGCACATCCTTTGTGGATTCCCGGAAAGCTGAGCCAGGCAGATTTTTGTCCTCTCGGTGCTGGGCTTTGCAGCTCCAGGAATGGCCAGGGTCTGTGTCTCCAGGCTCCTCAAGTTACTGAGGCACAGCTGGAGGACACACACTCAGGACCTCTGCCAAGACCAAGGCCAGAGGCTCACATCTGGTTGCGGTGCTAGAAATCAGACCCAAGGTCAGACATGAGCAAAGCTAAGAGACTTTTGGGGCAGAAGCCAGGGGCTGAGAGACCTTTGGAGCAGAGAGGTCAGGGGTTGGCCTCCCTGCAGGGAGTATGGGTACATGCCCAGAAAGCAAATGCCTCAGCCAGGGGTTGCCCCAGCAAGGGTCAGTGAGACATTTAAAATCACAGTACCAGATATATAGGCAGGAGGGTTGAGAACCACAGGCCATGTTAGGCAACAGGACCAGATAGGTCTGACTCCACAACATGCCCATTGGTCCTGCCCATAGTCCCTCCCCCAATTCTCAAGGTCTCACTTAGGCCTCTGCCCACTTCCAGATCAGATACAAATGACTATAGTTGGGTGACATTCTATATCAGGTCTTAATTTAATGTCTGTGCATTTCTGCACCACCTCCGTCCTGCCCTGCCTAACTCAGGCCCCACTCCGCCCCATCTCACTCTCTCCCCTCCTCAGCTCCACTCCTGCCCTGCCCATCCTGCCCCGCCCATTCAGGCCCCTCCCCACCACAGCCCTGCCCCTGACCTGCCCCGTCCAGCCCCGCCCAACCCCTGCAAGTCATGCTGAAGTCCTCTGATATGACAATGTTCAGAGGCTTATGCCTCAATTAAGGTTGGAAGTGGTCCCACAGATGGGGGCTCTGACAGCACCAGGGAGAAGAGCTGGCACCTTGCTCTTGGACTTGTGACTATGAGAGAAATAAAGCCCTGCTGCACATGTGTTTGGTCACAGCAGCCTCCACTAACCAGTTGGAATTCCAACACAGCTGGGCTGCGACTCCACCCAAAGCCAGCAGGAGTCACACTACTCAAGGTAAGGTGTGAAGTGCAGAGCTAGGAGGAGGGAACCGGTTTTGTAGAGCCTGGACCTCACAGAAAATACATTTCCTATAGGGCAGATGGCTGCTTGTGCCAATCTGTTTAACATTCTTGGATGTATTGCACCCCAACAAAGGGAACTTGTCCAGTCTCAGGTGGACAAGGCTCAACCTTGGGTATTGAGCCAAGGCCTCAGAGCCTTGCATCAGGAACACCTGAGAGCCAAGCAGGTGGCAGCAGGTGGGGTGGGAAGATGAGACATCCATACTGGGTCTTGGGGTGGTTTAGGCTCCAGGCCAAAGCTCACCATTATGTATGGCTTATATAAGAGCCAGGTCTGCCTCCAGCCAGGCAAGCCAAGCTCGTCAGCTAATTTAATGCAGCCTCCAGATCACCCTGGAGGATTGGGGCTGGCTCAGCTGGTGTGGCCATTAGGTTCCGAGAGCCCCCACTATGCTCCATCAGTGGCCAGAGCAGTCTGTCCTTCTAAGAAGCCCTGGGCAATTTTCTACTGCCAAAGCTTAGCTCCCAGCTGCACCCCTCCAGAGAAACGCACTGGTCCATTGAGAGGCCTCACAGGAGGCTCCGTGCTTCCTTCCTCTAAAGCCTTTACCAAAATACGTGGGGGATTACGTAGATGGCGATAGATCCCATAAGCAGGACCACTCCATCACAAAAGCAATGTTGGACTTTGTTGACATTGCAGCTGACCCAAGGGTGGAGGAACGGGTCCCTCCCATAATTCCCCTACAAGCCAGTACCACCTTTACCACCAAGTGTGCCCCCTGTGGCATGCCATCTCCCTGCATGCCCACTGTGACCGCCTAACCTCTCCTGCTGGGTTCTGCACCCAGTTCAGGGTTTGTGCTCTGTTTCCTGGCAGTACTGGGCTGGGAAGAGACACCCAGTATGGGCTACTCAACCTCAGTACCCCTGTTCCGTCTCAGCCTGTTCCTCTAGGCCAAGTGGAAGCAGTCCCTGCCCTGTGAAGAGCCAGGGTGGGATCATGAGACAGAGGAAGGGACTGACCACAGCAGCTGCCTTTTCTCTTTACACCTCTCCCTCAGGCCAGGCCTCCTCAGGCTTCTCAGGGCTGGGAAGCTGACCCCTTGTGTAACTGTAACCCTGGCCAGGTTTGGGAAGGACTGGGAAAGACGGGCAGAGCTGCATCTGCGGCTCCGTGGGGATGGGTTTTGCAGAAGAACCTGGCAATCTGCACATTTGAGCTGCCTGTGGCTTTGGCCCCAGACTAAGCACACTGCCAGCAGCAGTCTCCAGGGCCCAAAGAACTTTCCTTGAGGCTTCTCCTCCAAGAAGGAACCTTGGGGGACAGACTGGAGACAGTAAAGGCCTTTACTGTCCCAAAGCCTGGGGAGTGAAGACTGCGTACCACAGGTACACACAGGTAGGAACAGGCCAAGGGCAGGGCTGGGCAGCTTTCCTTCAATCATGTGACTCTGGCGGAGGGACCACCACAGGTATGTGTTGGCAGGGGAGCCTTCCCCAACGGTGTCCATCCTGAGCCAACAGGTGTAAGTAACATAAAGAGAAGAGAGACCCCCTTTGCCATGGGTCTAAGTCAGTGACAGCCACGGTTCCTTAGACTGGCCTCATTTGTCCTTCAACTCAGAGGATATAAGAAAACAGCCATATACAAGACCAGTGCTCAGGTCATACTGAAAGCCACTAGACAAGCGCATGCCACTCGGAGCACCTCAGCCACACGGAGAAGGAAGGCTCCTCTTGTGCTGTTATGATACCCTGAGGCTGTTTCCCTCTGGAGCTCTGCAAAATGTCACGGGAAAGCAGGAACACTCCTGGACCACCAGCCAAACCACCACCCTGGGCAGGCCCTACTTTCCATGGCTAGGGAAAGAAGGACTCGGCTCTTGCCCAAGCACAGAAAAAGCTAGAGCAGCCTCAGGCCTGGCTGTCCCCCTGTCTTCACCTCAGAAATGAGACGGAGGACAGAGCATCCCAGGAGAGCGCATCCCAAATCATGGGTGGGGCCTTTCTGTTCCCATTGGAGTGGTAGCCAGGACAGGGGACGATGTTCATACTATAGTGGGTTAGTAGCAAAGTCACTAACATTCTCATTTTTAAGAGCAGGGGAGGGCTCAGAAGTTAAACACACTGGCTGATCTTACAAAGGACCTGGATTTGATTCCCAGCATCCACATGGCAGCTCACAAACATGTGTAACTCCAGGTCTGGGGGTTCCAACCTCTCTTCTGGCCTTGAGGGGTACCAGGCATATGCATAGTATACACGCAAACAAACATTCGTACACATAAAATAAAATAAATAAAATTTAAAGAGAGAATGGAAAGAGGAATCTTTCTGCTTTCTATTTCTATACTTAGAATATTTGGTGCAGGGTGTGGTGGCTCATGCCTGAAATCCTGACACTTGGGAGGTGGAGGCTGGAGGAACAGAAGTTCAGTGCTAGACTACAGAGTAAGTCTAGGCCTGCCTCAGCCTGGTGACACCTTAGGAGAAAAAGAAGGAAGGAAGGAAGGAAGGAAGGAAGGAAGGAAGGAAGGAAGGGAGGAAGGGAGAGAAGGAGTCAGTGCCAGAACTTACCCATTTCCTATCCTGGTCTACCTGGCCTTGGAGGTAAGTTCATGGCATGACCTGCACAGGGTCCTGCACAGGGCCCAGGATAAATACCACCATCCTGGCTCCCTCAAGCAACCTCCTCAGCCACATCCAGAGCTGCCTGGCCACCTCCATCCCAAGCCAGCATCTCAGGGCAATCACAGCCAAGGCAGTTCCCATATCAACTGGAAGAGCCACAGGATAGGGGTTGAGGTCACCCTGGAACTCCTGAAGGAAGCTCCCAGGAGGTCCTACGATTGCTCTGGAACCTTCTCAGGCCCCCACAGGGAAGGCAGTATTGGTGGATCCAATCTGATATATCCAGGCTCATCAAAGAAGCTCCTTAACCATTCTACACACACACACACACACACACACACACACACACACACACGCACAATTCGCCACCCATAGCCAGATGGAAGAATCACAGAGAGATGATCAAGGATCAAGGATGGAGGATGAGTAGGGACCATAGCCTCAGGGAATACTGGGAAATGTGTCTGTCACAGATGCAGCATGGGAACAGGGATAATGATCAGGGGTTCCCAGAATACCACCAGACACTTACAGGGTGAGCAAGGTGTCCCTAAGCCAGAGGTCATCAGAGAAGGAAAGCCAGAAAGATTCCCACTTCTATTCTCTAATCTTTAAATTTTATTTATTTTATGTGTATGAATGTTTGTTTGTATGCATGTATACAATGCATATGCCTGGTACCCCTCCAGGCTAGAAGAGGGGGTTGGAACCCCCAGACCTGGAGTTACAGGTCATTATTCTACTCTCCCCAGACACAATAAACCAGGAGGCCATGATCTCAGGAAGCACCAGTATAAATCCCTTGCTGAAAGTTACAGTTTCAGAGAGAGAGATCACAGAGAGAGTTACAGAGAGAGAGAGAGAGAGAGAGAGAGAGAGAGAGAGAGAGAGAAGGTCCTCTGAGGGGCCACATGCAACCAATGTCCATGAAGTCAGATAAGCTCTCAGGTAGGAGGGATCAGGAGGCAGCACAGGCATGTGGAAAGCCGTGGAAGCCCTGAGAACACATCCACTTAAACAGTGTTGGGGGGACAGCCACGGGGACAATGAAGACTATCAGCAATAAACACATGCATGAGCCCATCCTTCTGGGGCTCCAGGGGTGCAGAATCTAGCATGTCTGTCTCCAGCATAGCAATGGGTGGTGTGAGCACAGGACCAAGGCAATGTAAAAGGATATGCCTCCTGGGCTTCCTAAGGCAGTTCTCTGGGTCTAAGAAGCATCCCTCCTCTCTGACTGTTAATGATGTCGCCCTGTCTCTTGATCCTCTCAAGGCGTCCCGGTGACGGTCACAAGAGTGTCATAGTCCTGGAGCCAGCAGCAGGGGTCACCCCTCACACCAATCTCCAGAGTCACTTTTCTTTAAGGAATACCCAGCCTGGCAAGGGTGCCCAAGACTAAAGAGCCCAGGCCTCAGGCTCCCAGAAGGAACAGCAGGCAGGCACTGGATGCCACTATCACAGTTACCCCGAAACACATGGCAACATCCATGTATCTGCTTCTGCTTCTTACTCGGGCAACTGCCTAGCCCCTAAAGAGGAGAGGACAGAGGCTGGGACATGTGTGTATGGGGTACGGTCCCCCCAGGGCTGGCACATGGCCAGCCCTATGGCAGCCAAAACCAGGCTGTTCAGAACTGTCCTAAGCTGTCTGGGTCTCCAAAGTAGAAAGTAGAGGTGCCTTCCCCCAGAACAATATAGAAACAGAGGGAAGGATCCACCATGTCTTACTAGGGGTACCTCTCCCCAGGCCCAGGGTGCATTAGGAAGCTTCCTTTACCTAACTTGGATGTTTCTTTAGTTCTAAGCTGTCAGGGGCTCTGTGTTCTCGAGGGGTCACCAAGCTCTTCCCTCACAGAAGAGCCTCTACATAGGGACCAGGGGCCTGCTCTCTGGTTGCCCCACACCACTCCTGAAGCTCAAATGCTCACACCCTCACGATTCAGGAGAATTCCTGCTCTGCAGACCAAGAAATGTTTCCTGTTGACACGGCCAAGTCTCAGCCTTCCTCCCTACCACCCAAGAGCAACCCAAGGAGTCCCCCACTCCATGTTTTGGTGGCAGCCCAGCTAGGCCTGAGTCCCCACAGATTGATCAACCCCCGAAGATGGTCTCAATCTCTCAACAAGACTCAGCATGGTTGCAAAGCATGCACAGCCTGGGGACACAGGATGTGGGGAGCGCAGTAAAGGTGAGGTTAGAACTCTCAGGCAGCCATGCTCTGCAGGAAGGAGCGACCGAGTGCATAGCCCAGAGCCAGCCCACTCAGACCTAACTGGGCCCCTTCTGCAGATATGAGTACATTCTGGAGAGTGAGTTTCACCAAAGGCTCAGAGCCCCAGGCAGGTGACACTTACCCAGGCAGGTCCTGCCATCTGTGTGGAGCCGGAAGCCGGGTTTGCACTCACAGAGGTAAGAGCCAGGGGTATTCACACACCTGTGTTGACAACCACCATTGTGTGCTCGGCATTCATCCACATCTAGACAGAGAAAGCGGAGTTACCAGCTAGGCACACACTGGGTCAGGCTCACTGCACCAAGCAGACAGACAGCACATGAACTCAAGACCTCCTCAGATGATATCTAGTTCCCTCGTGATCCCAGACATAGTCATCACCCATCTTCCATGGTTGGCATGCCCTGATAGGAAGAGCTACCAGAGGAAAATTCAACACAGGCCATACCAGGTACACACAACCCCAAGGGTAGGGCCAGCCCAGGGAGGGCTCCTAGGAGGAGCTTCAGGGTCAAGCATGGACTCAAGGCATGGACAGTTCCTCTCTATCTGCCCAGGCAGCAGCCTCCTTTCTGTTTCTCAGTGCGTCCTGGGACCTGTCTGTTGGGAGTGTACCCCTCACTCCGTGGTGCCCTTTCCAGGAGGATTTTCTTCAATTTCTATGGTGAGAGCCACCAGGTATCTCTGGTCAAAAATGGGGATGTGGTGAAGAGCTGGGTGGCAAAGGGCTCCCCTGGAGCCACATGAGGGTGTCCTGCTCTGTGTATCTGTCACAAGAGGCAAGAAACAAGGGCATGAGCCCCTGCTCCTGTTTCACAAGGCCACTGTCACATGAGTCCTCAGCTGATTGAGAACAAAGGCCTGGCGTGCTTGAGGAGACAGAAGAGCCAGGGCATGATGGGGGTTTCAGACCCCACGCTAGAGGAGTTGGAGTGACAACATCCATCTCAGGGGGTCTAGAGAAGAGTGGTTCCTGAGCTCAGAACCCTGGCAGGTCACAGGCACACACACAGCTCAGCTGAGGTAATGCCAGGGACGTTCTCCACCAGCTAGTCTGAAAAAACTCTAGACAGTCCGGGCAATTCTTGGGCATCTCTCCTGTGCCTCAACACTGAGGATAAGGTGAACAGGTTTGAGAGTTATGACTGAGCCACCCTCAGCACCCTGGCAGGGGATTCCAAGGAAAGTGGTCAGTTTGCATGCAGCTGCATGCTCTGGAGCCCTGCTGGCCACAAAGGAGGTAACCCGTGAAGGACCCCTGGGCACAAAATAGGTATTTCTCAATAGGACCCCTCTGCTAGCCCTCCGTACCCAGGCGTGCCAGCCACGGTGTCCCTGATGGCGGACACACATGCTAGCTCTCCACAGTCCTTTGAGACAGGGACAGTCACCAGCTCTGCTCTGTGTGCAGCCAATTCCCTAGAAGGGTGCTCGATCACTCCTATTACGCATCTGCCATGCACGGATAGGGTCTTTATCATTGTCCCCTGAGTGCCTCTTAGGAGGGGCTGGCATATTGACTCCAGCTTCAATCCCTTCCTAGAGGTGCCTCCTGGACACAGAGGGTGTGCTTCTGTGAGAGTGACAGTTTTTAACAGCGTAAGGCTTGAGCTCTGTAGCACCACGATGGCTCTCCACACCCCAAGCACTGCCATCCTCCTGAGCCAGCATCTGGACACAGCAGGCCCATTCTAGGATGAAAGGTTTGCCCCTGACACACCCCTAAAGCCCTGACAAGCAGGCATCTTAAGATAAACCCTTTTACACAAATAATTGGCACTCTGAAAGCAGGGCAGGACCCTGTGACCTAATTCCTGCTCACTTTAACACAAAGTGGGCAGCACAGAGTTATCTATACTCAGCACGAAGACCTCTGTGCTTACTGAGCCTGCAACTGGAGCTTTGGCCATAACCTGAGGAGCCTCAGGCTCAACAGTCCTCAAAGTTAGCATGGGAGACTAGATAATGTCCCAATGGATGTCCCCACTCATAACACTATACAGCAAAATAAAAACTGCAGGCAGGACTGAGCAAAGGACCTTGACTTGGGAGAGTGTTCTGGATTATCTGGAGGGTCAGAGAAAGCAAGCCAGAGTAGTGGTTATGTCTGCTACCTCGGCACTTAGGAGGCTGAGACAGGGAAATCACGAGTTCTAGGCCAGCCTGTGCTACACAGTATCACCCTGTCTCAAAAATTAAGGACAATAACAACTGACAAGGAGGATCAGAGTAGGAGGAGCCACCAGGATGGAGCAGGGGTCGGAGACTAGAAGACACAGTGTGGCTGGCACTGAGGATGAAGGACTGACTGTGAGCCCAGGATATGCTTGACCTCTGGACACTGGAGAGGGCAGAGGTTGGCCCAGATTTGCTCTCTGCTTATGCATCAATTCTAGCCTCTTTGGACTCCCATATCCAGAGCCAGCAGGTAGTCTGGTTGTTGTGGTTGTTGTTGGAGATAGGGTCTCATATAGACAAGGCCAGCCTCAAATTTACTGTGTAGCCAAAGATAGCCCTGAACTTCTAATCCCCTGCCTCCACATCCTGAGTGCTGGGATTACAGACATATGCTACTACATGTAGTTTTTAATGCAGCACTGGAAATGGAAACCAAGCCTTTGTGCGCGTCAGGCAAGCATTCTCCCAACTGAGTTACACCCCCAGCCTGTGGCTACATTGTTTTAAAGGCACCATATGGAAACTAAACTACCAGTGGTCATGAAAAACAAAACAAAACACAAACAAACATAAAAACAAAACAGAGTACAGACAGCTCTGTTGTTTGATTCAGGTCTCGGGAACTGCTGTTCCGTGAGACCATAGTTCCCAGCCTGACCACCTGACCCAGTAATACCTACTGGGGATCACCTGCATGGCCAGGCTCACAAGAGCTTTCTGTCCCTTGCCATGCGCAGAGGCTAAGTTCCCTGGGATTTTTTATCCCACAGGTCTGTGCCCCAGGACTGCGCTAAACCTCCCTACATAGACAGTGCAGCTGGGGTCACACTGACCGTGCAGTTGGACCATCCAGAGATGCCCAGATAGCAGAGCCTGCTAAAAGAGCAGATAGCTGGGCTGCCACTGTAGCAGAGATAGTCGGGCTGCCACTGCAGCATGGACATCCTCCTGCCATTCCAAAGAGAATGAGTCTGAGCACAGCACACCCACCAGCAGGACCTGGAAGTCAGAATGGAACCTGCTTGTTCAAGGGGCTACTTCTGGTAGCAGGCAAACCCACTGTCTACTGAATTCCCAGGAGTACCAGAGAAGGGCCATCCAGTTGGGGCGAAGGAAAAAGGTCATTTGAAGTAGTTCTGTCCCCCTCAGCTGTTGCCAGTGACTGGGGACTTGGCAGCCTCAGGATAGGATAAGCGGCACATGCTAACATTGCTGTGCCAAGCTGGGAGCTGGGAAAGCCAGTAAGTACCTGCTTAGCTGAGGCTGAGGCTGGTGGTGCTGCAGGGAGGTACTAAGAATGCCATCAGGACAGACCAGGGGCACCAATCCTTACCCAACCCACTAATTCCTGGCCCAGCAACATGCAACAGTCAGAGCTAGCCAGCTACCAAATAGTGCCTCTGCGGAAACCACCTTGGAGCTTTCTCAAGCTTCACCATGGTTTCCAGAAAACACAAAGACCTCCAGGACCTTGCCAGCAAGCCTATTGTGCCAGGTACCAAATGAGAGCTTTTGGTTGCCATAAACAAGACACCGAGTTCTCACTCTTACAAGCCTTCCTCCTGCTGCCCCTGTGAAAGCCTCAGAGCAGGGACTGGGCTCCAAGCTCTCCACAACCTGGGCATGCCCAACTGAGACCTCTCAATGCTACACAGGCTCCCAAGTGCCACTTACAAGACAGTGACATACAAGCCTGGCCTGGGAGAACCACGGGTCAAGAGGTTTGCTTGGAGCTGGAGGCTATCAGACCCTTGGATCAGGTGACATAGAGAAGGCAGGCACCATCTGACTTTTCTTAGGTAGGATTCACCACAAGGACATCTCCCAGGAGTCTAGGGCATCCCTTGTCTCCCCCTGGGCCACAAGTGACTAGTCACTCAAAAGCACAACACACCACAGCCCAGAGTCACATTCCTGAGGGTGTCAGCTCCGAGCTCTGTATAGCCACGTGGAGGGAGGCTGGCTCAGACGCATCAAATCCCAGATCTTAGGGTGAACTGGAATAAAAGGATTTTCATCCCAGTGGCTACTGGAGTCTTACGACCAGAGCCTCTAAGTGGCCCTGCTGACTGGAACTGAGAGGCTTATGAGTCAAAATGACAACACCTACCACACGCACAGAGGCAACCCCAGCACCTCTCTCGAGCCTGCCTTCTCACCTGACTCCAGAGTGGCTGATACAGAAGAGCGGACATCAGAAGCTTAGGGCTAAAAGTAGGAATGTTTGCCTTCTCCAGTCATGTGACCTCTCTTTGCTCTCTCTGAGCTCTTTGCTCAGGACACATCTGGACACTGGCTCAGCAGCAGTGACCACTTGCTGGGTCCTTCTGGTCCTGCTCTTTCCAATCCTGTGTTCAGTTCCTGACACTGACAGCATTTGCTGCTCATCCAGAGGACCTGATTCCCAGCACCCACATGGGGCTCACAACTATCCATAACTGGTTCCAGGGGATCTGACACCCTCTTCTGGCCCCTGAGGTCACTTCATACACCAAGTACACATACATCTGTGCAGACAAAACAAGCATATTCATACACATCAAACATAATTAAATTTGAGAGAGAGAGAGAGAGAGAGAGAGAGAGAGTGTGCAAAGAAATCATGCTAGCGAGGGACATCCTGAATCCCACCCACCCCTGCTCCTGAGGTGCCCACCTGGTCTCTGGTCACTGGTGCTCACAGAGTAGCCCGTCTGGCTCAGGTGGCATGGGTAGCAGTTCCTCCACAGATAGCGGTAGTGAGTGCTGGTGACACCCACCAGGCTGCCCAGAAGCCCGAGGCACCAGAGCATTGCCAGCCCACCCCAGCCCCGGGACACCTCCATGCCGAGTCTGTGAAGCAGTGGGCAGCCTGAGCTCAGGGATCTTGTTCAGGGCTCCAGCTCCAGCGCACATCCAGCTCAGACAGAGACAGTCAGACACACTCCAATTCTGAGGAACTAGGGCTGCGTGCCTGCAGGCAGCAGCTCTGGGTCTGGCATGTCCCGCCCCCTTTGCCATTATGGTCTCAGCTTTCCCTCCTCCCATTGCAGGTAAAAGCCAAATCCTCAGACTCCAGAGGGAGCCGCCCCGTCCCCCCATCCCAGCCCCACCCTCATCCCAGCCCCGCCCCACCACCCAGGGGGCCACCCGCCAGCCCTCCCCATGAATTCCTACTGGCACACTCACAATCAAATCATGATCCACACAAAACCACAGGCACTTATATCCACATCCACAGACACATGTGTATGCACAGCCCCCCCCCCCACAAATGCATACAGAAGGCATACGTGGATATGCAACTTAGAGATGCACGCACAAACGTGATCGGACACAGAGTCATCATGTCCTGGCCAACACAGAAGAGAAACCAATGTAGAGAATGAAGCCATCCGGGCAAGGCTGGGAGGCCCTGCTGAGGAGGCTTGGTGGGGAGTGAGAGGAGGCGGGGCAGTGTGAGGCCACAGTACAAAGCCGGAATCCTAGGCATGGAGATGCTACCACCATCCCCCTCGCCCTCTTAGCCAAGTGTCCC
Source organism: Rhynchomys soricoides (assembly GCA_019843965.1). Taxonomy (NCBI): domain Eukaryota; kingdom Metazoa; phylum Chordata; class Mammalia; order Rodentia; family Muridae; genus Rhynchomys; species Rhynchomys soricoides. The sequence continues at coordinate 885,770 of JADRCH010000171.1, read as the reverse complement.
AGTCTCTTCTACCCTCCACTGGGCTCCATGAGGAGAGCCTGGAAAGAGTCCCGATTCCCTCAGCACCAAGAGAGAGCTAGAGAGCAATACAGACAAGCTAGGGGTGGGGTGTGGGGTGGGGTGAGAGGGACAGCCCTTTGCACAGGTGTGGGTCCATACAAGATGCCTCCTCTAATTCCAAGAAGCCACAGTTCAGACCCTTAACCAGGGGCCCTGTAGATCACCTTGCATGAGAGCCAGGTCCGGGCCTCCAGTTTGAGCCAGTACCTTTTCCAATACACCTTCTCAATCACAGACTCCCTTTTCCCAGACCCTGCTGCCTAAAGAGATGTGCCCAGCAAGCTGGACCTTGGATAAGATAGAATGCTTGGTCACCATGTAATCCCTGTTAGGAATGTACTCCAGCTCTGAGTCCCTGAACCAGGGTGGAAGGACAGGACACCTGTCCATGCATGCTCCCAGGCCCTTCCAGGAAGCTCCTGTGGCAGCCCATAAAGGAGGCAGCAGTGACATTCTAAGAGCATAATCTGTTCTGCTGGAAGCTACCAGTGTCTCCCTGTAAACACTATAGACAGTGGGCACAAGGCTATGTTAGCTATAGCTGCCAAGAAGGAAGAGGGTTCATGCTCCCTGGGTCACCAGACTATGGGTTGGAAAGGTACATGACCCATCTTCTGGCCCACTGGCTACATAAAGCAGAAAGAAGATCCTGCTGGCCAGCAATCTAGAGCCTCTGGGAGAGGCACCCTTGCAAGCCCACACTATCCCACCTGCCCTGTCCTGTCTGGAATCTGGGGCCCAGCTTACCATATCACCAACCTGCTGGGGCATGACAGCATAGACATGCCTGTCTGGGATCTGCTGGTCTGTGGGGTAAGCCCCCCTTCTCTCCTGCCTTCTCTGAGTGGCACACCTCACAGACTCCAAGTCCTTGCCTTGGGGTGCTTCCAGAAACCTCCCCAATAGGCATGCTGTGGGCAGGACTTGGATGGCAGGCAACTCCCATAGTATGGTATTGTTTGCTACTGTTCAACAAGCAAACAATGGAGATGTGAGGGACCCAACCTATACTTTGGATTCCACTGGCTTCTGGAAGGTAGGGCTCTAGCTGAATCAGAGCAGAATGGGATGAGGTACCCATCTCACTTAGAGAAACAGGACTCTCCAAATCAAGTCATTTCACCAATGAGCGATGAGCCAGGGCTTCCTCTGCTGGCACCCTTTGGGCCACAAGCTAGGTCAAGTGGCAGGAAAGGTAATACTAACTCCTGCTTAGGCAAAACACACTCTGACATCTCCCAAACTCAAGGCCCTGGAAGTAGGCCACCACTTACCTGACAGGTTTTTGTTTAGCTGGTGCTTTGTTTTTGTTTTTACATGCACACGTGTGTGTGTGTGTGTGTGTGTGTGTGTGTGTCCCCTCTCACACGTGTGTGTGTGTGTATATATATTTGAAGCAAGCTACAGTTATCTGGGAAAAGGAACTTCAATTGAGAAAATGACTCCATCAGATTGGCCTGTAGACAAGCCTTTAATTAGGCATTTTCTTGACTGATGATTTATGTGGGAGGACTCAGACCAGCATGGGTAGTGCTACTCCTGTGCAGGTGGTCCCGGGTGGTAGAAAAAGGGCAAACACAGCAAGCTAGCAAGGGGCTATTGTGTAGCAATTTCCTGGAAATTGAAACATTCTATCCTGCAGGGAAGCTCCTAAGGATAGAATGTAACAATTCAAAAGAGCTTCAGGAAGTCCCTGAAACTGACCAGATTCACTAGGCCCCTCCCTCCAAAGGGTAAGCAAAGGGTAAGGGTGAGAATTCTGAGCTTCTCAGACAAGCTGCCTGGAAGGGTAGCTTAGGCCAACGGAAAGGTACTTGCAAAGCACACTCTCCAGCCGGTTGAGCTGCCTGCAGGTTGTGCACTGTGCTCCAAGTTCCCAGCTTTTGTGAAGAGTCACCCATGCGGGGATGGGCTTTTGTGATGCAGCTATCTTTGAGTCTTTTTCTGCTCCTATAAGTAGCCCCCCCAAAAAAACTTATCCATTTACCAAGTCAGACCTTGATGGCAACCTCACTTTAGTGTATTGTGAGCTCCCCTATCTGGGGTGAGTAGACACTGTACAGGCTGCATCTCCTCAGGAAGTCTGTCACACTGCAACAGCCCTCCTCCACAGCCTCTGCTTCAGCTCCTGCCTCCAGATTTCTACCCTGAGATCCTGCTCAGACTTCCTTCCATCACCAAGTGTGTCCTGAGTGTTGTAAGCTGAAGTAAACCCTTTCCTCCCTAACTTGCTTTGGTCACGGTGCTTGTCGTGGTTTGAAAGAGATGTCCACTGTAAGTCTCAGGCATTTGAATACTTAGTCCCCAGTTGGTGGCAGTTTGGAGAAGATTGGGAGGTTTGGCCTTGCTGGAAACTGTATCACTGTGGGTGAGATTAGGGGTTTTAAAACTTTGTCACTTCAAGTTAGCATTCTTGGCTTCCTGTTGTAGATATAGTTGTGAACTCTCGGCTGCTTTTACAGCACTGTGCCTAGTGGTCTTTCCCATGCCCCATCCTGGCCATGATGCCTGTTTCCTCCTCTATGATATGCAGTGATCATGGCAGCACCTCCCTCCTATGAGTGAAGTGTGGAGGTCAGGCTTGGACACTTTAATAATGCAAAACCCTAAGGGTAAACATTAAGTCAGTGACAGTGTCCAGAGCTAGTCCCCGAAGGACCTGACTTTCCCCATCAAACCTAAAGATGTCATGGGATCCAGCCAGACTGCCCTGAAATGACTTCAGACCTGGCCCTATCCATCAGTAGCCACATGCTCCATGACCACCAATAGCCTCTCATCCACACCCTCTCAGCTACTGACTTCAGCTCCTACTTTAGTCAAATGGGGCCATTCATTCCCATGTCCTGCATCTGTATAGCCTGGCTCAAATCGCAGCCCAGGGACTTGCAAAGCCACCCTACTGTCCCCACCATCTCCCTCGGTGTCATTAAACATATCCAGACATAGGACTTTGGGGTCTGGATGCTGTTTTGGAAATGCCTTCCCAATGCAAACCCGCTGTGGCTCTGCCTGTGGAATGTCTGTGTCAGCAACAGGGGGCCACTCCCACCTCCAGCCAGCGCAGCTCCCTCCCCAAGCTAGCAGCCACCAGTCTTCTGTGTCTTAATTCCCCCCAAATATCACCATGACTCCCCCACACACCACTACTTCCTTCAGAGGAGCTAGGAGGCCCGTGACTTTAGGCAATGGGGCAGAACTGGCATTTCCCAGGGCCACCAATACCTAAGAAAGCAGACCCTGATGTGGGTCTGTCTCCCGGCAACATCCTTAGAGACCCTCACTATTCATCTCTCCCTATGGCTTTTTACCCTGGTCCAACTCTGCTATCAAATACCCAAGTGCTTGTTACTGAATTCCAAAGAGATGAACAGTACCCAGCCCCCCAAGGCTGAGCACAGAGTGGTACTGGGTGAGGTATAGCTACATAGGAACAAGTTAGCTGAGGGTGTAGGGGTCTAATTAACTAACACCTCCTCCAGGATTCTAGCAACTCAGAGATGACTCCAAGCCACCAGGCTACCTCCCTCTACCACACCCATCCATGTTCCCACCTGGACATCCCAAAGGACCAGCTCCGGGTGGCACTGCTTGTGTAGACCTGGTGAAGAACCTAGCAGTAACAGAGTCCACAGCAGGCAGGGGAAGGTATAAAATATAAGAGGAAGTGGAACCCTTTAGAGACAGCCCTAATGAGATCTAAATCTGATGTCCAAAGCTACCCCATGGTGGGTGACGTACTTAGTTGGGTAGGCATGATGTTCATAAGTATCTTCATGTGCCTACTGTGCTAGGCCAGTCCGGGCATGCCCCCAAGTGGACCTTAAAGGAGCTGAAGGGAAGGTCTTCCAGACCCAGCAAAGGTGCAGACAGCCCATGAGCAGGGTGGACTACCAGCTAACCAGGGACAACCCCATACTAACTGCATCTTTAGCTGCAGGGAGAGGGGCCAGGAAGAGGCATGGGACAGTTACCTTTAACTGCCAATTTGACTCAACTCAGACTTATCTGAGAAGAGGCTCCATGAAGGACTCAGAGTTGATTGGCCTATGGGTGTGTCTGTGAAGGGCTGTCTCAACTGAACTAATCCCAGTAGGAAGACTCAGTCTGGTGTGGGAGGCACCATTTCCTATACAGTGAGGCCTGAAGGGCATGAGTGGAGAAACTGAGTCGGACATGTTTGTAAACATTATTCCTCTCTACTTTTGACTGTGGATGTGCTGGAACTGGCTACTTGTAGCCCCTACTACTAGGACTCCTCTCAATGATGGCCTGGCAACCTGGAATTGTCTCTAAAACAAGCCTCCCCATCTGCTTTTTGTCTGGTATTTTATCAAAGCAGCAGAAGTGAAACAAGAACAGGGCTGGAGCCTGCACGTGACAGAGGACTTGAGCCTCTCTAAGCCAAAGAACCCCCGCTTACCCCTGAACCCCCTCCTAGACTGGACATGCACCTGCTGGCTGTTTCTGACCCTTCCCCTCCAGAGGAGGTCAGTCTGCAGGCTGCAGCCAAATATAGCTCAACCCACTTCCCTACAGAGCCCAGACTCTGTGACATCCCTCCCAACCCTTCTCCTACTGTGCTGTGTGGAGGTCATTTCTGGAGCAGAGTGTGCCAAGGCCCCCGCCCAGCCTCAGAGCACACAGGGTCTGGCTGAGCCTCCTGGAATCATTCTGAGTGAGTTTTCTGGTAAATCCATAACCAGTCCCCGCTCCTCACCCAAGCCAAGGAAGAAAAATGAATCCAGCTGCCAACAGCCATTCCTGGCAAGGCCAGGTGGAAATAGGGGGGATCCTTACCCTTGCAGATGGGGGGCCTCCTGGGAGAGCAGTCTTGACCCACGGTCTCCTCTACAGGCCGTACATCCTAAGGAGCACCAGACCCACACAAAGCGCCTGAGAGCCCAAAGCCAGAATAATGCTAGGAGGCACTACAAGGGTCAGAAAGAGCCACACAGAAACCTCAGATCAAGTATATCCAGTGTGTGTGATCACATTCTCTGTGGCTGCCTGTTGTTGGGTCTCTCTCTCCCTGTGGTTGTGTGGGACCCAAGACACCCTGATAGGTACACTACCAAGGGCACATTCCTACCTTAAGGGAGGTAAGTCATCTCCCCGGGCCTCAGGGAGAGCAGTGACCACAAGACATACCCATGGATGCCCGAGTCTCGCATTACACTCAGACAGGGGGACAAACTGGCTCTAGTGACTAGGGAAGCTTCCTAGGGGAGGGAGGCCTGACGTGACCTTTGGAGAAGACATTTTCAGGAATACAAAACTAGCTTGTTAGAGAATGTGAGCAGGTAGGTGGGGGTTGCTAGGTAATGAGGAAGGAGGTCCTGGATACCAGGCAGCCAAGGTGAGAGACCTGGACAATGACTGGATCGGGCCCCGCCCACAGCCGGGTAGAAGGAACTGGCTGACTGTGGCTTGGGACCAGCAACCTGTCACTGGGACCTTGCCTTCCTGTCATCTTCATGATCTGGTAGCCCCCCTGGTCATTCTTCCCTCCACCTGCTGGATGCTAGGGCAAAGGTTGGCAGCCAGCTTCTGCCAGGCACCTGTAGGAGGCCCCAAATGCTGCTGCCCCACAATACCCACAGGAATCTACTTGGTCATTAATTCTTATTCTGCCCAAGGCCACTGGGGTATATGCTGCCTAGACTCTAAGGAACAGTCTGCATCCATGTAAGACTCACAGCAGTGACTTCTGACTCTACAGGGTTCCCACTACTCAAATCCCTACACAGGCTGAGGTGGTGCATGGGTCTCCTCAGAGCAGCTGATCACAGACGGCTTCCCCATTCTTCCTGTTCCCCAAACTGACTCTGTCCAGAATCGTAAAGGGCTCTAGGGTGGGATTCTGGAGTCTGAAGGTTTCCATTGAGTTAGGAACACAACTACACAGCGGGGTCTGAAGTTCGGGTAGTGGAATAGGGGGTGGGGGCGGGGCTGGACTCACTTCCCAGGAAGCCTTAGGGAAGAGACAGAGTGGGGCAGGGAAAGTATCCCTTGAGACCCTGGGTGACAGGTGCTGTGTTCATTCAAACCAATGTACTGAGAGAAACAGTCACTGGAAGGCATGGCTTCACAGGGACAAGGTAGGTCAGAGGCCGTGGGACAAGTAGAGGTTGGTCCAGTATAGAAATAGAGGCAGGAGACAAAAGTGGAGAAGAGATACTGCTGATGTTAAGTAGAGGGTTTCCCTGCCCTAGCCCCCGCCCCTGCCCTTACTGCCGTACTGCCCCTTCCTGTCCCCCCCCACTCTTGTCCCCACTCCTGTACTAACCTCGCCCCCTCTGTCCCCCATCCTGGCCCCCACTCCTGTACCACCCCCACCCCTGCCCTTGACCCCACCCCACCCTCAATGCACCGCCCCACCCACCCACCTTTGACCCCACCCCGCTGCACTGCCCCTACCCCCGCCCTCACCCCGCCCTTACCCCTCCCCCCCACTCCTCCCCCAACTGTCCATGAGGTACAGGTCCTGTAACCAGGCCTATATGCCCTGCCATCTGCTGGCCAGGAGTGCCTGTCAGCTTCACTTCCAAGAGACATAATGGGTAATGAGTTGTTCTAGGTTGTACAAGACATGACCGCTCTTTAAGGCAGTTTCAGTATCCCTGTTACCCACCAAATGAGAAGAAGACCTAGACCACTAGGTAGTAAAGCTGTTGAGGTACCAGGAGGACAGAGAGAAGTGTTGCCTGCAACATCCCTTTCTCCAGCCCAGAAGACTCCTTGTCCTGTGTAGCTTCCAGAACCCGGGAAAGATCTTCCCTACGTCATTTGATGGTCGTTTTCTCAACTCAAGAACTTACCATCCAGTGGGATACTGGCCAGGATTCCTACAACATTTTGAGGCCCTCCATTCAACTGTCTGATTCCTTTGCTTTTTGTAATTGGGGGGGGGGGGGCTGTTCTTAGAGAGTCTCTATAGTCCCAAGCTGGCCTCAAGAGTAAAGGAAGTTGACCTTGAACTTCTGATATTCCTCCTGCTTCCCTCCTGAGTCTGAGATTGTAGGTATAAACAACCATGAAACCTGTGCGGTCCTGGGGATTGAACCCAAGGCTCTGTGTATTTTAGGCAAGTGCCAGCCCCAGCCCTGGGATAGGGCGACCCTGAGTCATTGCTGTCCTAAGTCAGCACTCGGGGGCTCAAACTTTCATGACCCCTATGTCTAGATCTTTCCTGCGGGTCTGCTTGAGTCCACAAGGACTTATGCCAAGAAGAGGGTTGGTGTTTACCAGAGGCTACCAGCTGCCTGTGCTGGCTTCCTCCAGAGATGCCCCAGGACCTTTGGGGAGGAGGGACAGGCCTCACACTGTTGCCATTGGGGCTGGCAATGCACCTTAAAGGCTATTATTTCCTTACCTTGGCCCCAACCAGGAGTTTACCTGCCAGTTTGCTCACTAGAGGAATGGGCGTGAGCCAGCAATGGGAAATGAGAGTTTTCAACTCTCAGCACCTCTGATGGAAGAAGACCCCAGCCAGGGACGTCTCTGGAAAGCCTGGATGGATTGCGTTTGTAATTGGGTTTACTTGCTATATCCAGAGGACACAGGGCTGGGAAAGCCCTAGTTCTGGCACTGGCAGAAAGAAGTCTGTGACTCTGTGGCCAGAAGGCTGGGTTCATGGCTGACTCTAGAGCCTACAGGTGTGTGGCCACATCCCTTGAGCTCTGTCTGTGCAGCAGGCCAGTCTTGCCACTATAACTGAGTTGCTCATTTGATACAGTAGGAACTGACTAATCATAGCATTAGATGCTAAGCCAGGACAGAGGCTGGCAAAACTGGCATCTGATGAGGTTTGTTCCTCATTGATGGCACTCGGGTCTTCCTTAGAGGGTAGACAGGGCTACTGGCTCTCTTCACACTACCTCACTGCAGAGGGCACAGAGCATCCGAGTTCGCGGACAACATTGGTAGACATAAATGCAATCTATGTGCAGGTACAGCAGAAAGACAGGGAAGGAACACGCCTCTCTCATGTTCCCAAAGGCCCTAGGAGAATGGAGGGATTCCAGTGGGAGCAGGAGCCACGCAAGTGGCCGAGAACAGGCTGAAGTCACCAGCCACCCCTGCTTAGTCACTATCCCTGTTTGGGACTCAGCAGACACTACTGATCTTCTCTGTCCTCCAGCTCTTTAACAGTGTGTGAAGCTTGAGACGCCTTTCCCACATGTCTGCTGCCTTGGAAAGGAGCTTCCTTGAGGATGATCACATGGTGCCAGCAGTAACCCAGCACTGTGAGTAGGGTGCTTCCATCACTGTTCTTCCTGTTTGCTGAGGCTAGGCTACCCCAAAGAGTATAAAATCCACAGGTACTTAAAGACTTGGGGAAGCTCTGCAGGAACACTGCTTCCTGAGGCCCAGATGCTGTACAGCAAGAGAGTCAGAGAAGGCACTATCTCAAAAGGGGTGCAGATACACAGCCACCCCAGGAGCCAGGCACAAGAATCAGGGTCTAAAGGAGCACAGCTGATCCTCCACGATGGACTAGTACAGCTGGCCTGGGTCGGCCCCTGTCAACCTTAATCAGAGCTGTAATTCACTTCCCACGTTCCTTCCTCTCCCTAGGGACGGAGAGGACCTGGCTGAGCTCTCAGGCAACAATCGTGCATCAGTGGGTGTGACAGGCATGGGACTGGAGCCACTGTGACAGCTGAGAGCGGGTGAGACAAGCTTCTTGGGAACCCTGATTTGGGGGAGCCTCCTTGGGGACAATGACATAGTGTCCATGAAGAGTTGGAACCCACGAGCTTCTCACAAACATTCCAAGACGATCTCAGCTCAGCTCTACTCTTAAACCCCTACAGCTGGGGCAAAGGCAGGAGCGTGGGTCATCAGACTGAGCCTCCCCCCTTTTGGGCATCTCTTGCAGAGTCCCACCCTGCATGGGAAGGCAGGCCTGGAGACCTGAATCAGGAAGGGCTGCCAAGCCTCACCCCTTCCCCCTCATGAGAAGCTCTGGCCACCAGCCTGACAGCACTAAGACAGACAGAATCATTCATCCTGTTACATCACAAGAACCTTCAGGTCACTCAGTTCAGTGTAAGGACTGGACCCATATTACAGATAGGAATGTTTTATAAATGAACCCTAACCCAGAGGGCTGTAGAGGCTTCAGAAGCAAGGTAAGGTAAACTATGGCGTTGGAGCTTGCCTGAGCTTGCCAGGAGCCCCAGCCTGATGAAAGACCTGCCCCCATTAGAACCTAGGTAAAGAGAAGGCAGAGGAGAGTGATCACCCAGGACACAGGCTAGCCCTCCACAGGCAGTGCTGGCAAGCAAGCAGAATCTCTCCACCCGTGAGCTGCCTCTAAAGCTGTCCTGGCAGTTGGCAAGCATGATGCTGGCCTCAGCCTCTGAGCATTTCCTGAGTCCTATTTGTCATGCTTTACTGGCAGAGGCCCAGGTTCAGACACACCTTCGTGAGGGCTTGAGGAGACGCTCAATCCTCACTGGCACCAAAGACAAGCTCTGGAGTAGTGTTGCCAATGCAGGGTAGAGATGACTGAGCATACAGAATGGAGCTTAGTCGGATCTGGGGAAGATGGTTCAGACGTGTTTGCCTCATCAGCATGAAGGCCAGACAGGGTGGCCTCCACTCATAGTCCCAGATCTGGGAAGGGGGAGATGAGGAGACTCCTGGGGTTCACTGGCTGCTGGCCTACTTGGTGAATTCCAGACCAATGAGAAACCCTGTGTCAAAAGAGACAAGCATCTACAAATACCTCCACAGGTTACACACACACACACACACACACACACACACCAAACAAACAAAATAAGTATCATTAAGAAATCTGCTAAGTCTGCCACACACAGGCCTGGGCACCTGTTCAGAAGGACTTGTCCAGGGCAGAGACCAGATCCCACCCAGCAATGCAGAGGCAGTGGCTAGTGTCACTCTGTCCACCCAGTCCAGCTGAGTGGATTTGGCCCCGGCTCCAGCAGAGCCTCCCAGAACGTGACATATACCAGCCTGAACCAGCTCTCAGGGCAGGGGCCAAGACACCTCCAGCCAGGCTCCCTTGCCAGTTCTGTTTCACAGCGACAATTCATCACTCTCATGGTTTCTGGGCTCACCCTGCCGTCAACTCTGTACACACCTCCCAGCACGAGCAAGCAAGGCAGTCCTTCCCTCCTGGGACAGCCTCATTTCCTACAGCCCATGCTTACACGTGCAGGCAGCCTGCGCCCTGTGAGCTGTGCTGTTTCATGTTTGCCAAAGGAGGCTGGGCTGGCAGGGGACACAGAAAGAGCTCAGCAGGCTCCTGGCTCTCAGCAGCCCCTTGGCCATGAGGTGACTTAGACCTCCGATCATCTCAAACTTGCAGAGCTGGGGCATGAACTGGGGTGGGGGCTGGGGGGCGGGAAGAGGCAGGAAGATGAGAGAAGGCAGATGGGGCTGGAATGCAAGGTTTGAGGCCCATCCATGTCTGAGACACCGTTTTGCCTCTGCCTAAGACTTGGTTTTCTGGCCATGCCCTTGTCTCTACCCACCTCTGCCAGATTGCAAAAACCTGGTCTACCCTTAGAGACCCCAAACAGAGACTCCAGTGCCTCATACAGTAATACAGAAGCAGGCCTAGTGCTCCAGGCCTGCAATTCCAGCTTCTCAGGAGGCTGAGGCAGGAAGATCCCAAGTTCAAGTCCTGCCTGGGCCACAGAGTGAGGTCAAGAGGAGCCTGGGAAATTCAGTCAGACCCTGTCTCAAAAGGGGCTGGAGGTGAGAGTGGTAGAGAGCTTGCCTAGCACCAGCAAGACCCAAGTTCAGCATCCCCCATGGATGAACAGCTTAGGGCTTAGGTCATTGCCCTTTCCTGCCTTCTGTCTACCTCATGTCTGGGGGCTTGCAAGTGGAAGCAAGTCTGATTAGCTTGCTGGTGGCATTGTGCTCAGCTCCCAGATGTCCACGTCCCACTTGGAATGGGCATCAACATGGCGCACCAGGTCCAGAGCACACGCTACAAACTCTGACTTCTGAGAAGATGATGGGACACACCCTCTAATGCACACCCAAGAGAATCCCTCTCCCAGACAGGGTGGGTGTAAAGGGGCTGGGAAGACAGCAAGACTTTCTCTGGAGCTTTGTAGGTTTTTAGGGGTCACCCTTTCCCATGCCTTAATAATACTGTCTGGAACCGCACTGTACTGTGCTCCTAATCCACTCTTCTGGGCGATAAGGAATACGGGATCAGCAGAGCCAGGTTCTGACCCACTGAATCACCCCAAAGCAACTGACCAGAGTTGGAAGTGCTGGACAGAAAGACCCCTGGGTAGCACGAAGTACCTGCCCACCCCAAGCACCATTGCATCTGGACACTGAGTGCTTTGACCCACAGTCTGATGTCCATGTGAAGGGCTCCTGAGGTGATTTCATGGCTATGGTGAGCCTTCCCTGCAGCCTCTGGAGAGATCCTAGGCATGGCACCTCACTGCCCGACCCCAGAGGCAGCAGGTACTCTGGGTACCTGCCCTTGGGTAATTGCTGCCAGCAGGCAGAGACATCAGCAGGAGTGATTGCAGGATCCAGCCTGCAGACCAAAGGAATCCTGGGAATCTGCACTGCCTAGCAGAGCGCTGGGCATGGTTTTCCATATGCCATTGAAGAATAGGAATTTCCGGATTCCCAAGCTTCAGATATGGGGAGGCTCTGGGAACAGTAGACAGCCACTCCAGACCAGCCCCCACCCAGGAAGCCGTGGGACTGGGGAGCCTGATTCTACCTTGGATGAGGAAGAAGGAACCAAGCCAAAGGGCAGGTAGCACCTGGGGCAGTTTAGATGAACTGGCTCACAGGGCCAGGCTGTATCAAGTCTTTCAGTTTGCTCCTTAAACCAGCTTAGCCATCACTTTCAGAGGGCGATACTTCAGGCTTACAATGATGAGGGAGGCGATCTGGACTCTGTGACGCAGGGACCAGGCAATCTCCCTAGATCATTCATAGGACACAGTGGGAGACTCTAGCCCACAAAGGCTTTGAGCATTCACTAGGCACAGCTTTACCACAGATAAAAGAACAGGGGTGCAAGCTGCTCCCCAGAGCTGACTTACTAAGCCAGTTCAAATCACGAACCATCTTTAACGTTTGTTCAACCCGAAACCCAAATCTCTGCTGGTAAGACGATCTGCAAGGATAGGGGTGGGCTCTGAGGGCATCCGCAGGGACCAGCTGCACAGGCATAGAAACACAGACACAATAATCATTAAACACTCATCTGCCCTACTTCCCTTTCGGCTAGACACGTGGAGGGACAGGCCTCCAGCTGCCCCACAGCTGGGGCATGACTCTAGTGTTACAGCAACATTCTCCACCTCCAACCTCCTGCTGGTTACAGGAACAAGTTAGAAAGGAGAACATGGGAATCCATTCTTCTAGAATGTCTCATGCAGAGCAGACACCCCCGCCTCAACGCCTCTCCAGACCCCAAGTCCAGCAGGCCAGGCCCCAACTTGTAGGCAGATGGTTCACAGATGGGCAGCTGACTAGCTGGAGATGGTGTGACATTTAACTGAGGACATTCTAAGAAACAGACAGTGACTGTCTGATAAAGAGAGCAGAGACAGCTTGTTGACCCAGGCCCAGGACCCTGGCCACCGATGGCTCCAAACACTCCAAGGGACTCAGCTGTTCAAACCAACCATGGGCTCAGATGTGAGGGCAGCCAGAGAATGCAGAAAAGGGAGGAGAGACTGGGGGGCTGGGGACAGCAGGGCCTCCTCAGTCCCCCTCCCAACCCCTCCCTGTTCCCTGAGTCTCTCCTACTCAGGATCTACTTCTGTCTGGTCTTGATTTTGCTGACAGCCTGCCAGCAATGCTGGGGCAGAGTCACAGGGGCCGGTTCAGAGCTGGCAAGCTGCTTCCAGCCCCAGGCCTCTGACAGTCTTTGACAGGCAAGGTTCCTATCGGTGTCACAGGGATGTGGGCCCTTCCCCCAGAGGGTCTTAGCTCCTTGTCCTAGCTTGAGCTTGCCCCTGGCTCCTACCACCCACTCTCTGTCTCTACCCCTCCCCAGAGCAGAGTACCAGACAGGTCCTACCTTGGCAGGTTTTGCCATCACCCTGCAGCTGGTAGCCGGGTGGGCAGCGGCAGTAAAAGCCACCCACTGTGTTGCAGCACGGGCCTTCACAGCCTCCATTGGCATTGGCACATTCATCCACATCTGTGGAGAGAAACTCAGATAAGCACTTGGTCACAGAAACATGGTGTCCCCAAGGGATGGAGGGGGGGGGCATCAGCCAACAGGACAGGCCCCATAGAGGGAAATGAACAGACCCAGAGCCATCCCTCCATCCCCCAGCCATCCCCCATTCCTCCACCCAGGGAAGTGGCTCTCCAAGCATTCAGTGCAACAGGTCTTCAGGACAGTATCTGAGCAACTCACCAAAGGGGACCTGACCTTTAAGAGCAGCCAGAACCAGTGGTGTTGGCCCCAGGGCATCCTGGAGGCTCCGGGAAGACTACGTGTACAGCATTAGATTCTCCAAAGAAACCAGTCTCCCTTTGCTCCAAAGCTAGGGGACCCCACACGATCCCTCTTCATAGGACCCTGGCAATGGACTCAACACCCTGGTCACACCACGACAGCTCTAGTCTCCCATATCCTCTTATGATCAGGTGGCACTGTGTCAGGTAAGGGAAGGCAGTGAGCATATAGCCGAGCTACCGGACCCTCACTGTCAGGGCCTGAGCCCACAGCTCCTTTTCCTCTGATCAGCTCTTACGGGTACAGAGCACAGATGACCTCTCCGAGTAGGCATCAGGCTAACTGACATGGAGAACTCCTACCTGGGCTCAGCCTTACACAGGAGAAACAGCACTTCAACCGCCACCCAATCTGGCCAGCCTGGGACTACAGGGACCTTATGAATGTGTAGACTCATCATGTGTTGTGGCTCTGTCTACCCAGTTGGTCATACCGCCTCATCTGCATCCAGGGAGGCTGACCCTCCAGTGTCCCCAAACACTTACAGCCAACTTCAAGGCAGGCTCAGGGCAAGGGGAATCCCAAGACACATAGATAAGCCTTTATCTACCTGACATATACTGTTGCTAGGACAGAAGCCAAACCCTTACCAGGTACACACAGGAAGTTGGCAGAACTGGGTGAGGACACTCTCAGGTCTGAGATGGCCCAAAGCTTACCCAGTGGTCCCAGTATCTCTCACATCTCATCAGAAGGGTTCCTAGAAGAACCTCTTACAGCGAAGCTAAGGGCCTCAGAGATACCGGCAGTCGCATGAGGACTGTGGGGGCCGAAGGACACTGGCCAGCTGCCTCTGAATTCTTGGAATGCAGCCACTAGTCTAGCCCTGTGAAGCCAATGGTGGGAATTTCCTAAGAATTCCTGGGAAGTTACAGAGTTTCAGCAAAGGTCAGGGTTGGGGTGCTGAGGGTCCCCTGTCTACTGGCCTGAGGAGACAGCACAAAAGCCAGGCTGGTGGGCCAGGGTATGAGGCACAACACAGCTTAGGCCTGTCCTGTCATTCAGACCACTGTGTGGGAAACTGGAAGGGAAGCCGGAAGGAGGGTGGGGGTACTTGGGGACTAGGATCACAGACAAAGAAGGCTCTCTCATAGTATTGTATGGATCCAGGTTAGGAAAACTCACAAAACCATATATTGGCCAAATGGGCACCAGAGTAAGAATGCCCACTACAGCTCGGCGCCTCAGGGGCTCCCCATGTCTACAGGAAAAGCCCCTGGCCTTGGTCACAGTGCCCAATACCCAGGATAGATACTTGCTGCCCTGTCACCATAGGGGCAGCTGCTAGGCCCACCCCCAAAAATCCTAAGCACCCCTGAGTAGCTAGCTCCCTTCACTCCTGGGCTAGCCTGAGCCCTGATGAGTCCCCCACAACCCTTATCATCCGCACTGGGGGATTATCCACATCTGGATATGTCAACCTCGGAAGGTATGATCCGAATTCTCCTCAGGGTTTCTACCTCCAGCCCAAGCCCATGGGGGCTGTGGGAAACAAATTCTACACATAAGAGCTTCAGGACTGCCTGGATTTGTTGCATGTAATCCCAGAACTCGTGAAGCAGAGGTGGAGGATCTCTGTGAGTTCAAGGCAAGCCTGTGAGTTCCAGGACAGCCAGGGCCACACAGAGAAATACTGTCTTGAAAAAAAAAACAAAACCAAAAACCAAAATAAATAAATAAATAAATAAATACACGTTGTGGACAGCCCTGGGGCTGTTTGTATTCTGCTAATTCTGCCCTTCTGGGAGGGGCTTCAGACAAGGAGTGAGTTACACCTGTGACCTGTGAACCAATCCCCTAATGAAAAAAGAGCCAATCACTGGGCACATAGGAGGGATTTCCAAGTCAGAGAGAGAAAGAGAGGAAGCAGGAGGGAGAGAAGGTTCTCTTGGAACGGGGACAGCATGTAGGTAAGATGTAGCTATGAGAGTCTCCTGGTATCATGCTGATCTGCAAGGATTCAACACCAGAGGAATCAGACTTTGATAAGGTTTACAAGATTAGGTTTTAGTTGTTGTGCCCAGAGAGTGAGTTACCATTGTTTCTGAGCTAAGTTTGTCTTGCGTTTTCCTTCATGCAGCGGCTCGTCTGGGTTCCAGAGAGAAAGGTACAGCGGCAAAGTGTAGGTTTGCCTGATGTGCACCACAGAGGCCATGTGGGTGGCGTGGTAGCTAGTGAGCTGGGTAGAGAGATCATGAAGCTTCAGAGCTGAAAGCAGGTTGGCCATTGCCTGCCAGTGCATGGCTGGCTAGCCAGCCCACCAGGGCTGAGAGAAAAAGGGTGTAGCTCGGGAACATGCTGTGATATACATATACCCAAACACCAACAAGAGCTCCAGGGCAGAAGCCAGAACACTCACCCCTAATCTCCCTCCTAGGCTTTGTCACAACTTGGGACTACTGGAGCAGAGCAGAGTGGGCAGGTCTCTAGCTGAGCGCCCTTCTGAGCACCCATACAACCAGGGCCAGTTGGCCATCTGAGCATGACAGAGACATCTCAGAGGTGGGCATGGCCAAGGAAGGTCCCCATACTCTATTTGAAGTTCACAGTAAACTGCTCAGTAGAGAGAGCCTATCTACCATTCATGTGTAATCTGCCTCATTCCTGCAAGCGTTCAAGCTCTCTCCTGTGGGCACAGCACCTGTGAGCATGTTCTGTTTATCACCTGGGAGTGCTGGTCTGCAAAGACAGGATTCCTAAGCTCTGGGAAGGAGCCTTCGAGTCTCAAGTCAGCACAGCTGGGGGGCTATGACATTCACGCATACATGGTGGCCTGGAGCAAGAACCCTCACAACTGAATCCACTGGAGCTAGACCTAGAGCCTACCTCAGAAGTCCACCAAGTAGCTATCCTTGCAGTCTGGGATGGCATTACCCTGATGTTGATCTTGGGGGCTAAAGATTGTCATTTCAAGACCATATGTGCAACCACTGTGTATCTTCTAAAAAAAAAAAAAAAAAAATCCCCTGGGCCTTGGCACTCTTGAGTCCACTCAAGGTTCACTAGGACACCCCCACAGTTCACGAGGGTGTTCCCCCTACCACTGATGGCTCTTTAAGACACCTCCATGGTTCACTAGGACACCCCATGGCTTACTAGAACGTCCCTGCAATGGTTCATCAGGACACCCCCCTGGGGACACCTTCACACTCTTCTTTGCAATGCCCAGCTGTCCCCATGTCAATGTCTGTCCTTGGAGCAGCAACCTAAGCTGCTAGGTTTCCTAGGTTGTGAGAGAAGCCAGCCCCAAGGGCTATAAACTGTGCTGCTCTATCAGCATGAGACAGCCACACTGCAGAAAAGAGATGGCAGGCCGGAGCTGGGGACCATAGGGCAAGAGGCAGTGGTATCACAGAACAAGGAATACGCCAGGTGCCACTGAAGCCTGAACCCAAAGGGGTGATTTATTTTGTATTTTTAAATTTATTTTTAGATTCAGAGACAGATCTTATTTTAAACTCTGACCTACCAAATTAGCATTTCCCACCAACTCAGGGAGCAGAGACTTTCACAGGCTTTAGATGCCGCCTTCATGGGGGCCTTGGCAGCAGCCATCACTGTCTTCTCTGATGTCTGCTTAGCTTTTTTTGCTTCCTTGGCAGCCCTGATAGCCTGCTCTTACTGAGCTTACCTAACTTCTGGTTTCTGAGTCCCCTTGGCCATTTTATCAGCAAGAGATGTGCCATTGATGGCTCCCTGGAATTTAACTGCACGGTGGGTTCTTTTCTCTTGAATTTCTTCTGACCATCCTTTCTTGTATTTTCTTCTGTAGAGGACAGTCCAGTTTATTTGCCAAGGATTCCTTTGGGAAAGGAATGGGGACTCACATTCTACATTAAGAAACTGGAAAACCTTCCCATCAGTCCTGGCATAGCACCACCCATGTCCCGGGTAGTTCTTGTACCCACTGAAACTGCACAGCTTGACCTTCGTGGTGATCGATGGTGATTTTCATAATGTGAAGGTCACCTCAATTTAAATAGAAAAGGAAATGATCATCATACTGGGATTCCCCCACTGCAAAACCCTCTGTAGCTCAGGCCTCACTACGGAGACTCCATGAATGAATATCAAGCCACAAAGAAACCTTGGCATCTTGGTGCTGAGCCTGAAGAGGCTGGCACACCCTCACCTGCCCACCCATCAACATATGACGTTCATGGGTATGGTGGTGAGGTTCTCAGATTGACTCCAAGGACCAGGAACTGAGGGTCCATCCAGACCTCAGGTGAGACACAGATGTACATGTGTAGGACTGTCACATACAGCAGCTCCACCAAGCAGAGTCAAGGCTGTGGCAGATGCCCAACAGACTCAGTCTTGCTAAACCTGGGCACAGCCCCCTAGGACGGATGCTGTGGAGCTTCTATTGGCCCACTGCAGAGTACAAAAAATGTTTCTAGGAAGCACAGAGCACAGACAAACAGCCAAGGCCAGTGCAGACCCCAGGGGACGAACTGCATGCTTGGCGCACTAGGCTAGCATTAATCATCTAGGACAGAGGTTGGGAGTGACAGGGGCCAGCAGGAGGTGTGATGTGGAGAAGTTCTACCAAAACACCAAGAACAGTATGGACCCAGACCGGAGACGGACATCTCTACTCACCCCTCAGGCCCCAACAGCAGCTGTGTGGTAGATGGACCTCTGGCAAGTCAGCTTGGAATCCTGCCCCAGGGATGTATGCCCCCATTCCCAGCCCTCCTTTTCTCTGTCAAGGCTAGTTTTCAACCTGTCATTCTAACCCCAAAGGGTCTTCAGCAAACAGCACATGGAGGACAGGAGACTGCTTCTCCTTCCTCACACATTCCCGGCCCCACAGGATAAAGATAACTTCACAAGTCCTGCCCTGTACAGAAGACCAAGAACAGATCGGGAGAGCTGGTTTGGGGCAGAGGCTAGAAACTGGGGAGATGGGGAGGCTGTCGCTCCCCCACACAGGAGAAGTAGCTGTATGGAGACAGTCCCTGCCCAGAGTCACTATCTGGGAACTGTGGCTTATAAGGTTGACCCTCCCCTCCCACTCCGAAATAGATGTGGATCCCAAGAGCTAAGTGCTGGGGCAGGCGACATGACACCGGTCTGTACTGGGCTCCACACTGGATATCACCACAAGGTTACATCCCACGAAACTTCCTCTGCACCATAGTACTGTGGCTCGGTCCTCAGCACCCCACTTTACCAGTGGGGACCCGGCCTCCATATCACTTCGTCCCCAGCCATAGGAAGAGTGAGACATGAAGCCAAGCCTGCTCACAAAGGTGCCTCTGATCGTGGCTTCATTTCTTCCTCCCCTCACCCTAGGTAGCTACCTTCTCCAGGTTCTAGGCTCTAAGGAAATAACTAGTGACCAGGACCCAGAGGCCTATGGGAATAAGACATCATTAAAGTACCTGGGGCTGGGCCTGACGCCTGATGGACAATGTGACCAAGGTACAGAATAGTGCCCAGATGGAGCAGAGGAACCTGAAAACGTGACCTGAGAGACTCCTGGGTAAATAGGGGTCTCAGCCTGGGAAAGTAACTTGATGGTAGGCAATCTGCCTCAGCCATCTAGCCCTGTTCCCCAGAACCCCACAGCTACAATGCACCCCAAGCCAGCCTGCATTCAACAACCCCCTACCAATAGAACTGCTCCCCTTACGGCCCAGTGGGTGGAGCCCAAACCCAAGCCCTCCCCACAGCTCAGGTTTGGTCCAAGGACTGGTGTCCAGTCAGCGCTGAGGACTAGCAGCAAGGCCCACCTAGTGGGCATGCTGGGCTAAAGGACACAGTCCCTTCCAAAGGTACACAGAAGGGCCCACATGCCCCCTGCTGGACTCCCAGGGCCTTGAGACCAGGGTTACCCCCCCCCCACACACACACACACACATTGACACCAAGGGACTCATAGCCTATAGGATCTTCCTGCCTAAGCTTAGCCTGCCCTTGGCTACAATCACCCAGGCCACTGTAGACAACCTGATGACCTCACAACTGGGATCTTAGCATATCAATATACTCATTCTAGAAATCTTCAGGAGGAGCAGAAAGGGGGAGGGCTCAGCCAAAGGATGCCCCCCTCCAACACACACACACACACACACACACACACACACTCTGACCTGTGAAGAAGAGCTTGCCAGACCAGGAGGCTTTGCTGTACAGAACAAGGGCTGGGACACCCAAAGGGGCTGCCCACACCCACTGGATAGGGGAGACAGCCAGGGCCTCAACTTGTGAGCCTGTGGGGACAACTATAACTTCTGATCCCATCTGCCCACCTGAAGCCTCAGGCTGCCTGTCAGAGCCAGGATTTATGAGGCCCTGCCTGTTCATGAGGCCAATAATCCCCTCTTCCTATAGCCAGGTGTCACCCAAACAGGCCAGGGCTGCTCCCTGAGTCGTAGCCAAGAGTAGATGCTATCCAGCTGGACTAGAGTCAGCTACCCAGAGCTCTGGAGGAAAGGCAAG
Organism: Rhynchomys soricoides; assembly: GCA_019843965.1. NCBI lineage: Eukaryota > Metazoa > Chordata > Mammalia > Rodentia > Muridae > Rhynchomys > Rhynchomys soricoides. The sequence goes on along the minus strand of JADRCH010000171.1, from coordinate 865,765 downwards.
GGGCTGCAGATACAAGGGGCTTCAGAAAGAATCCTAAGCCTGGGAGGCCTGGAAAAGCACCTCCCCTAGGAGGGTTGGGCAGCCTCTCACTCTGCTGTGCCAGACTGAGAAACAATTCCAGAGACATCCCCTTCGCCAAAAACACTCCAGGAGGCTCCAATCTGAGCAGGAGGCATTAACTGGGCCTCTTTCCTACCTCTCCAGTCTCCAGGAATGTTTCTCCTTAGGAATGTTCCACCTCTGAGCCTGGATGGGCCCCCTCCTTCCCTCGGGGCAGTGGGACAATTGGGAACCTCTGTGTAAGCTTGCTCTGCAGGGCTGACATGCCTGCTTAACACTCTAGGCTGAACAAGTTCAGGGGTGTTGCTTGGGTGGAGCTGAGCACCCATGTACCCCCCTAATTGCTCCCATCCCCAGGAAGCCACCATGCCTCCCTTCCTGTGTGCCCTGCCAAATGCTACAGCAGGTGTCTGGCCTCAGGGACAGAGAAACAGATCTTTTTAGGAAGACAGTGGTGGATCTGTGCCAGCCCTGGGGATGCAGGAAATGACAGTGACTGGGTAGTTAGCAATGCTGCTCAGCTGGTGACAAAAGAGGGCTGCTCTCAGGGGTGGCCATCTGTGGAAGATAAGACATCAGAAGATGAGGAAGGGTCTGGGGTGTTAGTTGGAAGGGATGTGTAAATTCACACGTGCTTGGCAAATGTCAGCAGGCAGAGGCTGAGGTGGTCTAGACCAGAGGTTGATAATGATCTCCATGGGGTCAGGTGGGGTCTTTAAGGTACCCTGTAATTAGAGGGGCAGATTCCACTGCTACCTTCACAAAGCATCAACTGGTGCTCCAGAGGTGGCTCAGTGGTTAAGTTGGTTCTCAGCACCTACATGATCCCAATAACTCCAGTTCCAGGGAACATAACACAATCTTCTGCCCTCTACAGACACCGGGCACATATATATATGCATGTAAAACACTCATATAAATAAAATTTAAATTTATTTTCAAAATACCCCTAGCCAGGTAGAAAAACCATGATTCTGTTCTCTCTTGGCTCTAGCAGTAAAGGAGCCATCAGGGCCTGGGCAAACATGCTTCCTCTAGAGTCTCAGGCAGGTTCTTCTTCCCAGTTCCTGTTCCCTCCTCTTCATCCCAGCCTCTGCTTCCCAGGCCACAACACTCCTCAACCATGCCTAATCTCCATACCTCCATTGAGGACCCTTGTAATGGCACACAGGCCCCTTGGGGAATCCTGGCCAGTTTCTCCCTCTCAAGACTGAAGTTGATTACATCTTCCAAACCTCAGTTTCAAAGCCAGGGCTCCAATATCAGTTAGGAATACTAGATGCCAGTTCACTCTCTTGAGGGCTGCGGGTCTAGACCCCTTGACTTGTTAATGCTTCCTCAGAGCATAGACTGGATAGGCAGACACCCAAACTCTGCTGGGCCACTTTTTCAAAAGCGGGGGGGGGGGGGAGGACCAAGGGCCACTTCTCAGAACTATAGCCAAGGCACAGCAATCGGACATTCATTCACCCAGGGACACTCAAAAGAGATCACCTGTAGCTGTCTTTTGCTACATTGTGGGTTCTTCTTTCTTCCACCCTTTTCTACTCCTTTCATACCCTTTGGACCCCCAACACTAAATAAGAAAGAAAAAAGTATAAAGAAAGAAAAGAGATCCCTGAATAAAGTCAAGGGTTGGAAAGGAGATACATTATTGTTACACTGCTTCCTGAAAGGAGATACATTATTGTTACACT